>CM065926.1:31169940-31349826 GCA_033439105.1 Magallana nippona
TTATATGATGAAATTCAATAGGATGATATTGTGCTTTGTACAATAGTTTAAGGGGGCTTGGCATAAAAGCAAATTCAAGGAGACAAATAATGACTTGGACCTAAATTGAAGAAAGATGTAATTATTTTTGCAGAATAAAATAAATAAATGAGGCTAAAAGATCTTGATTGATGATCGACTTAATATTTTAGATTTATAGGCATTATATAGAATGTAGAGATTAACCATCAAAGGAATTAATGTACAGCCGATCTGTCTATAGATATATTTGTTAGAATTGATGTATATAATCATCAATTATGAATACATATGTATCATTTTTCCAATCCACAAGCACTAGAAATAAATCCAAGGCATGGGTTCCATATATGGCTATTATGCCATTTGATAACAAGTCAAAATATTGACTTTTATTTAAGATGGCAATTATGCCATTTGATAACCAGTTAAATTATTTACTTTTTTGGGGACAAAGAAAAGAGGTTTGCAGCTGGTTCAATTGCTTGTCAGGGACGCCCTTTTCTGACATACTTACGTGCTTAGAAAAGAGGTTTGCAGCCGTTTCAATTGCTTGCTAGGGACACTCTTTTCCGTCATACTTACCCGCTACATGCCCTTTAAATTGCCTTTTTTAAGTAGTGCTTTAAAATGATGATTCCGAAGTAAAACAGAGCTGTACTTGTTTTCTGCCAATTATTTTAACTTTGATTTTTTTATCAATAATTTGATAATATAACATTCATAGAATAAGCTGTTCAGTTTGATTTTTTTTTTTTTTTTTTTTTTTTTTTTTTTTTTGGATAATTTTACAATAGTTTTTTTTTCTTATACAAGTTTTATTTTTTTTAAATATAAGTCGATCATCTATCATAAATTATACATGTATTTGGGCAAGGCCATTTTTGTGTTTACATGTCTATTTCATATATTACTTTACATATGATGTGGAATTTATTTTTAAAGGAAGAAAATGATAGAGGGAAAAGAATATTATGACAATTATGACTAAGTAAATTAAAGGGTCCATTTAATCCAGTGGGTATTATCTAACTTATCCTTTTCACCAATCTTATAAGAAATATAATTATGCTCATCAAAGAAGAGTTTTACAATGGCCACGAACAACACTATTCCTAAAAAAATTCTTATTCATCTCAAAATGTATTGTATCCATGTTCTTCATGCAATAAATGTTTACACTAACACTATTCCTAGAATAAAGGATTTCTTTGTATGACATATGAAGATCCGTCTCATTTTTCTTAAATAAAAGGCGAACAGAACGGAAAGATCTATACAAGTATATACACTAGAGATAAATAAACCTCCATTGTGACCATGCTATGAAAGTATTTGAGCTACACTAGCAACTTTTTAACAATTTAAATCAATCATCAATGAATAATATTCGGGCTTGGCTTTTCTTGTTTTGTTTTGTTTATATATCTATATCACCATTATCACATATTGATATATTTCACAAATACTTGTCTTACGATGTGTGTGTTTTTTTGGTTTTTTTTTTAAGAAAATGATAGAGGGAAAAAGAGTATTATCATTATCATGTACAATACTAAGTTAATTGTAGTGTTCATTTAATCCAGTGGGTAATTAACTTATCCTTTTCACCACTCCTACAAGCAATATAACTATGCATATCAAAGAAGAAGTTTACAATAGCAATAAACACTAGAATAAAGGGTTTCTTTGTAACATATAAGGATCCATTTCATTTTTCTAAATAATACTCAAAGCCTAGCAAAAGGCTTTTTGCTAGACCCAGAGTATTATCTAGAAAATAAGATGGACGTTGAAATTAATATATCGTATAGTCTTTTTTATTCACATTTTTGATATACTCAGATTCACGATACCAACTTCCACTCTGACCTGACAGTACCAAGTGTTTACCAGGACAGCCAATGAACAGCTTCCAGACTGCCATGCCTGTATGGGGGCCTAACGCATTAATATCAGGCGAGTGGACACTCGGGCCTCGAGAATCTAAGCATTTCAAAAACATGAACAAAAACGACGAGATGATCTAAATATGTTCAAAACAATTGAATAGAAATAGCATTTGACATATTTGACATAGAGTAGGACTATTCAATTCTGTCATTAAGACAGCATTTTTAAAACTTATAGGTAAAAATCTTGACCAAAAAAGTGTGACAGTCACTTTGACAAACAAAAATGAGAGGGGACAAACTGGTAAAGCCTGGCAATTAAATAGTTACAGATTTAGATACAGAAAGACAGGCATGATGTTTCCAATTTATATATAAATTAGCCTTTTTTATCAATGGACATAACCTCCTGGTATAGCTGGAGTTGAAAAAAGACGGAGAGATGGGATGGTTCAAATATATTGATATTCTAGCCTTTCATATGTGACCACAGTACATTTAATTGGCAGACAGATATGATGATTCAAATATATGTGATATACTAGCCTTTTTGTTTGATATACTAGCCTTTTATATCATGTGATCACAGTATATGTATTATAGTAGGCAGACAGATGGAATGATTGCAATGTATGTGATAATTACTTACGCCTTTTATAGTAAGCAGACAGATAGGATGATTCAAATATATGTGATATATCATGTGACCAACAGTACATGTATTATAGTAGGCAGACAGATAGGATGATTCAAATATATGGGAAAATTACTTAAGCCTTTCATAGTTTGTGACCAACAGTACATGTATTATACATGTAATAGGCAGACAGATGGAATGATTGCAATATATGTGATAATTACTTAAGCCTTTAATAGTTTGTGACCAACAGTACATGTATTATAGTAGGCAGATAGATAGATGATTCCAATATATGGGATAACTACTTAAGCCTTTTATAGTTTGTGACCAACAGTACATGTATTATAGTAGGCAGACAGATAGGATGATTCAAATATATGGGAAAATTACTTAAGCCTTTCATAGTTTGTGACCAACAGTACATGTATTATACATGTAATAGGCAGACAGATGGAATGATTGCAATATATGTGATAATTACTTAAGCCTTTAATAGTTTGTGACCAACAGTACATGTATTATAGTAGGCAGATAGATAGATGATTCCAATATATGGGATAATTACTTAAGCATTTTATAGTTTGTACAGTACATGTATTATACATGTAGAAGGCAGACAGATGGAATGATTGCAATATATGTGATAATTACTTAAGCCTTTTATAGTTTGTGACCAACAGTACATGTATTATAGTAAGCAGACAGATAGGATGATTCAAATATATGTGATATTTCATGTGACCAACAGTACATGTATTATAGTAGGCAGACAGATAGGATGATTCAAATATATGTGATATATCATTGTTACCACGTTCAGTACATGTATTATAGTAGGCAGACAGGTAGAATGATTCCAATATATGTGATATACTAGCCTTTTTATATTTTTTGACCACAATACAATTTTATTATAATGGGGGTGACAGTAAGGATGATTCAAATGATATGTGATATACTAGCCTTTTATATCATGTGATCACAGCACATGTACATCTATTATAATGGGCAGACAGATGGGATGGTTCCATTATATATTCTAGTCTTATATGTGCATGACCACAGTATAATGATAGTTGTGTTACAAACATTATAAGGGAGAATTGCTAAGGCAAGAATTTGTTTTTAAATAAGTAAATATAAAGCTAGTTACAAATGTATGTACTTAGAATAAAATACCGGTACACAGAGAGACATACAAGATATTTGAAATTCTATAGTCTAGCGGACATTTCTTTTATTTTCTTCTTTTCTTCAAGAAATCTAATTCATAAAACGGACAAAGAAATAGGTCAGTGCTGACCAAAGAAGAATAATTAATGATTGAAAATAAAATAAGGAACAAACAATCGAACAAACACCCACATAATGATCAATTCCCATACAGCAATTCAAACTTCGAAGAAATATTCATATTAACGAGAACACTTCAAATGCGCCATGTTTTGGAACTATGACTTTCCCTTTGACACTGACATGATGGATTTACAGTTCATATGAAGACACTGACATGATGGATTTACAGTTCATATGAAGACAAACATTAGCATGTACTAAGAATAGAGACGGGTAAATATTATGGTGAACCTGTTGAGGTGCCCAGAGTTTTGATCTGGATATGGTGTAGAAAATGAAATTCAGTTTTTATTACATTGGCCATTTTATAATGATTATGGTTTGAAGAAACCTTTTTGAAAATACTGGACTTAATCAATTACTGGAACGGTCAGATGCAGATGCACTATACATATATACTTATTTCAAATTATCCTTGACAGGTTGTAAAATACTTATAAATTTATCTCTTATGGGCAGAAAGTTATTATTGCTTAGAAAATGAATATAATATTATATCATATTATCAACTGTTAAATCAACATCAAGGATGTATACTGAGAAGTACCAAAGTATGCTTATATAGTTATATAGAATGCATGTAACCATGTATATTTACATGTATTATCTTTGTTTACTTCTTAACACTGTGCTCTTTCTTCTTTTTATTAATTTATATTGTGTTAAAAGTGGCATATCTGCACGACATGCTGGGTGTTTAATTTATATATGACTTAATTTTTACATTCATTCATTTTTAGAAATAAAGCTGCCAATTGGTTATTATTATTATCTTTCATCAACATTGTGGGGTTTTTTTCTTCAAAATATCATTATTAGCATTATTTTTCAATATGCTCTATCAATAGTTTTTTTCATCAAATTTTTTTTTATTGTTTTTAATTCTTACAAATTTAAATAATAATTTATATCATGATTTTTAAATAAATCCTGTTCATCACCAAGAGTGACTCTCAAAACCCCAGTGTATCATGGTATAAATGTACTACACATTTCAAATGTAAAACGTCTTGCAATTTATTTTTGCAAACAAGTTCCAAATCTTTCAAAAAGGACTTATTAATTAAACCTATAATTTTCTTCTTCTAAATATGTGAATTTAAGAATTTCTTTCATTGATAATCCAGAGCAGAATAAAATAATTAGACTAACCACCCCCACCCCGCCATAAACTTTGCCTTTATAGGTGTCATAAGATGATAACAGCTTAATGTTTTTTTCTAAATATGCAGTCAGTTTCTATTATGTGTCAGTAGACAAAGATATTTCATTTCTTAAACAATATATACAGTTCCAAATCTTTCAAAAAGGACTTATAAATTAAACCTATAATTTTTTTTTTCTAAATATGTGAATTCAAGAATTTCTTTCATTGATAATCCAGAGCAGAATAAAATAATTAGACTAACCACCCCTACCCCGCCATAAACTTTGCCTTTATAGGTGTCATAAGATGATAACAGCTTAATGTTTTTTTCTAAATATGCAGTCAGTTTCTATTATGTGTCAGTAGACAAAGATATTTCATTTCTTAAACAGATATAAATATATACATTAACATTATATGACCATTTTGTCTATACCCTGCAATAAGAACCCCTACTCTATACACTATATGACTGTTTAAACTCATGTGACCTAAAACAAGCCCCAATTAACGTACAGGAGTTTGGAAGGTCATTTTTTAAATTATTAAAAAATTAAGATTAAAAACTGGTTGTTAATAAATTGTTTAATTAAGAGGCCCATGGGCCACATCACTCACCTGAAAACAATAGCCATTAATAAAATCAGCTGTATATTTCTCAAGATATTTTTATGATATCACAAGCATTGAGCCCCTTTTGTAATGGAATAATTTCATAGCCACATGACATTTCTCAAAAAGATTTTAAACAATTGCTCATAAATTTATAAACCTACATCAAACATTGAGTCCGGGGGGCGGGCAATAAATGTCCAAGGGGTACAGTTTAAACAGTTGAGAATCAACAATGTGTCAGGAAATTTGCAAATAAGTATTACCATATATTATTACACTTGAGTTTTTGAATATAATTTATTTAATTTTCTTCCCATGTAAAATTGACCCCCTCCATTGTGGCCCCAATAAATGTCCAAGGGGTACAGTTTAAACAGTTGAGAATCAACAATGTGTCAGGAAATTTGCAAATAAGTATTACCATATATTATTACACTTGAGTTTTTGAATATAATTTATTTAATTTTCTTCCCATGTAAAATTGACCCCCTCCATTGTGGCCCCATCCTTCCTCTGGTGAAATTATTTGAACTAACTTCAATTTAATATCAAACAAAACACTACCTGAGGATGCTTCCACACAAGTTACAGTTTTTCTGGCCAAATGGTTTTTGAGAAGAATATTTTTGAAATATTCTGACAAATTTTCAATAATTCTTGATTATTTCCCTTTTAAAGAAGGCATGACCCTTATTTTAACAAATTTGTATCCACATTACCCAATTATGCTTTCATTTAAGTTTGATTGAAATTGGCCCAGTGGGCTTGCAATTGGCTACTTATTTTTGATTACATATTGATATATATTTCACAAATACTTCTGATATGTGAGGGTTTTTTCAAGAAGAGAGAATTACAAGGAAAACTTAGTATAACCACTATCATGAAGAATACTAAGGAACTAATATACTAAGGTTCCATTTAATCCTGTGGGTATGTGTAGCAAGGAAGAGTTTTTATCAGGTTTTTTTTTATTATTTTGTTTTTAATTATTTTTTTTAAATTTTTATCTTTATTATTATTATTATTATTCTATTAAAGTAGAGTTTGAAAATTGTTGAAATTATAAAACGTATAGTTTTTTATTCACATTTTTGATATACTTAGATTCCCAATGCCAACTTCCACTCTGACCTGACAGTACCAAGTGTTTACCAGGACAGTTAATGGACAGCTTCCAGACTGCCATGTCTGTATGGGGGCCTAACGCATTACTGTCAGGCGAGTGAATACTGGCCTCGAGAATCTAAGCATATCAAATACATGAACAAAAACAATGATATGATCTGAATACGTGCAAAACAATTGAATAGCAATAGCATTTGACATATAGTATTTGTAATGTTTCTTTCACCAAAAATTATTGATATATTATGCATTTGTCTTGCAGTCCCATATATATATAATAAAGAACTAACTTCAATTTAATTTCAGACAAAACACTACCTGAGGATGCTTCCACACAAGTTACAGCTTTTCTGGCCAAATGGTTTTTGAGAAGAATATTTTTGAAAAATACAGACAAATTTTCAATAATTCTTAATTATCTCCCTTTTAAAGAAGGCATGGCCCTTCATTTTAACAAATTTGTATCCCCTTTACCCAATTATGCTTTCATTTAAGTTTTATTGAAATTGGCCCAGTGCTTCTGGAGAAGAAGTCGTAAATGTGTAAAGTTTACAGACAGAATGACGCTGAACAAAAAGTGATCAGAAAAGCTCACTTGAGCTTTCAGCTCAGGTGAGCTGAAAAATTGGATTAAAAATATAATGTTTATAATATACAAATAAAATGCATTATAATAAAATACATATTTTGCTATCAATTAGCAACAGCTATGTTATCTGCATACATAGTTGTAGCTCCTGAAGCCTGCAGTCTGACTAATGCCAGCCCCTACTTATTCACTTCATTGAAGTGAATTAGTAGGGGCTGGCTATAGTCAGACTCTGAAGCCTGTTTCTTACTCACACAGCGTTTTTAGAGGAAACAGAAGCATTGGCCTTGGAGAAGCCTCCCTTGCCCCTCAATGTAGTTCAGCCAGAGGGTCCCAACTTTCCCCTTCTTAACCACCACCAGTCTAACCTCACCTCATTCCATTCCTGCACTCTTTGCTTCCTTCCTTCCCTTCCCTTCCTTGTGACGTTCCATCTTATCTTCCTTCATTGCTGCCTTCTTCCACCCCTAGAAAGCCAGTTCTGCTACCCAAAGAGAACAAATGTGGGGAAGAAGAGCACATGGTCAGCATCATCAGTGACAGGAGATGAACTGAGCAGTCAGAAGAAGCAGCCACAAGCATACATGGGTCCAGACGGGGTATCTAAAAGAATCAAATATATTTTTAAAGTCATTAAAAGGAAATGGTAATCATACGGTCATTATCTGTTTTTTGGGGCTTGATACATACTGTGGTTTCAATATTCTTTGAATACCAATTTTCCTGAATTTCATCGTAAAGTTGATCCATGAAAATAAATTTTAATGAAGAGCAATTATTACTAACATTTTGGATTAATAGGATCATTGGCCACGAATTTACATATCCGTGAAACTGATTTTCATTAAATCCATCAAAATTGATACCCACGAATATTAATGAAACCACAGTATAAATATAAACAATGATAAAAGTACTATATTAACTTTTGGTGTGTATTTATCCATTGTTTTACCTAAGAACTGGCCAACGGTCAAATTGACTGCTTCATTTAATTAAAATGCCAGTTAAAAATCTTAAAGTTGAAAAAATGATCGAGGCAGACGTTGCATAAACCTTACAGAACTCGACAAAGCATGTTTTGATTAACTTGACTATATCTCAATTCCGACTACTAAGAGTCATTATGGCGGTCTTAAAAAGGATAAGCGGGAGGTTATGACAATCTGCTAAAACACCAAACATCATCTCAAATTCATTATTTAACTTTCATTTTGAATCCACGTCTGCTTCCGACATATATGCCTGGTTTAATAATGGTGAATAATTAGGGAAATATGTCTACGAGATGGGTATTGTGGATTTATTCATATTATTGAGGAAGCGGAACAAGTTCTGAATGACAAAAAAATTGTTAGGTTAACGAATGAACAGTGAGGTGATACTTTCGATACACATTTGCAATGACAGTTTGTGACATCATCACCAATGTGGCCTCTTGAACCCCGGCCTGTTGGAATTGGACTGTAGCTTACTTTGAAATAAAGGGAAAACACTGTTTACCAGTATGTTCGAATCGAAATCTGCCATGATCAAACCTGATCATGATGAATCACAAACATAGTAAAATTAAAACCATCGTGAACGTAGTAAAATTAAAACTATCGCGATTATTTGCCAGTTTACAGTAAATCTATCCAATCATACCTTTCTCACAAAAGAATTTGCCCCATAAATTTTCTGACCTTATATTTTTACCACCAGAAACGCACTAATAAAAAGCATGTTTATTGATGTTCCATCTATTATTCATATCCCTGACAAAAAGCTTAATATATTAATTATGGCTTTAAAACAACTAATCACATATTTTTAAAAAATAAATATTAAAGATAATATAAATACAATTACACTGAATGCTTATCATTGTATGTTGCCGATCCTGTAACACAACAGACTGTGCAGACAAATTGTCATACAAGTATACACCAGCCCAGACCGACACAGGGCATGCAGAATACCGACCGAACACAACCTAACACCAGAGTGGACACTAGAAGGATGACACCATGTTTAAGTGTATTCTTGGTCACACTAAGTGTTTAGCTTTGTTTGATTGTAGTGATGGGAAGCATCATCATGAATAACAAATGATGTCAATAGAATAACACAAAATCAAATCTTATAGTCATTAGTAAATAATTTGATTGACACTTTAATTGACGTAGTTTGATTAGAGAATATAATGTATATAATTTGGTCAGAATTATCAATGAGTACAATATATAAAAATTCTATAATTTTCATGATATAACATATAAAGTTTATTGCCCAGTCCTATTCATAGTGTGGATATATATATCCGAGTACCCAAAATCCGTCACAACAAGCAGAAAACATCCCGCGTTTCTCTGTAAATTACTTTTTGCAGTTTTTGACATGTGCAATCACTGAATAGAACTTGAAACATAATTTATAAAATTATCAACAAAAATATATTATTATTCAAATAAGCACACTGAATATGACATTTATCACACATGCTTATCATAACTGATGAACCTAACTCCTTCACCCACATGCTCTATGCTATGCCAGGGAATGAAGACACATTAAATATTTAGTTTAAACTCCATTTTTATCTAGGCCAAGTTATAATACCGGTAAGTAAAAAATGGTGCATACAATTTAAATGGTATCTAATTTCATCAAAACGAAATGATCCCCAGAATAAAAAATGGGTCCTTGTAACAACAAATCACGATGACCTTTTAAGAATGTATGGATGCCGTTTTATATCTTACATCCTTTCATATTTCAAACATTTCATATTATTAATGAATATATAAATGAATATAATATTTATTTATTACATTTTTTATAAATGTAGCATATTCTAAATAGCGATGTATCTTAAATATGTCTATACCCTGTATAAGGCAAAAATTACGGCATGAGCGATTTGACGTTACCATCGAGTGTAGTGCATAAACGCAAATGCAGACTGAAAAAAAAGTATTAAAAATAAATCAAATGTATTACACATGAAATGTTTCACCTTGACCTCTCTAAAAATGATTTACCACTGTTAATGATGAAAGGTCAGCATGTCAGAGATATCGATGTTTTAGTGCACCCGTGAAAAAATGCTAGCTGATTTCACGCAATTAATCGTGTATAAAATGAACAAGGTGTAATTTTGTTATGATTTAACATATTCTTGAATTTAACCATTGTAAATTGTTTGCATTTTGATTGAAGATTTTCGATAAGGAAAATATGACATCATTATCACACTTAATTTCAAACAGCGAGAAGTTTCCTGAAAGTGACGGAGTTAGGGTAGTGACAGAGTTGGGAGGCTATGTGATGATAACAATTAAGAGTGTTAGTCAGCTGTTAATGGTTGAATTTAAATTTTGCAATTTTACATTATAAATTTATTAATCTCCAAATGTGCGAAAGGAGTTTATATCAATTTACTTGATAATAATTAATCAACATTGATGTTTAAAAAAATTTCTTTAAACTAATTCGATCGTCACTAAATTTTGTCACATTGTATACCAATAATGTGTCTGTCTCTCTCTCTCTCCCCACACAGTGGCGTCGGAAGCAAATTGAAAGTGGAAAGGGGGGGGGGGGGTAGACTTGAAAAGCAAAAAAAAAAAAAAGAAAAAAGAAAATTATTATGATTATGTCTAACTTTGTCTAACCCCGAGGTTCTGAAGCCTATGCCCACATAATCAGAATGCTTTATCTATCTACGGATCTAGAAACATTTGTGTTATAGCACTGTTCTGTGTGGGGTGGTCACCGTGGTAAGGGGGGGGGGGGGGGGGGTATGCTTTACCTACGGTCCATGACACAAGAATACCACTGCGCATGAGCGTCGAAAGCATGCATACCTACAATATTTCTTACCCAACTCTATCGCCTCCATTGCTAAATATCACGTGACATAATTTAGGCGGTTTATTCAAAGTTTTTGTTGAGACTTGAGAGCACAAAATTGTGTAACAAGTGTAATTCACAGAAAAGTCTTATCTTTACATAAGTAATTACAAAGAATGTTTTCAAGATTAATGGGGAAAACAAGTATTTTTGCCGTGTAAATCCATCTTTCGTGAAAAAGTAGAAATATATACTAAGTCCTGATAACTGGTATAGAAGTAAGATGCTGTAGTCAAATTGATACCACAGACAAAACCCTGGCATTAAATAATTTGGCAATGTTTCTTACCTTGGAGAATCTTCCATGGCTGGAGTCCTCAGCACTGGCACAACACGACCGATCTGCTCCACGACACTAAGAGAATGACAGTGAAACGTCTAAACAATGCTCACGACTATAATTAAATCATGTGGTTTAGCGCGGGAAATGGTTCTCGTTGTTATAGTCCGTTTCTAAAATCGTGGTAGTTGTTAACGAACTGTCATCCCTTTTACGGGCTAGGCACGTAGCATCAAAGGGGGGGGGGGGGGGGAGACTGGGGACTGTCCTCTCCCTTGTTGGCGCAGCAAAGATTGTTCGATCTTTTACACATAAAAAAGTGAAATATCATGGAAATCCCCCCCCCCCCCCGCTTTTTTGGGACCATGTGAAAATTTTAATTGAATATAAGGAAATGAACAGTGAAATTGAAATTATAGGTATAATACCCCCTCCCGCCATGGATTAAGATTTCATGATTTTGAGAATGGGGCTTTTTTTTCCTGTCAAGATTTTTTGGGGACGAGTCTCCCACCCCCTCCCCCCTACACACACACTTTCAAAAACTATGCTATGTGCCTGCGGATAGCTTTTAAATGAAATATAATAGGAAAGTTTAACATACAGATCAAAGGAGAGGGCATAAAAAGAGTAGATATCCCCCTTTTGGAGTGTGAAAGCGAACGATTTTCACATTTATGATACGATTTATATATATTTATGGAATGAAATTGATGATGCAAATAAATAGCGTTATTTCATTTTGTAACAGATATATGACTCCAAATAAATCAACACGACATTTTATGTCGAAATCTTGATCTTTGAGAATGTTAATTCCAAATGGGTCTAGCTCATACTGTAAAGAAGTTTTCAATTTTTTTTTAATCCGAGGTTTATTATCACAGAGTTATAGACACATTATGGGTCAAAATTCGTGATTTTCTTTTCACAAAAACGTCTTAATTACTTCGAATTCACAGATGACTGTCAACCTATAAAACTCATTGGCTACATTATTACCGTGTCTGAATTGAACATATTTTATTGCATGAAACGTATACAAAAGGATTATAGAAACAAGTTCGAACAATCTAGGAGTTATTCATCTGAAAATGTAAATAAGTGTAATATGATTATCACACAACTGTCATTGAAAATGTGCAAAACAAATATAACAAATATACAGCGAATACGCACATGTAATCATCACAGGTGCATGGGGACGGGACCCCCCCCCCCCTACCCACCCACAATATCCACCCCCGCATTCCTGAGTTATTTTTTCATCATTTATTTTTTTAAATTATATGTTGATGTTATGCTACACGAAAAAAAATCGCCATTAAAGCGAAACAAGCTATGTATAAAAAAATATATACCACTGTTTTTTTCGTTTGCATACATTTTATCTCGTTATGACTTAACGACTTTTTATCTATTAGTAACGACTTTTTTTCATACATGTAAGTACATATACTTAAAAAAAAAACCAAAAAACTACAAAAGAAATCCTAGTCCTTGGGGGGGGGGGGGGGGTACCTAAAATCTAAAAGCTTCAATATTATTCTTAATTTCGTTAATTTAACTATACAATTTTTCATATGCTCTCAAGAAAGGGGTGGGGAGTAACCTCTTAATTAATTTGATTTTCTATATATGAATTTCAGAAAAGTGTTTGCTGCGAGAAAAAGTGGAATGGAGTGGTGCCTGCGAACTCTTCTATGGTATTGATAAGTGGATCAATCACGATTTATTACGTAAGGGAAAAATATACCTTTATATGTTGCTATTTAATCATATTTGTCATAAGCTCGATCGTAATATTGACTATTAATAGTCCTAATAAAGATTTTTTTAAAAAAACCCATTTTTTCATCATTATAAGGATTTGACATCATAAATATAGTCATTGTGACTTCTGCATGTACGACATTTTATCTCGTTATGACTTAACGACTTTTTATCTATTATATAGTAACGACTTTTTTTCATAAGCATATATATACTTTTAATTTTTCATCTCGTTAAGGAAGGAGTCTTGTCTGGATTTCGACTTGTCAAAATACTAAAAGTACATTTAATTAAATGTTCATTAAAATAAGATGAGAGGAAATAAAAAGATGATATTTTTCTTTCTTTCTTACTATTTTTCAACTTGGCATTGAAATAATAACCAAAGTTTAGAATCTAACAAGGACTATATTTTTGCAGAGCACTGGCGTAGGAAAATATCACTATTTTTGTAATACAGAATTACTGTAGATTTATGAGCTTATGTAGCTTTTTTAAAACAATAACATTAATGCTGACTTTTTCAACTAAATGTGAACTAATAATAAGATATTTGGGTTTCAGATGTGTTTTTAAAATATGATTTTCCAATCAAAATACATTTTCATATACATAATCACATTCAAAGTTACATATGCTTATATGTCAACTAATCCATTTTTTTTAGTGTTGAAAATTTGTTTTTCCACCTTTAAAAAAATTTAGAATATCAAATCTATCCGATCAGACGTTTTAACTCTTTTTTGGACCGAGTCTATTTGTATACCAATATCCAGGGGGCGCTTCGACAAGCACAAACCGGCGAAATGGCAGCAGTAAGTTTCATTCTAGATAATTTATAAGTATACTCATTCCTGTGAATGATTATCATTGTTTGTTGTAGAAATACATATCTTTAAAGTTATAAGGTCGACGGACGTTCAATTTCTACTAACAGTTATTTGTTTCAATGTTCTTATTGTACAACACGTGCCTTTGTTGACATCGGTTTCACACTTGGATATCGAACATGCTGGAACAAACATTGTAAACAAGACCAGTCAAGTGTCCGAATTTGCATTGTTTTAAATAGGAAAAAATTGATGTTGATTATTTTTTTCAATTTAATTTTTCAAATATGTGCATCTTATAAAGGTTATGATTGAAAGAAATAGAATAAACATCGATAAATGTAAATGTTATTGTTAACTTCTAAAAAACCAAAAAATTAACTGGCTTCTTGATATTGATTATAATTACCTGTTGAGATTGTTGTCAACTTGAATTTATCGTGCCGTCATGTGTTTCCGATAGTCATGTGTTTCCAATAGTTTATTTTGGTCGCATGAGTTTTTTCCAAAATGACATTTTTTAAAATTACTTACGACACTGGACATACGGAGTCTCCTTTCGATATTATAAATCTGCACTACCCTAGTTATGCTGCTTGCAAAGATTTAAATCACACAATTTCTGAAGAGACTAATAAAATACCCATTTTTTACTAATACTGTAATAAAAGTTACTAAAATTAATTGCTTAAAATCTTTATTATAATCAGAGACATAGATAACAGAGATTGGCAACTCTGCCATTAGAGTATTTTGTCATTGAAAAATGATATGGGACCAACCTTACTTTGAAAACTACATATTAGTAAATTGATATATTGATCTTAAACCAAAAGTATGTCGTTTTTATGAAAAATGTGCATAGGATTTAGAAGTTTTTGAAACAATAAATTGAAAAATAAGATAAATATTTAAAAAAATATATAGGCCAGCTATAAAACATTGGTGAAATCTCGGACAACAGGTCACCAACTGCCACCTGAAACTCCTCTTTTAATATTGTTTATAAGACACAAACTTATGAAAATATAATATTTTGAATGTTTTGGTAATAGGATTTAGCTGTTTTTATTTCAATATATATGTTTATTAGAAAGATATACTGATTTAAACTGGGAATACTTTACAATAGGGACCGCAAGATTTTGATCAGTTGCCAATCTCTGTTATTTGTGTCTCTGTTATAATATCACAATATTTAAAGGCAGTGAATTTCCAGTTTTCATAATGGCGTAGGTTCTGATGTTTTCCTGGCAAGTAAAATATCAGTATCGTTAAAAAACCAGGAAAACGTCAGATATTTCGGACTAGGGGTGGGTGGTGTGTCTGGGGAACATATTGTCTATGTCTGCTCTGACATTCTGTATTTCTGCCATTCTGTCAGATTCCTAAGAGCATCTTTCCTTCTGGAACTCTGGTTCCATATCAGATCATGTGGTTTTGAGATAAACAGCTTGATCAAGTTCAAATCTGACTATTTATCAAGTCCAACTCTCACACAATTTAATTAGAATTAGATTTTTGATTTGCTCCAACCAGCGATCTAGTTGGAGGGGATCAAAGACAAGATTAAAAAATAACTGATATACATTTTTAAAATCCAAAAGCTTTATTTTTTTAAAAAATTACATATTAAGATCACTAGACACAAATTTGTAGACACAAGTCTGTACAAAAACTCATACCATGTACATGTATATTTCTCTGATTTATATTTGAGTTCTTGATTCTTTAAAAAAAATCTTCATTCTTTTGAAGTCTTTACTGTGCGCTCCTTGTATGCTCAACTTCTTGAGTTGTATACTATACACATAGTATTGTGACTTTAGAACTAAGATCTGTTTTTTTTATGTTAAAGCCAACAGCAGAAAAAGTTCAAGAAATAAGAGAAGTAACAAGGATCGAGCGAATAGGTATGCGAATGAATTAAGTTTTTATGGGTGCCCAAATGTCTTGTTTTTTTGTCTTTAATTAAAGTTTTCTTGATCAAAAAGTAATTGTTCATTCAAAAAAATCATGTTGCCAATTCATGAATTGTAATTAGTCATTGAATTACTTGATCACTTTTAAAAGTAAAGAGTTTTGGAAACACCAAGTAAATAACAAACACAATCTCAAATAACATATTAAATTATGTTTTAAAAATGTTAGCTGTAAAATATTGTAACATCTTTCACTGTTTGTTTCAGGTGCTCATTCACACATCCGTGGTCTGGGCTTGGACGATGCCCTAGACGCCAGAAATGTTTCACAGGGCATGGTGGGCCAGACAGAAGCCCGGCGGGCAGCAGGGGTCATACTGGAAATGATTAAGGTCAGTGGGTCATGTTAAGGCCGCCATTCTTGAACAATGAACATGATGAATTAAATGTTGAATAAACAAAGTTCCATATCTATCTTCAAGTTTATATGTACAAAATTTTAAATTTTAAAATTAAAGTTTTTGTACTCTTAATTACAGGAAGGAAAAATTGCAGGCCGAGCAGTTCTAATAGCAGGACATCCTGGAACAGGGAAAACTGCCATCGCTATGGGTAACGGTCATTCAAGAAGAATTATTATAACATCAGCCCACAAAATGCACACCAAGCTCAGCAATACATTTATGAGTCACTGAAATCCAAAAAAAAAAAGACTTTTTTTTTCTTCATTTTGTATTTAATCTACATTTCTATCAACTGTTATTTTACAATGAAATAGCATCAACTCACACCCTAGCTTTGCAACTTTTTGAATTAGATTTATTGACCATTGTCAGGGCTGCTATTCACTGTATCACCATTGCATTGCTTCATCCATGTTCGAAAAAATATGTGCAAGTAGTGTTTAATTTAATAACAAAATTCACATGGATAGATATTAGTGATTTGGTAGGTTTAGTTAAATCATCAATTTGGCTTGATTACCAGTAATTGACTATTCGGGTGAATTGATGTTGTCATTGTCGTTGTCGTAAATTCTTTGAATACAAGTAAGATGTATAAGATGCATTAGAAATGATGAAATCTTAGATTATAATGAGGCATCTGACTTTACACTTGAACATTTGCAGGAATGGCTCAGGCTTTAGGAACAGACACACCTTTTACCAGCATAGCTGGAAGTGAAATTTTTTCACTGGAAATGAGCAAGACAGAAGCTCTGACACAAGCCTTCAGGAAATCCATTGGAGTTAGAATAAAGTAATTTGAACTGTTTTCTCTCATAACCTTTACCATCCCATCACCCCTAGAATAACAAAAGATTGTTTTGTATTATGAGATTACTTCTTTAAGTCTGTAAGATCTACATGAATAATTGATTGAAGTCAATAACCCAACAACTTCCTCACATTTTCTAGTGAAATGTGTTGAAATGTGTAAATAGGCAACTAACAGAACAGTATACACATTTTTTTGTAGAGAAGAAACGGAGATCATTGAAGGAGAGGTTGTAGAAATCCAGATAGACAGACCAGCCACAGGAACGGTAAGTTGTTTAGCCAGAAAACGGCAGCCAGAAACTGCAAGCTGAAGATACTAACAAACAGTAGAAAATCTAAAGGGAAATCAAATCAAGTGTAGAAATCAGGACAAACTCAGAAAATCTAAATTAACATTTTCTTCCTCAAGAGGTAATAAGTTTTGCGCATGGATATAACATTAATTTGATTCTAAATTTCCAAATGAATTCAAAATACAAAAACAGATGAAAATGTTTGTTGAAATCAATGTATTATTGACTGTGTGATTCTTTGTGAGTTTAAAGACACAAATCCTAAGATTTCTTAGCATTCGCTATTATATATCTCATTTTGCAAGTATTTCTCACTATTAATTCTGACAGCGGCTAGCATTAGATAATTTAATGAAAAGCATCACATGGATCTATCTTCACAAGCAAATGCAGAAAACAGACTTGTATCCAGAGACTTTTGCATGAAATTTCAAGACATCAGTATGAGTAATACAGTGTATTTGATACATTTATATCTTCTGTAGGGTGCAAAGGTTGGGAAGTTGACATTGAAAACCACAGAAATGGAAACAATTTATGACCTTGGTCAGAAAATGATAGAATCTCTCACAAAAGAAAAGGTTCAAGCAGGGTAAATATCTGATTCTTTGGTAAAAATATGGCTATAAGTGGCATGCATACCTATAGTTTATATTTTCTTATAAATGTCAGTAGAGACTTAATTTCTTTATAGATATACATGGATATAAATATGTACACAAATGAGGGATATTCTTATCTATAATCGTGCTTTAATTTACATTTAAGTCGTGCAATTGTACAGAAATCATTGCTGTTATAATACAATGCTGTTATAATATAATGCAAAATCAGAGTACATGTACTTTGATTGATAGATTCATATGAACCTATATTTCCCAATCAATTTAGTTCAGTTTTGCTCTCTGGTAAATATTATGGAAAGAATACATGGATGTCTCTATTGCAATAGAAGTACCTGTAGTAGCCTTAGATCCGAGTGTGCTATGATTCTAGCAACTGCTAGAGAATTCAGAAGTAATGAATAAAGATTTTGAGATTTTAAGTTTTGCTTTAAACTGGTTTCAGCGACATAATCACCATTGACAAAGCCACAGGAAAAATAACAAAGCTGGGCAGATCCTTCACCAGAGCTCGCGATTACGATGCAATGGGAGCCCAGGTATTGTAAACTGCTCGGCGATTGTTTATATCTGTGTTGTTATAATGATTGTGATGTATGATATATGAAATACTGATCTGGATTATGAAGGTTCAGAGTGGTATAATGAGAACTCACTTTCATTCTGGACTTGCTTGGATGAAAAAATGAAAACTTCATGAGATAGTGGATAATTGAAAAATGAAGATAAATGATATTGGATAATTCAGTTGATATAGGTAGTTTTATGTAAAATTTCAGACCAAGTTTGTTCAGTGCCCAGAAGGAGAATTGCAGAAGAGGAAAGAAGTTGTACACACAGTCACGTTACATGAAATAGACGTCATCAACAGTCGTACACAGGGATTCCTTGCACTGTTCTCAGGTACTGAAAACAAAGTTTAGAGGTGAAATGTTTTAGATTAGAGAGGTTGAGATTTCAAACATGTAAGCATACTTGTACTAGGGGAATCACCTAAATTCTTCGCATATTACGTCATCAGTTTTTTTTACGACAAGGTTTCTACACGTTCTCTAAACTTGTAGGGTGTCGTCTACACGTAAGTACGAACTTGTAGCTTTTACAACAAATATAATATAATTGATGAGTGAATATATTCTTGTGATAGATCATATAGATATCTAAACTTTATTTGCATGCAATTTGATGAGAAATTTCATCATTTATTTGGAATTAGTAAAATAAATCCATGTCACAACTTCATTGATTTACGTACATGTACACGTATGCGTACACGTTTGAAATCTCAACCTCTCTATTATTTGTGAAAAGTGTCTTTTCTATTAGTTTGTTCGATAGGATTAAACTTCTATTAATTGGTGATCAACTTTATTAATTATTTGATGAAGAAGAAAATCTTTTTTTTTAAAATGTATTAAAATTAAACTTACAGTACCTCAATGTTTGGTGGTTGTTTATTTCAGGTGACACGGGAGAAATCAAGGGCGAGGTACGAGAGCAAATTAACTCCAAGGTGGCGGAGTGGAGGGAGGAGGGAAAGGCGGAGATTGTCCCCGGGGTAAGACACACATACAGACAGGGTCATTCTCCAGGAAAGTCTTAGGCGGACTCAGATCAAAGAGAGGACAATCAGATTTACAAAACATTATCTTCAATGGAGTTGTGCTAGCTTGTAAAATTGCAAAACAAAAATTGTTAAATGTGAAAGATTTGAGTGGATTCTTATTAAAAAATAGGATTATTAGAAGAAGAAAAATATAGCATAATATCAGACCAACGAATTGATGAGTTTTTTTCCTGTTGCAGGTGTTATTTATTGATGAGGTGCACATGCTTGACATTGAATGTTTCTCCTTCCTGAACCGAGCCCTGGAGTCGGACATGGCTCCCATTCTGATAATGGCCACCAACAGAGGAATCACCAGGTAGGGCACTCAGTGCACAGAGTTCTAGACAGAAAGTGCGAAATTCTCTTGATTTGTTAAATGATGATGGACATGGAATAATTTGATTGTTGAAAGAGAGTCAGCTTTTGTTTAACATACAAGTTTGTGATTTTCAACTTTTATATTTGCTTTATCCAACGAGTTGAAATGGTGTATATATTCACGAGGCTTGCCAAGCGAATATAACCATTTCAAAGAGTTGGATAAAGCAAATATAAAATCACACAATTATAGATGTTCTATTTATCTCATACACTTTGATTTATATCATGAAGCTTTTGAAACAGCCCCTAATATGACTCGAATTGATTTTTTCAAAGATTAAACAATGATGCAACGTTGTGTTATGCGGTTATTGTGACCTTGCGCAATAGAATTTAGTACGTCATTTCGGAGAGAAATATAACTGTTTTAATGTAAAGTTTCACTGAAATAAACCTTGAAATAATTGTTTATCTCTAAATAATTTTTCTTAGAGCTTAATAACTTCATTAAATGGAAATACTGATCAGAAGACTTGAATAATCAAGTTTGTTGACATACACAAAGTTGCGAATGCTCGTTAGTTTGAATTGACTCGAACGAGCAACAGTTGTTGATGCTTTATAATACGAACACTAGCCTAATGATTCGGTTGAAAATATTGAATAAAGATGCTTACTGCTGGCGAAATAAAAGTCTTGGGAGACATTATTTCGGTAAGTTCTTGTATAGAAACACAACCAAAGCGTTCTGTTTGCATTGCGTCGTCAGAATGAACTCTTTATAGCTAACGTGATTTGCAGTTTTATAAACTTCACAGTTATGTGTTTTCCTTTATATTTGTAATTTAAATCTTCGACAAAATCCATTTTAAATAAATTTTTGGTAGTAGATATAGCTATATGGAAAATACTAGAAAGTCTTCGAAAATAGGTCACTGAAGCGTTGAAGGGAGGGGCTGTGTCAAAAATAGTTTGGACCAGAAGTATTTGATATAGCATCACCCGTTTGATAAAGCAAAGGTTTATCACACGGGTAGTATACACCACACGTATGAGATAAAGTTGTATATCTCTTTTTTCTTTTTTTCACTAAAAACTTTCTGTTCAGCATACCAGTTTGTAAGTTTGAGGTTTGAGTTGCATTTTCAAAATAAAAAAAATGTTCTCATTCATATAGTAACAAAAAGCATTTTAGAGCAGGGCACTTTGAGCTGATTTCCTATTTGTAAACTCTATTTACATGTAGCTGCAGATATAAATCAACAAATATATACATGTATGCAGTTTTTATAGTCATGATTAAACAGATGTATAACTACCAGGAGTATAACGGGATATACATGTAAAACATAATTATGATTAATAATTAATCATGATTGCTTTCAGAATCCGAGGCACACAGTACCAGAGTCCCCATGGAATCCCCATAGACCTTCTGGACCGACTTCTGATCATCTCCACTACCCCGTACCAGGAAAAGGAAATCAAACAGATCCTCACCATCAGGTACTCACAGGGTTCAAACTCGCTCTGTATGGATGGTATTGCTGAAACTGGGCTCAAACTCACTCTGTATGGGTGGTATTACTAAAACAGGGCTCAAACTCACTAATCTTGGACATTCCTGGCTTCTATTTATGTGCTTTTAGAGAAGTATGGAGGGTGATTAAAATGCAATAAAAAATTACATGAATGCATTTTTTGAATCACACAATTCAAAAAATGCATTTATATAAATATTTTTGATCATCATTTCAATGGAAAGTCTACCATACAAAGTGAATAAAAAAATTTATATGCATGATTTTTTTCATATCCAGAATTATTTTATATAAGAATTTATGTACAAATTCAGAAATTGAGTGGATTATTTTATGTGTCACAGGTGTGAAGAGGAGGATGTAGAGATGAGTGATGAGGCCCTGATTGTGTTGACCCGGATTGGAATGGAGACCTCTCTACGATATGCCATACAGCTCATCACCACAGCCAACCTCGTGTCCAGAAAACGGAAGGTAGGTCCTGCTAGGAACTAGATTTGAGAGGGGCTTTAGCTGGAAACGTGATGGTCAACAATATCTGTTCAAATCTCTCAATTGTATAGAAATATATTCCATGGTCTGCTGAATTCAATAGGCATTGGTGTAAAATACTCATTACTCTTTTTTGGCCAGATAATTAAGAGAGGAAAATAGTTTGGTTGTACTATGCTCAGCAAAACTTTTATCAGAATCTTCATTGATTAAACATTAAATGAAAGGAAATCAACATCTATTAAACATTAAATGAAAGAAAAATGTCAAGGGACTAAATAATTTTGCCTGATTTGGAAAACATGCTGAAAAGCGCAACATGGGGATTCAACAAGTTATACTAACAAAGAAACAAAATAGGCTTCTCTTAGAAGAATTTAGAGAAACTTCTTGATTAAAGTAATTTAACAGCTTTTGATTTAAAAAGATATATTTTTCTATATAGGGATACTATTGGCATGCAAGCCAGTAATTATTGAAGTATATATATATATATATGTATATCTTCAAGAGTAAAAAGTGTTTGAAATCATACATGAGCTGGAGATGTTCCTATTAATTTGATGAAGTTTCCCTTTTTGCTATGCATTTGATGCTCCTCTAAGTAATTCAGTTGTCAAGAACCTCTTTGTTTTGTTTCTTTCTAGGGTACGGAAGTTGATGTGGATGATATTAAACGTGTTTACTCACTTTTCTTGGACGAATCTCGATCCACGCAGTTCTTAAAGGAATACCAGCAGGAGTTTATGTTCAATGAACTAGGTAAAACAAGTTTGTGAGAATGTGAAAACTTTAATTTTATGAAAAATGGGTACTCATGTATTTTTGGGGATCAATCCATTCAAAAACATTGTGACCATAAAATTTGAATCAATTGAATGATTGATTATGAACAATGTTTATTTATCAAAACGGCAACTAAAAAATAAATGCATTCAAAATTTTAAGCATCAGAAGTTTGAATGTGTAAGGTTTAAATTATTTTCTGATATCATTACTTCTTTCATTGTTCTCTGTTTTATTTAAAACATAAAAATAGTGTACCAGTAATGATGCTCTGTGATAACAAACTTTTTCTTTTATAATTGTAGACTCCTAATACACTGATTTTGATGGTAATTTATCTTATAGAATTGACAAAAAAATATGAATTGTCTCCCTCTATCAGACATGTAGCTGAATAAAAAATGAACTCTCTATTCTTGTACACATGTAATTAAAGAAGTAAAGTCAGTTTTGCCCTTTCCATTAGTTTGGTTAATGACAAGAAAAAGAGATATGATTGTAATGGGTAAAATTAACATGGTAACAGGGAGGGGTTTTTGTTTTTGAAACCAACATTTTTCTTAGATTTACCGGTACATTTAGAAAAATGAATTTTGAACAAACTGGCCCCCACTTCTTATGGACATTTTAAAATTCCATGCCATGTGCCTATGTAAACAGCAGCTCTTGAAATTCTAAACAGGTTTCTGCTGCATTTTGATTCAAATTTTTTTATCCAAAAAACTTGATCTTATATTTTGTATTACTAGCTGCTGTGCTTAAAGTGGTGTGGGACACCTCCATATTGTGAGGTACTTTCTATCAAAATAAACAATGAAATCGCGTATAATTTAGTTTTTTTTTTTTCTTTCCCAAATTTGTTACCTAATAATGCAGTGCAATGGTGTTAGATTGCTAACTACGAATCTGTAAGTCATGAGTTCGAATCTGGCTGGGGCTTTTCTAGTTTCTACCTATCCAAAAAAATTTGAAACATATCTTTATAGACAGGTGAGAGTATTTTGATAATGTACTTTTGTCCACATTAATATTGGCAGGTGTCCTATACCACCTTAAAGAATTTAACAAGCTGTGAGACTGAACAGTTAATTAGTATTTACTCTTGTTTTGTACAGGTGTGGATGCTTCAGCCATGGAAACCAGCTGATAGAGTGGAAGTGAAACAATGAACAAACAAAATATCATTTAATGTGTATTTTCTCTTATTTTCATCATGGATTAAAAATATAAATCATGCTTGTTCACTACAAAAATGTTCTTTGTTTTATATTATACAAACTTCAAAACAGGTGTGGAGAGATAAAGGGGAGAATTCTTAAAATAAATTTGTTGTAAATGTTAATCTCATCGTGGATACGGAAACAGATGTGAATTCTTCATCAGGGAGTTGCATCATTAGATTTCTCCTTTTCTAGCTCCTTGCTACCATTTTCCTCAGCCTTTTTACTGGTAGACTGTTTGCTGTTTAAACTTGGGAGAACTTGGGAAGCCACTAAGGCACGCTTGATGATGAAGGCAGCTGCCACAGAATATGATGCTGTGGCAAGAAAGGCGAGTACAAGGGAAACGATGCCCATGGTGGCAGTTGATCCCATACTCATTCCAGCTAAAAGTTGGCCATCCAAAACTATAAGAGCTGCTACAAGCATGATTGCTGGAATGAAAAATAGAAAACGAGAACTTTTTAATAGTCAAAAATAAAGAACTAGGTACAGTTTAAGTAATATTTTTAGTTTAAGTAATATTTTTAAAATTTCACAAAAAATTTAAAACTATTACTAACATTTATTTATTCAAGAATACCTAAAAAGTAAGAATCTATAAATAGTTAACAACCTTGACCTTCACAAAGGTAATTGTGACGTCCTAAACGGTGCATTTTCCCGTATTTTTCTTAAAACTGAGCAGAAGACAGAAATTCTTCAGTAGTTTTTTCAATAGAAAACTATGTTCCTGGCCGTCGCCCACGATGAAATTCACATTAAAACTTTATCATGTGATATCACATAAAATATATTAATTTCGCTGTGGGCGACGGCTGCTAGCACATTTTCCTTTTTCAAAAACTACAATAAAAAGTGTCATTTTTCATCCTTTTTGACTACATCATAGAAATGTGACAAAATGTTGGAGTCAATAAGTTTTTGATAACATGATTAAAGTTTGAGCACTTTAAATACATATATGTGTTCAAGATGGTTTATGTGTATTTTTATGAGATTTAAACACCTTTTGAATTTTAGGGCAAATATTGAACAAAACTGTACCGTGTTCTTTGCTAGCATGAATGATCATTCTAATGGACCTTTTTGAAGTGTTTTCGTCGAGTCAAGAAAAAAATGACAACAATATGGTTTAATCTGATCTTTAGTGCATTTTATGATTTTCTCTACTCTTAAGATTGATATATAGTCTAAAAAAGGATTAGTGGCACTGTGTATTAAGCCCTTCATTTTCATCAATTATAGGCGATTTCTGTTGCGTAATTCTGAATTTGAGGTTTATTTTACTGAATAAGTAAAGAGAGGAATGTGTTGAAAAATGAAAACAAAACAAAGTTGCCCACTTACTTGAAATGAAAGACAGAGCGGGTGCAGAGACTGCTGCAAAGCAGATAGGTTTGGCGAGCTTCTTCAGGAGGTTGAGCACGAGAAAAATAATGCCAGCTACAAAACTCAGGCCAAGGAACAGCCCCGCCACTATACCCACTCTCTGGATAGTCTTGATGGTGTCTG
Source organism: Magallana nippona (assembly GCA_033439105.1). NCBI lineage: Eukaryota > Metazoa > Mollusca > Bivalvia > Ostreida > Ostreidae > Magallana > Magallana nippona. The sequence continues at coordinate 31,195,705 of CM065926.1, forward strand.
GAAAGTGGAAACAAGCAACAGTGTCAGATCATTTGATTCAATGCCAATATTAAGAAAGATAACTCTTGTCGGCATAATTTATTATGATTGGTAAATTTTACTTGCTATTATGGCTAATGAAATTGAATGAGTATATTTAAATCATATTTAAATCCCACGCAGCAAGTTGGGTATAATGTTTTTGAGTCAGTCTCGTTTTTTGTTGTTTTTGTTTTGGACAGGGCAACTCCTCTAAAACCGCTGCACAGAATTTCACTAAACTTGGTAGTAAACTGAAACACCATGTGTTTAATCTTGGTAGTAAATTAGGAACACCATGTGTTGTGCATATCTACAGAAAATTTTATTCCTTTAATTTTTGGAAATTTTGGTCCTTTTGAACTAAGAATTTTGATCATTAAAGATATACATGTAGATAAAGTACGAAACGTATTGTCTGCACAACACTTATGGCGAAATTTTAAGAGATTGTGTAGATGTGCATATTTACGGGTAATTTCATTTTTCCATTTTTTTCGTACATTTTCCAAATACGAGTTTGGTCATTATGAAATATACTGCTGAAATATTTATTTTGTTTTGGTAACTAGTATCCTCTGAAATTGATAATACAATTTCAAGAAAATTTGTACAGGAAATTTTAATTTCTATATTTATCTTAGAGTTTTGCCCCTTTTAATCTTATAGAAACCTGGCCAATATCGAATATACTAAAGCATATATATATATATATATATATATATATATATATATATATATATATATATATATATATATATACAATTTGTCAGCACAACTCCCCTTTAATCACCGTAGAATTACATGAAGCTTTTTTACAAAGGTATTTATGTGCTTTTAGGAAGTTTTGATGTGAATATTTTCTTGGAGTTATACCCCTATCATTAACTGCATGGGGCGTGATTTTTTAATTGATTTTTTTTTATTCAGAGTTTTCTTAGGACAGAACCTCATACTCGGATAAGCACAGCATACATATCAGTCGAGTTCCAGAACTCACATTAAACTGGTATTTCAAAATATCATACAACAGGGTCAAGAATACTGCTAGAAATGTACAAGTATTTTTTTCGAAGTCTTAGATATGTGAAATGTATTTAAAGTAAATCAAAAAAAAATTAAAACCCCTTCTCTATTCTTGAATGAATTCAGACTTTTTAATATAAAGATTTTTTTGTTTTAATCTTCTTGTAGAGAATTTAAACTTATTTTTTGTTCATGTGGTAAGAAAGTACCAAGTGTTAACACCATGAAATGCATTTAAGACCGTCAAATCTGAAACGAAAACTTATTTATATGAGTCATTTAGAGAATGTTTATTCCTTGAACTATTTTGTGTGTCCACCTGCATTACACATACGATTCTTTTTGTCCGAAATTTGACATGTATTATATAAATGCGTCAAATTTTGTCTAATACTGAAAATCGTATGCAACAGATGATTCTTCTGTTTTTAAAATTGTCTAGATTAATTATTAATTAGCAATTTTCAACTGTGAATTTTAAGTTGCATCTTATATAAGATATTGAGCTTTATGAGGAAATAACCACACTGGAATTTAAAACTACTTTTCAAAATATGAAAAACACGATTCAAATTAAGGAGGCTGTGTGCATGGTCAACAAAGTGTACCCATCAGATCTACCTATTTACCTTAATTATTTTTTTAGAATATATTTCTAAATAGCCATAAGCTTCTTTTTAGTACAGAACAATTCCAAATATTCCAGCTTTGAAATTTGATTTTTTTTAATTTGTTTTTTTTTTAAATACATATTTAAATCTCGTTTTAAAGGAGATTGATTTACTGTATACAGTATCCCTGTGTAATTTTCGCCATTCTACACTTGCCAACAGTTTCGCCCCGGTCTTGAATATGCCCAGACACAGTTTTGTTTAAAGAGAGATAATTTGAGATATTGGAATTCAGCCAGTCTTAAATTTGCCTGCTGACAACGAGAGCGAAAGGGGCCAAAATAAAAAGGGGGCGAATATTTCGGTGTGCACAATAGTATAAAAATGGCCACAACCATCCAGTCCCCTTAATAAAGAACTTACCGGCATCGACGTATCCGGTGGATTCCGAGTTTACGCAGTCGCTGGTGGACAGTGAGGTGGTGCTACTGCCGAATATACTGGTGATGGTGGTGGTGGTATCCACGGTGTAACAGGTGGTGAACAGTCCGATGTTAGCCTTGATCGCGGCCACGATGGTGGCGGGGGTACCACTTATGGTGGTGGTGGTGGTAGTAGTGGTCGCGTAATCGATCCAGTTCTCACCCAGTAAACCCGCCACGCCCACTCCGAACGACGTCGCCATTAAACCAATGCCGACAGCCAACAATACGAGGATGAGGAGGGGAATTTTCTCCATTTTTTCCTTCTTTCTTTTTAAATCAAATTAAATTCCTGTAATTTAAGCTTCTTATTGTCTCCTCTGTCCTTAGCGTCGCCAATGATGACGTGATTTTTATGAAATGACACAATAAAATTACGATTGTTTTTAACAAAAACTAATAAGTGATGTTTTCAATGACAATACATGTAATGCAACAATCAGTCGGTGTTGAAAGCACCAAAACCGTCCTACATGTGGATAAGTTACTGGCTATGTTTTACATTTGTATTATTTTCTCAATAGAAATTCGATAGTGACAACCCAAAACAATCATTTTATTATTCACTTAACAAAGACGATACACAATGGAGGGGTCCTATCTTCCTAATAGGATTAGTCAGTTAGTAGTTGACCTTTACTGTCCTTTGCAGCAACCAGACAGGTGCGAGTGAACCCCCTTAACTTAATATACGTGTACTAAACATGTAGCCAATAGCAATAAATATTCATAGAATAAACAAATGTTTGTTTTGTATATGTCGAAATTACTGAGTTTACATGCTGAAAACATGTATACAGGATAAATAAACATTTCTTTTACTTCTGGCCAATATCTGTATGCTTTATCTGTATGTCGTATAACACGATTAATTAACAGAAGGCATAGTTTCTAAGTTCTAAGATGAAAGAAAATTGGATACAATTTTCTGAAAATAAAATTGATGCTCTGTATATATAAATAAGAATGAACTCATTTCATTGTTTATTTATTGTTGAGGAAATCTTTCATTTAATAAAAATTAAATTCGAATACAACATTCATCTTTTCTCCATTCGTTTTCATTAATGTTATAAAAGTTATGACAAGAAAAAGGTTGTAAAATGAAATTTTATGTACGATTACACAATTTGAAAAGCTTTTCTTAATAAATAAATGAATGATTCAAAACACTTTGCACACACATGGATAAAAGAAGTTTGGGTACAGATAAACTTAGAGACTTCTAGTTATATAACCAATATATTAAATAAATAAAAATAATTTAGTAAAAGGCGTGCTGTCGTATATTAATTCTATGTTGACGTTTTTCAAGGATGATCATTCAGGCAGATTGATTCTTCCTATGGAGAATTTTACAATGTATGGAAGGCCCATTCTCCGAGGGAGAGGGTGTAACCCTAGCCCATTTTTCCTAAGGGAAATACTATTTAAAGGAAAAGTCTACAACACCAGTGTTTTTGACCCAAACTGCCAATCTGTTTTAATATGTGAAACATTCAAAAGATTCTTCATAAAACCCAAAATGGTATACCGGGTATTGCATAGAAATCATTTATCAAATCAACTTAAAACATAACACAGTTTCAATGATAATGCTGATACATGTACATATACAATGTATGATATATATATTTACATTACTACATTCAGGTGCAGTCCTTTCTCAAAATGTATGTCAAAATGTGTAGATCAAATAGGTAAGTTTGTACACACAACGAAAGCTGGTATTTCATCAAGATTAAGGTACGTCCTATTCTAAAGACACCAAAAAAAGAGAGAAAAATTTCTTGTTACTTGAAAATTGCGCAGGTAAAACAACTCTAAATCTTCTCTTTGTTGCTCTCCAATGCCGTTTCTGTGATCTCGGCCTTTTGGTTGGTCGGCGGCGATTGGGTCGTCTTGGCGGAAGCCAGGGCATGTTTGATGACGAGGGCGGCAGCCGCCGTGTAGACAGCCGCCGACAGGAAGGCGAAGACGGTGGCCACGTATCCCAGTGTGGCGGTGTCGCCCATAGACATCCCGCTAATCAGCTGGTCATTCAGCACCAACACGGCGGCCAGAAGCATCACAGCTAAAATAAAATAGTAAATAAATAAATAAATAAATTATATGAAATTATTTATGATAAATAAACATTAATGATTGAATCCCAAACTATTCAAGTATACCGAAACATTTGCTGTCTTATTTTTTACATGATAAAAATTTTCAATGATTTCTACTTAAAACTTAACAGAATTATGCGATTGTGGTGAATGGATCGAAAGAACACACGGGGGACTTCACTATATACTTACTTGACACGAAGGCCAATATGGCGGGAGCCAGGGAGAGAAAACAGAGGGGTTTGGGGAGCTTCTTGATGATGACCAGGACCAGTACTGGGATTCCTGTTAGCATGGACAGGCCAATCATCACCGCCGCGGCTACGGCCACCTTCTGTATCACTTGTACCGTATCTGTAGGGACCAAACAAGACTCCTCTATTAAACAAGTGGACACATTTCATGTATACTCTAGCTCACATACTGCAATTCGGTTAAACACTGTTCTGCACCATCATGCTAGTGCCAAGTGGTTTAAGATGTAGTTGCTTAAAAAAAAAAATCAAGATATATCAATTGATACAACATTTCCTAGAGATTATATCTCCAATTTTGTTATACAGTATCTCCCCTGACAGATGAGATATTATCCTTTAAAATTAATATCCCATGGGAACAAAGTAATCTCTAGGGGAGAAATATTTCCCAAATTAATTTTGATTTCGACGAATGTTTATCCTTCAGGAAAAGTTCTCACACCGAAATTTAAAATCGTATGAAAGTGTTATGTTAACATCCTATCCGAATTTAAATACATTCATGGGAAATAATATACATGTAATTCCGATGGGAAATTCTACATACCTTTTAGGATTTTTTCCTATCCGGGAAGAAATATTTTCCCGTATAAGAATTAATTTTTATACATGTAACGATAAATAGCTCACATGACAGATAAAACACTTTCTTCAATGGACTATCATTAATTTGACATTTGATTTTTTTTTTTTGGAAACAGCGCCTTAGACAGTTCTAAAACGTCATCATTTTCACCGCCATACAGTTACAACGTTCTATCAGGTGACCTGTATTCTTACTGGATAGCGTCTACCACAAAAACACACTAAATTACGACAATGGTCAATGGAACCAGTTCAAACTACATCGATGATGGTCTCACAATTCGTTTGAATGTTCTGATTTGATGTTACATGTTCTACAGTAAAAGAACATCTGAATTTCTGATGCAATCAACCATGCATTAAAATATTTAGTTAATCAAGTAAAAAAAACCCGGAATAATAATAATACTAATAAAGACATTAATAATAATAATAATAATAATAATTATTATAACAACAATGATGATAATTATAATAATGATAATAATAACAATAAAAATTCTTTTTCCAAAATTTCTGCACAAAACAGATTAAAAATATATCAAAGTTATTTTGATCTCATGCGATACAAATATTGCGTCCATCATCGATTTATTTGTAAGAAATGTGGCTATAAAAATGTTTGTCTACACTACTATGTTTCATAAAGTAGAAACAGTTCAAATTGAAGTAATATAAAAACCATAAAATTACATTTTCGTTTATTGACGGTATGTGAAATATTTTTATAACAAATATTTTGAAATGGAGTGAATTACAGACGCACACGAGGTGGTTAATGAAGTGAACTTATTGTTTTGTGCATCAAAATATTGAAATTTAATGTTGTAAATGTAGGATAGTTTCCCCCTTATTTTTATCTCTAACAAACGGGTCTCTATTTACCTTTCAGATGAAATTAGTTTACAAAGTTAGTGGTAAGTATTTCAAATTTTTAATAAAACTTCTTTGTCCACTTGCTTTGATAGAGAATTAGGTCATCACCTTTAAACATGAAAGGTGTTTAATGCGGTCACTTCAGTCTTATGAATTCATCCACTTGTAGGTGAAAAGACAACACCCCAAAAACCTCAAATAACTGAGAGATCTAAAAGTGTTACATTAGTTTTGGCAGTAAATTTTTGATAAAAATTAAAAGCGTAGTCCATGTTTTAGAGAACTCAATGATGTATTCACGCATATTGTGCATGTGTAATGCTGGATGCCGGGAATGCGAGCCAGAAACTTGACACATATACCCAGGTATTTTAATCCTAGAAATTAAAACAGTTGGACTATTTTTACAAGGGATTTGGAAAAGAGGATTATTAAAATCGGTCAATTTACAAACTTTACAAATATAGCTTTCTTTTAAAATTACCCTCATGATCGTTAACAGTTTGAATTACCTTGAACCATGTCTCTTTAAAGATCTCCTTTACACGTGTAAATCTGTCATTCTTTAACTAAATTCTAAATAAAAACAAGATTAGCGTTTAAATTCTAACCTGCCATAATTTAATTGTTGTAGACAATGAGTACATGATTTTCGCTGTCTTGTTTATTTTCGGCATAATAAAACGGACAAATGTATACCAATTCTTGGGCCGATCCTATCTGTGACCTACTTTTTTCAAAGCCTATTTAAATTACGGTCATAGGGACGTGATCATCGCAAGAATATGTGGGGACCACCGCAAAATGTGGTATCCTCGTTCGGAACGCTATATGGGAACCAGGCTACCGTTATGAGAGTCTAGCGAGAAAGGCCCCGGGAATCAGGCTGTGGTTGTTTGTAGCTTAGAAAGACGTTCCAAAGTCACGTGCAAGAAGGCAGATCTGAGCTGGATTTGATCGTTTATTTAAAATTTAAAAAAACATGAAAAATTGAATCTTTCATACAAAAATGCACATTTAGATCATCTCAGTTAATATAAAGACACAAAGGAATTTTTTCTCAATTAATTGTAAGTAGTCTATTTTCTTCGTGTCTCATCCTTTTATGTCGGGCAAAAATAAAACAAACATGGCTACCAAGGGTGTATTATATACTATATTTTTGTGTCTATTGGTCTTACGTCATAAGCCTTTGATTTATACCCAGACGATACCTTTGATAGCCAGTGTGACATTCTTTTTAGTTCACATGTCCACGTGACATCAATAGCTTGCATACCAATATCATTAATTTTAACCATCATGTTTTATCCTTTTATGTACATCTATGTAGTAATTTTCACCGCTTCTTGGACCCAATTATTGGTCCTTCCACAAGATGAAGCTAATATGTCATACAGACAACTGCGAAGTGACTGAAGATAACTGAAATATGACTAAATGACTAATTTTATAGTTGACTGAATAGCACAGGTTCATTTCGTATTAGTTTTAGACTGTATTGATCTCCTCTATATAAAAATATAGGAAAATAACCCCCCAAAAGGGGTCAAATAAATGGATTTTTTCTTCCCTAGATGTTTATATCTAAACAAATCATATCTCAAAATTCTACGCAGATCTGATGGTCAATTTGATTACCATCCCACAATCACAAGATGTTTGCATTTAAAATAATCATTGTATTTTATAAGATTTTCCGTATATATTCCAAAGTAGAATTTTAAATTCATTTTATACAATGTGGTCACGTTTTTGTCTACAAGTTTTTTTTCCAGAGGTTTTTCTAGTAAATATTTGTCCAGTAATTTTGAAGACTCTCAAGGCTTTGGCGCCCCATTTAAACGAAATTTCAATTGACTCCTCCTTTCGCCAATGATATTTTATGTCAAATTTAATTGAATTTTAATTTTTGACCTATTTGACCTAAAATAAATCCCCAAACTATGGAAAATGTAAAAAGGGAATGTTACGAGAATATGCTTGAAAGCAATGATATTTAGATTGTAAATATAAAAGATGAGCTTCTAGCTTAGGTTCAGAATAAATGTTTGATGATATAAGTTCAAATAAGTCAAAAAATTATAAGATAATTGAATCTAATATTTTAGATATCTTCAAACAAGGTTTGATGCCGTCTTTAACAAGTTCGACAAAGAGTTTCCTGAATCAGCATTTGATAGACAATTTCTGATTACAAACTTATCTTAAGAGACCAGTTAACTACAATGGCAAAAAAGTATAGCAAAATTTAGAACTTCTTCTCACTCTTTGAACTTTGAAAAAAGGCAAACATGATAATACATGTATAATAAGAAATCAGAGATGTTGTATTACGTGTCACCAAAATGAAATATGGGATGAGTACCATTTTATTTTGAAATGTCCATTTTATGAGGAATTAAGAAAAAATATATTAAGCGTTTTTACTATGTAAAATCTAATGTGTACAAACTAGTTAAATTACTTAGTGAAGATAAAGAACGCAATAATTTAGGTAAATTTCTACTACAAGCTATGAAACTAAGAAGTTGACCAATATAATACTTTGTAAAACATTCATTGTTATTTTAATCATTTTCTTTATCTGTCCACTCACCAATGTTTACCTACTAATTAGGCTAATTAATAGAATGTTGTTAATCATGTTATGTATTCTGATGAGTTGTATAACTTAAGGAAATTGAAATGAATTGAATTGAATTGGGAATGTCGCTTTGAATGACAACAACAACAACAACATCATCAACAACAGACTTGGCACGATGAAAATGCATATAAATCAGATATATTTAAAATTTTAAAACATTGAACCATGCTTTTGATTTTATTTTCTGAATTTATCCGATTTTTCTAGATCTGGCCAGTTTGTTGTACAAAAACCTTGAGACTTGTTTTTTTATTGCAGGATCCACCAATCCCCCTGTTAACGTTGCCCCAGCAGAAGTAAGCTAAACATAATTGCAAAAAAATGTTGTCTAAGACACGATTTACTAATGATGTCAAATTAAAAAAAAACAGTATTTATTTCCGTAACCAGGAAAGCTCATCACATAACATAATCTATGTAAGACATATTTTTATATTTTTTATTTACATGTATGTTACAAGTGAACTAGTTTGTTGGTGTCATTGATAAGTAGAGATCTGCTAAGTAACTACATGTATAAGTAACTACATGTATAACTGTTCTCTTTGTAGCTGGATCAGGACAGACTAAAAAAAAGGTGTTTTACATCAGTTTGTTAAAGACCGCCATATAGAAACACTTTTATGGTAAACAAAATTACAAAAAGAGGATAAAAGTATCTACAATTTACTTTACATTAACAATTTCTTTTTTCCTTTTAAATTTTCAATGAGCAAATATTCCATCGTGTTTTTTTTAAAATATAAAATATAATCTAAAAAAAAAAACCTAAGCCGTGAGGGGACTGGACGGTTGTGGTCATATAGTTTATTTTGTTTGATCCTTATTCGTTAAAATAAATTAAAAAATATATATACCTATATATTTAATTCAATGTCAATACCAATTCATCTTTTTGCTTATAAGTATTTTATGAAGACATTTTGCTCATGATACTGAACTTTTCAAATTTCATAGCAAAAATATTTGGGCATTTTTGTCTTTACTGAGTGACAGTCTATGAATAAAAAAAAACCCGACGTCTTAATTTGTAAGTTAGAGCTGATGGGTAATAATTTGAACATCCAGCCCCCAACGACGCCAACAGTGTTATCCAAAGTATTTAAAACGAATAAAGGAATCCCAAATTGTCAAAATTACATGTGATTTTATGAGTGCATGTGAAAAAAGTTCTACCATATCAAAATCATTTTAGCCGCAGCTGCTAGACTACTTAGCGTCCATTGTGAACAAACCTGCGCTGATATATCCGGTGGAGTCCGAGTCCACACAGGCGTTGGTGTTGAGGAAAGTGGTAGAAGTACCGAGAAAAGTGGTCACAGTGGTAGTGGTGTCGATGTTATAACAAGTGGTATATAGACCAATATTGGCGGTAGCCACTGCAACCACTGTCGCAGGATTACCCAAGTAGGTGGTCGAGACAGTGGTAGAGTAAGCATAGTAAATCCAGTTGCCGTCCAACAGGCTCTTAATACCAGTACCCAGTGAAACAGTCATAAAGGCTATCCCACAACTCACTAAAACTATGCTCAGAATATGTATTTTATCCATTTTACACAGAAAAAAAAAATCAAAACGAGGCAAAAATAAGCATCTGTTAAATATACATGTGCATGTACATGTGCTCTATGTTTTCAAAGACACATCTAAATCTGCACTGAGTTTTTAATTGCAGGTGTCTGATTTTTATTTGGATGTTTTCCTAAGGAATCATAGAATTCTATTCAATTCTATGGCGACATATCCAACACACATATATCTTAAATCATGTAATTCCATATGTACACACTCAGTTACTTTGACTGCAAACACTCCATGAAAAGTTAATCTACCATTATTTTGTATCTGAAATCTTCAGATTTAATAATGACTTAAATAAATGTGTAATCTGTTCTTATCACAACATTAGGAACTCTCCTTCTTTTAAAAAGAAAGTCCAATATTGAAAAGAGTTTTACCAAAAACTAAAATATGACATATCAAATGGAGGACAAATTTCCATATGAGTAGGATTTAACAAAGCCTACAATTAAGACTGTCAACTATAGATCGTATATTCAATATTTGTTTATATTCCTTAACCTTACAGCGAATTTTGAAAGCTGTTTTTGGGGTTTTTCTTAGACATAAAGAATGAAGAAGTTTGTAGATAAGAATCGTTCGGAGATTTGCTGCGTTTATAAGGATCTAAGTTTGTATCCAAAAAGTCAATTCAAATTATTTCATAAATCTACTCGACTTTGTACTTAACAAAATAAAAACAATTAATTTTGAAAATTCAAAGATCTATATTAAACTTGTTTTTAGTTGTACTGATGTTACTCAGAGTGGGACACCTATTTTATGGCAGGTTGTTTTCGATCCGACAGTTAATATGAAAAAAAAAGATGCGTGAAAATGTTCTATGATCGTTGCAAATTTAAATGACACAAATAGAACTATTTGCTGCTAATACAACGATGCTTTGTAATTGTAATTTAAATTTTATATCTTGTGATGCATATTCAAAATTTTCATTTTCGTGTAATGTTTATTCAATATTTTGTATTGTATGATCAATATCTTTCAATGTATAATCTATAATTCTAAGATGTGTGTTCAAAATCTCGAGTTATATGTTCATTATCTTGTGATGTTAATTCAATATCTTGAGATGTATGTTGAATATCTAATGATGTTTATTTAATTTTTTGTGATTTATGTTCAATATCCTGTGATGTATCTTCTATTTCTTGTAATGTTTGTTTAATACCTTTTGACGTAATTCTTTAATCCCGTGGTGTATAAAACATAACTAGTGATGGATGTTAAACATCTTGATATATCTGTTTAATGTCTTATATTTACATTTGCAAATGTAATATAATATATAATTTATATAATTTATAGAATAGCGAAAACATTCAAGTTTGTGTGAACTTTTTTATGACGCCACAATGGTTACAGCGCGCGCTTATCGTTTGACTGTTGGATTTTTGTAAACATAAAAACACGGTAATTTTAAAGGTATATATGCCGTTTTAAATGAAAATTTTAAAAGAAAAGAAATGTTTTCATTTTTCCAATAAGCTACAAAAGTTATTAACTTTCTGCAAATTATACAGTTTAAATCAAACGCATGTAAAAGTATTTAATATAAATTCGAATTTATTAATTTTTTGACCGGGCAGGTCAATAAACGCCTAACTTTAAAATATTCATTAGCACGTGATGTAAAAATCTAAATATAGAATGTATACAAGATGTCGACGCGAAAACATGATCGGTTCTTTGGCAGCGGGATAACAAGTTTGAAGAGAAGAGAAAGAAAGAAACAGTTTGACAGAGAACGTTGTAAAATGAGAATCGATATTGGAGACCACTTTGAGCAGTGGACACGTGTTAGAAACTTCATGTTTAACTATGAGCTTGCTGGCTTCTTGCTATAGACAGGTGAGTCAGACAGCGGTGTGTGTGTGTGTTTTTTTTGGTTTTTTTTGTTTAATAATATATTCACTCATAAAAGAAAAGAAGCTTATGTGTATGGTACGATATTCGTTGTCTGAATATGATAAAACTTGTATAGCTATCACTCAAATACTTTTAAAAATCTATAAATTGTATGTTTTAAGTCGAGAGGCCCCAGAAGGGATAATTTTAACCTTCTATTATATATCTATATACGTTGTCAAATGTATAAAAATAATGTTCAATTGCAAAAGAGCTTTAACCGATTGTCATCGACACTGATACGCAACCATCCTCATAAAATGCAGATGGCAATATCTGGTATTTTTTTCTGTTAACAGCACACAAACCTGTTTATATGAATTTAAACAAATGTAAACAAACCTGTCGTATTACCTCTTCTGAAGGCTGCTTTTCTGAATTATTATTTCCCGCGCACATGCGCAAATCCACCTGAAACGTTAATCGTTTATGAATATGCATAGGTAATTCATTTTCAAATTATATCTGTTACCTCGTTAATATTTATCAAAAAATTGCAAAATTTTCTAGAAAATTCTTTTTCATACATCTAGTCATGCTGACAAAATTTGGGTCTGGTTTTTAACATCGCAAAAATGCCGTTAAAAACGGCATATATACCTTTAATAATTCTGAACAATTTGCCTTTCTCAAACGTAAATATAAGTAATAAACAGCAATGTTAAAAAGTTCACAGGGATATGAACTTGGTTGATACTCGATCAAATCTGCTGAAAAGCCCTTCGGGCTTCACAGGATTTGATCACATGACCAATTTAGTTCATATCCCAGTGAACTTTTCAACTTGCTGTTTATTTCTTAAGTGGTGTAACTGTATAATGCTCTTTTGTATGATTAAAATATTGAGAATATTAGTCAGTAACCATGTTGACCTTCAAGTGTATGGAAACGGCTGTTATTCCTGTATAACGAGTAGATTAGTAATAATGATAAACCACGTACTTACATGTATACTCACTTTTAATAAACAATTAATTGAATGATTGTCTCAGAGAGAGAGAGAGAGAGAGAGAGAGAGAGAGAGAGAGAGAGAAAGAGAGAGAGAGAGAGAACTTTTGATAGTAAAATGCTATAAAGTTAATAATTATGTACCTTTTTGTAATGGTAGCTAACAGCACGAAACACAAAAGAAAAAAAGTTTATTGTTTATTGAATGCTGGCACGAAAATCCTTTCTGTAACTGACTATGACGACTGGTAGGTCATCACAAGGTAACAACAAAGTATGGTGAAGTCGACGCAGTTGCCCTCTGCTTGGACTCTATAGACTGGCGAATCTCTTAATCGTTTAGAACCTCGTAAACTTCAGCTTCCTAATCAGCTTTCCAGGCTCACCACATTCGAATAGATGCAATAAGAGGACACGATTCCCTTTGACTTACGCTGCTGACAGTGATGTCTGATACGATACCAAGCCTGCAGATTTAGTTGTTATCCAATATGGTTCATCTTAACTGTTTTTCCATGCGGTCACATAAACTTGTGTTTTAGCTGTTGCCTTATCATTATAGAACATCGACCCTTTTAGATTGAAGTGTTTTGGGGGGGTTTTGTTTAGTTTTTTTAATTTTAATTTTTCTTTTTTCTATAAATTCATAGTTACATGATCCATGCAATAGATAATAGATAATAGATTACCTTAATAGATAATGACAGATATTTAAAAGAATATACTGTATAACCATGTTCAACACTAAAACCTTAAATGCTCCCATAACTGTCCTACTATTTGGGTAATCAAAATATGGCTTTCCACCTGAAGCTGATACTGTGTTACACATAAAAAGTAACACTAACTGTGCAGGTCTGTGTGGGTTTGAAACTAGTATTTACCTCAAAATGTAACCAGCAACCAAACTCGAACCCTCTTTTTATCCCACTTACACCTGCACTGGCAACTGGAGATCAAGCTCCATATTTAAAGGTAGCTCTGTACACTATATGTATATATAGTTAAATCAACAATGCAAGTTTAAGAGGTTAGGACCATTATTAGCCTAAATATTGGGATTATGATCTGCTCCAAAACACTTTAACATTCTCCAAAAACTTTAACCTTATCCAGCATCCAAAACCTTTCGTTCAAATTCATCATCTATTTAGTCCTTAGGTACAAGTATTTCCAGATGCACCACCCAAGCAAGTTCGGTGAAGTTTGGACAAGTATCGAACCTGAGCTAAATATGGTACCCCCAATACCACACTAAGACATAGTCAATCTTATGTTCCCTTCCAGTACCATACGATTTCCCAATTTAAAATAAAAAACAACAATAAAACCAACCGAATAATTCTTCTGCATATGAACTTTTAACATTTTCTTGTTTCATTGTACTATGTACTGTTGTCTCGGATTAAATCGTCCTCAACTTGTTTTGTAGCTAAAACTGTGTTAAACTTTCTCGTTTTAGATTTGACTAATTTTGATATTCATAAGATGAAGGAAGCCTTTGTGCCGAGCACACCGCTTCTTGTTATGAAATGACTATAGTTAAATCATAATGGCTGTTTGTCATCTTAATTAAACAAGGTCAAAATCTGGTGTTAATGTCATATTAAATTCACGACACTACAATTATAGAATGTCGTTTTAATTGGATGCATGTCGTCGTACCGCTTCTTTCAAGTAAAAATTTGAGGAAACCACAAACCTATTAATAATTATGACTTGATTATGATGATTTTCATTTTAATTAGTGAATGTGTCAAAATATAATGGCGGATCGTGATCAACTGTCAACGTAAATTAGTGCTATATAAAAGCTTTATAAGGATCACCAAGCGCTTTATATCTTTTGACAGGGTTTGATGTATTGCCAGAAGTTTTTTATGATTTTAAATGTTTACTTACTTGAAAGATAAATGTTAATGAATTTTTTTTTTGAATTTGAAATTATTTTCAAACCATTCACATCTTGCTCTAATATCATTTTTTTTTCATGTACACGGTAGCAACGTAAAACTATACGTTT
This sequence comes from Magallana nippona, assembly GCA_033439105.1. Taxonomy (NCBI): domain Eukaryota; kingdom Metazoa; phylum Mollusca; class Bivalvia; order Ostreida; family Ostreidae; genus Magallana; species Magallana nippona. The sequence continues at coordinate 31,210,778 of CM065926.1, forward strand.
TTCTTTTAATCTTATTAAATAGATATAAATGAAAAAAATCCCCGATTAATTTTAGCTCATGTTTACTGGTACAGGAAGAATTCTACTTATTTTCACGATTTTTTTTGTCTTACTCATGCAGTATCCGTAATGAAATAATCTATGCAAGCGTGATAATGTGCCTGACACTGTCGTCTATTGCCTCTTCAGAGGTGTCTGAATTCTTCGTAAGCTCTTTTACAGAATCACCGTACAAGAAAAGACAAAAAAAATTGCATATGGATAGCACAACATTCACACACACACACACACACACACACACACACACACACACACACACACACACACACACACACACACACACACACACACACACACACACACACACACACACTCTCTTTCTCTCTCTCTCTCTCTCTCTCAGCGGCTCAGTCTTCCAATTCTATTGTATTTTGTATAGATGATGCGCTGTTTATTTTTCTTTGTCTCTTTAGATATTATAACCTTACTAATTGTTCACTCTTGGTGTACTTGTTCGGTATTTATGTTCACCGGAATGTTTTTAATGATCGAGCAGGCGACTTTCAGACTTTCCTGATAGACTCATCCAGCAATATTCCAAAAGGAGCCAATGAAATGATTGTCAAATTTTGTTTATTTTTCTGATCAAAGCGTCATTGAAATGATAACAGGAAGAAGATGATAATATTTATAACAACTGAGCATTTTATTTACAATCTAAGTAATAAGAAATAAATAATTATCTCGTACACTGTATCTTTAGACACACTCCTCTTACGCGAACAAACCCCTTTCCTAGAAGCTTCCTCCTCAGGGAACCCACCGAAAAGTACAGAATGGATCAAAACTGTAATTGACATCCCTTAATACTGGTCAGAATGCTTGGACACAAAACGCGAACGAAAGAATTTTTTCCAAATGATTTATCTTGGTTGTTTTTTTCCTAGTATACATTTTCACCTTTGAAATAACGGAATCATTCCGCTAATTTATTCTTTTTTATATATATATAATGAATAGCAGCGTCAAAAGAAATATTTGAACATCAGGAATAAAGTCCGAAGTTGATTTGAGCGCATTTGAAAACTGAGATTAAATTTTCTTTTTTTGGTTTCCCTTTCCTAATTTAGTTGGAATTCAAGGCGAGATGGATCTGTAATAAAACAAAGTAAAATAAGTAAATTTATGAAACAAATTTTTTTCACAACAAGACAGTATATATTTTTGATTGGAAATAGAAAAAAATGGTGCACTTACAACTTGAAAAATGATTTAGTTTTCATCGCTACTATCATCATCATCATCGCAGTCGTCATTATCGCTGCTGTCACTGTTGTCGCTGCTGTCGCTGTCACTGCTGTCGCTGTACTCATCACTGTAACTATCATCATCATCATCATCATCATCATCATCAGAGCTATCATCATCTTCCTCACTGTTGCTGTCGCTGTCACTGTCGCTATCGCTGTCACTATCGCTATCGCTGTCACTGTCGCTGTCGTCATCATCGCTGTCGTCATCATCGCTGTCGCTGTCACTATCGCTGTCACTATCGCTGTCGCTTCCACTGCTGCTCTCGCTGTCGTCATCATCACTGTCACTGCTGTTGCTGCCGCTGGAACTGTTGCTGTCACTGCTATCGCTGTCATCATCATCATCATCATCATCATCTCCGCTTTCACTGCCAGATTCGCTCTCGGACTCGCTCTCGCTTTCGGACTCGCTATCAGAGCCGCTCTCGCTGTCGGAGTAACTGTCGCTGTCTGAGTCTGACTCGCTGTCGTCATCATCATCGCTGTAGCTACCGGATTCGGAATCGCTGTAAGATTCACTGTCATCATCTCCGCTATCAGACTCGCTGCTTTCGCTTTCAGAGTCATCTTCGTAGGAGTCAGAATCGCTGGAATCGCCAGAATCGCTGGAATCGCCAGAATCGCTAGAGTCGCTGGAGTCGCTGCTATCGCTACTATCGCTTCCATCACTGCCATCACTGCCATCACTGTCATCAGAATCAGCGCTTTCATCATCTCCACTTTCATCATCTGATCTGTCATCGCTGTCGTCATCAGCGCTTTGGTCGCTACTGTCGCCGCTATCTGACGAATCGGAGCCATCGCTACCGTCATCTCCATTGCCTTCTTCCTCATTGTCATATGCATCCGGTCCATCAGTTACATCGTATTCATTATCACCCGCATCCGGTGCGTCAGTTACATCAGGCTCGTCAGTAGTTTCATCCGGCACCGGGTCTAAAGAAACATTAAATAAAAAAACCGTCAATATCTACCAATGCCGGGGAAAAGAATGACTTGGACAGTATATTAAATTTTTGGCGACCGGGTATAACTATCGAATTAAGAAATATCAATCACTTCACAGAATGCAAAAAAGTAATTTTACAAGACAGGAACATACATTTTTTTTGGTGTCAAATTAGCTACTTTAATATTTTTAATGTATTTTTTAAGATATAAAAATTCAGAAAAAGTAATACTGAAGTATCACTTTTTCTCAATTTTTATAATTAAAAAATACAACATTAAAATATTAGAAATGATAAGGAGAACGCAGCAATAAAAATCATTATGCCAAACATTGGCCAAGTTGATAAGTTTTAAAGTTTCTTATATTTTCAGTTAAGTTCTTTTTGCTCAAAATTAATATCTTATTTTCTTTACAAACTTACATGAAATGCCAACTGCGATGAGGGCACAGAAAACGAGAATGGCTAATCCCTTCATGATAGGAGAATTCCAATTCTGTCAATTTTACAGATCCGAAAACGAAAATGTTGGATGACTGAAAATGCGAATGTAGACCCCCTTATATAGCGGGAGAAATTAATTTTATGCTAATGAACCGTCTTCTATTCATGTCGCACTAAGCTATCTACGTATGGTAAATTTATGGATCTTATGATAATTTGAAACAATCACGCATCGTGTCTTGATTAATATATGGTTTAAGGGAAATATAATTTGTGACATAGTTCACCATTGGAATTCTGATTATTTTTAACCACATGCATTTTTTTAGCTGTTAAAGGAAGCGGCAAAACACGATTTGTATGATAATAGCTTTTAATTAAATGCCAATAGTATCAGGAGATTGAATAAGTTAATAAAGTTAAAAAGATCTCATTCTACTGAAAGTTTTTTCAATGTGGTTGGAGTTATTTTAATCATATGAATTTGGAGGGATTGGAACAAGGGAACCTTGCGTTTATTGTAAAAAAAAAAAAAAAAGACTGTAAAATACAAAGTGCTTGCATTTTGAAAAAATGCGTTGTGGTTGTAGAAAAAAAACCCACGATAAATTGTAAGTTATGATTAAAGTAATTGGTTGTGTCGCATCGATTTCGACTAAGAATAGTTATACGTACTGACATGAGATAATATGCAAAAAGATTGATTTTACAGCTCACAAAACGTATGGCAATTCATGTGTAGTATATATTTATGTGTTTGCTAAAATTTAAAAAGGAAGAAATCTCTGTGTTCCCACGTAATTTTAGTAGCTCATCAAACAGGAATATAATTTCTTGGAGCCTGTGTTCAATTTGCCAACCAGCAAAGTATATGAAGCGCTCAGCCACACACACACACCCACCCACCCAAATAAGGATGAAGAGATAAATTATGAGGAATACAAATTTTCTCTGTGTTGAAGTTTACTGTACCTTGGAAGTGTTATGCAACATAGTGGAAATGGGAATTGGGGTGTTTTGGGATCGAAAAAACTCGGGAAATACGTTACATGTGTATAAAATTACCGAGACAAATATTCTTGGAATTTTAATGATGTAGGACTATGTGATAAAATAAATAATCTAGCATGTTTTGTATAAGAAATTTAAATAGAAAATATAGATAAATCGGAACAAAATATAATGAAAATCAAAGAGCTCTATAAAAACATATTCAAAAGTTTTGTTAATAGTACATTTAGATGTTGATTTATTTAAATAAATTTGCAAACTAAAGATACACAGGCATCCATTTGTACATGTAAGACACCATGACTGTATTAAAATGAAAATAACTCAACCCAATTAAAAGTTTAAGATTATACAAAGAAGAAAAGCTTCTATATAGAGATCCATAAAATCCACGTTGTCATAAATCAACATAAGTTTGTGATTTATCAATTTCCGCTATATTGTCATAACTATTGTCTTTAAGAAACAAGGAGGATTTTTGTTTTAAACTGGTTAGAATAAATCATCTCCAATCGTTTTGACAACAAAAGAAAAATAATTGAAACATTTACATACATACGATGCATGTGTCGGATATAATCTGGAAAAAAAATCCATTCATATAATTAAGTTTGGATGGTCTATGTAATATAAAATAATGAAACAATAAAGGTAAAAAATTGTTCTTCGCACACAACAGGTTTTTTTTACCCGATGAGTCCGAAACAGATTTATATTTATTTCCATTTGCAGTTGTTTTTAAGACTTATACGTACAAAGCTAAAGATATTGGGTCATTTCTGACCATTCTTTAAGCATACTCCCATCATAGCGTGCGACTTAAGTTTGGGGAAAATTTTAAGATATCTGGATTAAATTGACAACAAAAACTTTTACTGTTAGTGGCTTCTTGGGATTCTTTCTCAAGGTAATGAGGCAAATGACTATTGTTTACATCTGTAATGTTTGAAACTAAATGTCTTATTCCTTTTATGCGTAGTGGACTTTAGTTTCGACCTACATGTGCAATAGATTCGTTGGAGAGAGAGAGAGAGAGAGAGAGAGAGAGAGAGAGAGAGAGAGAGAGAGAGAGAGAGAGAGAGAGAGAGGATTGTTTTTTGTTCTAATTTCACGAGTGTGTATTTTTAGCATCGATAGCCAAACGAAAGGCATCATAAAGTGCTTTCCTATTTCAGGAAGAAATGTCTATTTATAAATACGAAAAGTCTTTCATAGGTAAACATTACCCTTTATCATCTGCAATCAACCTTAACATGCTGATTATAATTTTAAAGTTAATAAGAAAAGTTGAATAAAAAGATGGATTTTTATCTCCTTCAAAAGACAAAACTGATTGGAAATGAAGATCTTTTTTATGATAATGTCATGAGTGTAAATTCAAATGAAATAAAAAGATCATTATTTGAAGAAATTAATCTAAATTATAATTCGGATCTATTGTTACTCTGAACACGCGAGTGAATTTGATTTATGGTTTCTAAGTGCCACAAAAAAGGAAGCAACAGGTTGATTTAAGAATAACAAGATGGCAAAGCAAGTGATATGTGCAGTTGACTTCATCAGAGCTTGTCAATTAGAACGGTTAATGAATATCATTTACTAAGAAAATAGATTTTTACTGGTCTCGAAACAGTGCAATCCTAAATGTCTAGTGACATATTAAATTTCTCATTGCAAGTTGGCATTTATTCCGTTGCGTTGATATATGTACTTATGAAACCATTAAAAGGAGATGAGCATTCTCTTGTAATTCCTGCAACTCATACGATCTTGTTATGATCTTTATTGGTGATTTGTTTTTCTGCAATGTGCATCCATTGTTGACGAAGTGTTGTTTAACCTTAACCTACTTCTTGATTTTGTTGTAGACGTGTTGTGCAGAGTTATGCGGAAAAGACACCATTCTGGTAAATAATACGTATCGAGCAAGAAGCTCAGTTACAATTCTCAATATCAGTTATTATAACGAGGGAAGACATCTGAATACATCATATAGACGAGAACATAAGTTTGATCACGAAAGTTGATCGTGGCAGGTCTTCATAAACATGGATGTATTTTTGGATTTTTAATTTATTCGTTTTAATTAGCTATGGATTTTTTTTCAGGTATATGGTGCCCAGTCTAACAAAAATATGAAAAAGCGACAAAAAAGGTAACTAATTTTCCAAGCTAAAGAAATTTTAGTATTTTAATTATAACGTAAGCAATTTAAAAACCTTTTTGAAAGGATGAGACAGATGAGTGTGTATTGATTCAAGGTTCTGTGGACATGTTGAATGTTATGTAATACCACATTCAATGTAAACAGCAAGTCTATAACGTTAATACCACATTCAATGTAAACAGCAAGTCTATAACGTTAACAACAATGGACAACGTCTTACACAGCTTTGACAGAAGCAACAGTTTTCTTCTATTTCACATAATTGTCTTTACTTAAACAAAGTCCAGAATAAAATTAAATTAGTATTTTTTTTTATAATTCCTTCTTGATGTAACTAATTAAAATTAATGGTATGTGATACCGTTAATAATGAAAACCATGTTCTATTGTCCTTTACAAAAATTTAGATTATCGGGAATCAAAATTTGTACATGACATAAATTTTGATTCCCGATAATCTAAATTTTTGTAAAGGACACTATTTTCAAGTGCATAATGAAAACATGTTATTGTTTGAATTTGATTTTAATTTAGTTAGGCTGTTATCTGAAAGGTTAGCATTATTTTTCAATTTCTGTTTACCATAGTTCTAAAATAAAATAATGCAACATACTTATTTTTAAGGACAAAATATTACAAAGAAGACGCATGCTTTTAAGATTTATGTCCAATTCTGGTAACTCGACAATACTTCATGATTTTAAAATAACTCTGATAATCCTAGTGGTTTCAGTTACCGACCATCCTTTATTATTAGACCCTTGCATGCACATTTTAATCAGGTGAAAATTTTGTATGTCCACGTGTGTTCTATATAGAATAAAAGTTTACATTTATTTATATCTTCTACGCTCCTTTTTTTTACGTACAAGGTACGCATAAAATGCCACATAATGTAATGAATTTCTTTTGTAAATTAAATTTTTATTATTAATGAAACCACACATCTGTTATAACCTGTGAAAAAGAATCCCGGACGCAACATGCTCGACTGTTGACTTTTCAAGTGAACGAGAATGGAAGTTATCGCAAGATTATCGTTTTTATGGTTTTACATATCTTGGGCAACTATAGTACTACCAAAGTGTTAAACAATGTCTTTATTTAAAGCATTATTTAATAAAAAAAAAAAAAAACAAAACCCTGAAACGATGTTGGTTGGTATTAAAACATGTGAAAACAATTTCGCCTTGAATTTTTTTCATTGTGCTTTAATTGGTCTTTGAAATATGATCCAAAATTTAAAAAAAATGTATTTAAATTATAATAGTTAATTTTTCCTTATTCATTACCGCTATCGAAATGTCTACAGATTAAAGCTAATTATTATTGATAAAAATGGTTGGTTTCCTTCAATTAATATTTGACATTGCCGTTGAAATTAGAAAAAAAAAATGCATTCAAGCTTGGTCAAATCCGTCGATCCGAAGGTAATTATTTTTTAATTCGTATGCAATTTAATTGAAGATGTGACGGAAATTGATCAAGATCAAACTCTCAGAACAGATGTCGTCAAATTTTTACCAGTCTGTTCTTCTTTAATATTCGTCTGTAAACGTGGGTGAGGTGTCAGACACCTTTCCATTTCTAATTAATAAAGATAATTAAAACTGATGGTGATAAATACATTAGCAGGATGTTTCGTGACGATAATAAGTGTCTTGGTTTATGAATATCACTCACAGCATGTGAAAACTATTCGCCTTTTTTCAAATTTGTCCTAACACTATATATTCATCAAGATTTGCGAGTTTTACATTTACAAAAACAATGCTTTGTAAGAGTAAAACTAGCTTGATAATTATATAGTGCTCTGATTTAAGCTACAAGCAATAAAAAGAGGCTTGAATTTCAACAGTAATGAACAGTGTATTCCATTAATTTATATTCAGCGTCCGTTCAAGAAAGTAAAATGATCTAAGTTGTGCAATCAAAACGGCATCTTTTCTCAATTAATACCTAATAAAATGAAAGTCATAATTGATGAGTGGAACAAATGGTAATTAATTTTCTTTCGATGTATTCCTAACAGGCTTTGATAATTTTTTTAATAACATGATGTTCTTCATCTGCATCTAGCTAGGTCAGGTATGATATTAGTATTCCGATTAGGTTTCTAACACCTGCAATAACATGAAATTAATATTCAAAATTCAAAGTTCAAAATGTGTTTTTATATTAATATGTAAACAAAAATTCTTCGAAAGCATCAAGGTTTTGTTTTTGTTCTGGTCTTTATGAATAATAGGCATTTTCTTGGGACATATCTTTAAATTTTTCCAACGCATTTGTCACTTAATCTGTAAGCAGAAATAATACATAAAACTTAGAGAGCATTGGTTATCATTTCCATTGTAGTATGTTTTAAAAAAGAAAAAGAAGTTTTTTAAAAAGATTTCGAACAATGTTTACATGTTTACCACTATAGCACGTAATATCACATTAAACCGATTACATACGGGTATATAATGAAAAGGAGGGTGTTACTGAAGATAGTGTTGTCTAAAATCATCAGATGTTACTAATTTGTAAGTGTAGCTGAAAAGAAATGACAAAAGCCCTAACTATTCTATTGTAAAGTACGTGTAGCCATCGTCTCCTGATTGATGAGCTCAGATACCGTCTACAAGGGACAGGATGGGGCAAAGCGTAAATCATTTCATAAATTGAATTTAGGTACAGTTCATACGATTCCAGAAAATTGTATACACGCAATTCTTGTTTTCGAGTATATTTTGAACCAAATGTTTTCTGCGGTCGACTGCTGTAGTATACATGTACACCCGTCAGGTCTGTCCTGCATGTGTGTGAAGGTCAAACATGATCTATGACTGCCTGTTATAGAAACAGTAGGGTAGAGATCTTGTTGCGATACACATTTCGAAAGACAAACTTATGAGGAAACTATACTTGGACTAGTCAAACTTAAATTTCATATAAATTTAGACAAGAAGTTTAATTTCGTGTATGTACATAATGTCACCCTTTCAGTAAGGAAGGGACACTTTATCTCTTTCATGTCGGTGCTTAATTTTTTTTTAATGTTTGACATTACCATTAGATACTAATATTTGGTGGAGACGTCAGCGTTTGACATTAGAAGGGATGCCATTGGTCTTGATCCCGAAAGTCAGTAAATAGTTGTAGAGACTTTTATCGGGCGACTGTTTGAATCATCGATAGTCAAGTGGAGCCAGGACCATGAAATATAGACAAACAGTAGTCATAATATTTAACAGTACATTCTATATGCGAAATATCTATAAAACTCAACACATGGTGGTAGGTTTTTACAAGAATAAATACTATTTGAAAGAAAAGATAATTTTTTTAAAGAAAAGAAATATGAAAACTAAGTATCTTGATTAATAAATCATTTACTCTCTATGGTTTTTGCACCATGGAAAATAATACTTATATAAATTATTTTCATTGGCCCCAATATTGTGAGAATATCTAAAGAACAGTTACTACACTATGTATTAAAGAATATTTCGGACAATTTAATAGTCAGTGCTTTCTACTGATCTACAATTGTTAATTAGGTAGAAGCTATGGTTTGTGCGGAACATATTTAGTATATTACATCGTAGTCTTAGTTGTGAATGCAGGGTTTGAGCTATTCAGAATATTACTTTGTAGTGCTCGGCAATCTTTATTTTGTTTCGATTTAAATGTTTTATATATAAGTAACACAAAGAAGGGTCGAATTGTGTTTCGTTTGGTTTTGAATTTCAGTGTCTAATAGTACATGTATATGGAAGAAAAGAGTAACAATTTAATTTTGTTTACGCATATATTTCTCGTATTACGTGTAATGTTTTTCATTACATGTAATATGAAGTTACGTCTGAAAAGAATATGGGTAATCAGGAGTTATAACGTTCAACATTTTAAATAGTAGATTAACTTGATGATTTACTCTACTTGGATTGTAAGACAATATATTTCCCTATCAAAGAGTTTTTTTTTGAAAGCCAATCTATTACCTCATGTCAAAATTCGTGTCGATTCTAATTGAATGTTTCCTATTTTTGTCCCGTAATACATCGGCATATTCAAAGACAGATATGATAAAAGGGAAATATCTTATATGAATTGAACTTTATTGAATATTATCGAGGAATGAGAAAAGGCTTCTTATTTTTTTACAGACAGTAATTCTGTTTAGATGGGGAAAACAAACCAATTTTAATCAGTCGTTTTTGTTCTCTTTCAGAAGACTTCCATTCTGTGACAATTGCAGACAAAAAAAAATTTACATCATTCGCTAACGCAGTGCTCATTACCTTCATACCTGCATCAAACACCAAAGAAACCATTTTATTGTTTTAATAGCTTTAGATAAACTTTCATCACCATTGATATATACAAGAATTTAATAAGATAATGATATCAAAACAAAGTTTATATTTTCCTTGTATACATTGTATATGTATATTTTACACATAAAGACTATTAACATATTACTTATTGACCGTTTATGTAAACGTGAAAATAACAGTTTTAAAACTGACGAAGAATGAAGACGTTAAGGGGGTTCATTGGCCTCAGTGGTCAGGGTCATGATGGCACCTTGGTGGTTTTGATGATCAATAATATCGGTGTTTTATGAGAGCCATCAAATTAGTTTTTCAAACAATCTTATAATCAATGGAAATTAATATTTATATATGATTACTTAAACCGATAAATATATACTATTCCAATGACGTGTTAAAAGCTTTAAATCTATATGGACAATTTGCATTTATATTTGGACAGCAATCGACATTATAACGATTATTTTCTAAATTGCGTTAATATTTGGGGGGTTAGGAATGGGGGTTAGGTAAATGACTATATATTTTGCATATACCCGGTATTAGATCGAAAATTACAATTTCAGTAGTTAAAAATTGTTTTGTTTTGTATTTAAAAGTTTTGTATGTGTGTTTTGTTTTTGATTTTAAAAAGAATTTTCGTAATTGATTTCATTTACTTCTTATAAAAACCCCCAAGAACGCATGCAAAAGGAAAGCAATGTTTCTTCCTGTTATTATTGAATTCTCTTCAACTCCCTCGACGAATTGGATTGAATCCTTACATTCTACGAACTAATAAATGCAACGTTATATTCCATTGATTTCTTTATTCTTTGAGTCGGACAGATATACTCATCATCATGTTATTTCATTGTGTAATCTTCGTCATAATCAAGAACTTAAATCCTGTTGGTGTTTAGTAAACTAGCATGTGTAGAACACCTACAAACATTAATTATTTATTAATTTGAGTAACAGCACTACCGGTTCTTTTAACATTTATAGCAAAGGTTCACCGTTGATGTACGTCGATAATTCGTTACATTTATCAAAAGATTGCCTTTTTGTTTCATGGACAAACAATTGGGTCGTGTTTTCGTCAATCACGAGAATACTGCTTAACTACTAGATTCTATAATACGGCTTATATAACTGTGGTGATTTGACTACTTTTAAAAGCATATGGACAACATGGACATATCGATTGTCTTGAAATGAGAAAACTTTTCATTTAAGTTGCTTAAAGCAAAATCTAAGAAGTTGTCTCAATTTTGAGTACTTTGCTCATTTTAAAACGAAATATTCAGAAACACAAATATCGCTATATATATATATATATATATATATATATATATATATATATATATATATATATATATATATATATATCATACACGTTTACAACATAAGTCATTAAACAATTACAAGAAATGTTTGCCTCTGATTAAAATATTGTTCAACAGGTACAGTTCAATAGACTGTTACTTGCAAGAAAGCCGATGCGAGAAAAGGAAAAATTATTTCAATTGCATTTTTAACAACATGGGGTAAATTTTCGTGTTTTATAACTTCATAACTTGTAATCGACTAAAACATTTCAGTCGATTTTCGATATGACCAAGCTATAGACGATTACTTGTTGATACCCCTGCTTCAAAGTTATAAGATCGTTTGGCAATGTGTATTTACATGATAGAATTCAACAAGTGTCAAACAGTTAATCGACGATAATTATATTATGTGTCTTTTTTAACTCTCTGAAAACTTTTGTCAAAGAGTTAGGATAGCCATTGAAAAAAAACCCTTATAAAATCAATATACAGAAACACAATTTACAAGATATAAAACTGTGCCAGATAGTTATGCCGGCGCCCAGGTAGCAGTTTGCAAGTTTTCATGCAATATGATAGAGCATTGCTTGCTGAAAGAGGTTTTAATCATTTTTGTTATTGATGTATCTCATCTGTAAAGTGAGACATTTACTTTTATAAAATTGATTCCTATGAATTTTTTTTTACCGCTATTTAGGAACTTCCTAAAGGAATTAAAATTCCGATCAGATTTCATTTGAACAAGACAGCTATATAATTTTATAAATCTAGTCGAAAAAAAAATTATATTCCTGCAGAAAAAAATATCTTGAATAAAATTCCTGTAGAAAATATTCTGTTAAAAAAATCATACTGTTTCTCCCTTAGAAATTATCATTTTCGAGTGAGTTATATAAATTTTAAAGGGTGATTTTTCACATGTCTAAACAAATAATGGTTATAAATTCTCTAGGCAACGATCTATCATTTGATATGTAATTTTACAAAACTGTATCTTAAGCGGGTGCAAAAAGTCCACTTTTGCACAGGCACAGTATTCAAAATGTAATATTTTAACATTTGCCAATTCAGATTATTTATCAAAGATGAAAGTTAAAATAAGGGAGTGCCAGTATACCCAATTAATAATATAAGAAAGAAATAGCTGTCAGACTGTATTCTTTTTATTGACTGAATGGGCCATGGCCGTTTAAATGAGGGAGCCGAGGCATCAATATATAGCTTGTATAGTATCTCTAAAAATACAAACATGGTGAACCCTGGGAACAGATGTTCACAATTAATACTGTCAAAATAAGCACACATACATTATAACAAAGTCCAATGATACTACTGGTAAGCCTAAAAGCCGCATCCACACTTTGAGGCGTACTGGAATTTGGTGAAGGAGATGCGAAAACGGCCATGACGACGGGATTGTTGAAGCCAGTACATTTACTCAGCAAAATCAAAAGCAACACAACCTGTAAATACAACAAATCTAACAGCAGAAAAGGTGTTACAAAATCACAACTAATATGCAACATTTTATATCGATGACCGAAAATGCCAGTAAAAGAGGGTGAGAGGGTGGGTGAAATCTTCTGCTTTGAATGATGATGTAAATGTGTACTATAGTGACGTCTGCAATTCATGATGTTCTGACTAATTTTCGCACGCAAAGTCATTAAAAACCAGATAGGCTTACAAATTGTCCAGAATAGGAAAAATATGGTTGATCACTTTGATAAATGGATTTAACCTTAAATGATGAAATCCTATTAGTATTATTAATATTGCAACCCCGGACTCCTATACTAGTTTTTATATCTAAATTCTACCATAATGTATGCAAAAGGGGATTTAATTTTGAGTCAGTCTTTGCTAAAAGCAAAATCTACCTTTAAAGTCCTATTTGTAGGCAGGCAGAAGGTGTTTCCGCTAAAAAAAATTAGACACACTGACGGCCAGGATTTATCAAATCTGTTGGGAATTTTACATGAGCATAGAATTGGAAAGGAAAGATATTTTGATTTCTTCATCATGCTGTATAATAAATAAACAAGAAAACAAATTAACGCATGCGGCCAAATCATTACCGCAAAACATTGATGTTCCTGCAGTGTTTGAAAAATCCACTCACATACATATGGATAAAGTTGTGTATATCAGCTTATTGTTTTTGAAAATGATTAAAATGCAAAGTAACACAAAACTATTTATTTCTCTTATACATTTTACTTTTTACTTTTTTTTTAAATTAACGTTCAACCACGCGCTATTCCAAAACAAAGCTACATTGCAGTTATAACTAATATGTTCAGTTGTCGAGACAAAGAAATTAATAATCAGTATTCTCTAAAGAGGAACCTCTTATTACCTTATAAAACATTGTTATATAGGACAGAACATTCCTAAATCTTTTTAACGACCGAATAAGAACGGGATTAAACACCGCCTTCCCCACACAATTTATTTACTATGCTTGTTCGTAAGTCATATAACAATAATGTATGGCAGTAAAATGTCACAGGAGCCGGGCTTTCAATATTCTTAGTACTTTGATTAACAATTGGAAAGATTGTACAAACTTAAAAACTTAACAGTCCAATTTTCTTTGTTTTGGTTCAGAACGTCCAAATTTGTTTTTTCTAATGTTTTTGATACATTTTTAAAAATATTGACCTCATTTCCAAAAAAATAGTTTTAGAAGTATATTCCTTATGCAAGTATAAAAAGAACCTTATGGTACAAAAGGGCCAATTTTTGAATGTTTTTAATTCATAAACAATCTCTCTCAAAATATGTTCCAACTGCAATTGATTACCTCATATGAATTTTGAAAGAAATTTTTATTTCAATCTTTCTTATAGTTATCTTTGTGTAATTTGAAAACTTAAATTCCAAGTCTCCGAGGAATATATCCTCTAGAAGCTTTTCAACACTTTCAACTTCAGACATTTTTAATGATCACGAACATCACGTACGTGTACATGTATATCATAGGGCCATGAACATGCACAACTTACTATATATGCTTTATTTTGAATATAATACTAGCAGTTATGTATTTTAGATATCTCAATCCAATCAAAGAACACCTTAATGTAAAAAAAAAATCTCTAATATCTTATCAACGTATCCATGACCTATTTCCTGGAGGCAAAGGCCATACAACAACATTTAAAGAATGTCCATATACATATTTTTATCAAATTATATAGTCATTCATTAAGGAAACAACAATTCATTCAAAGCATGTAACGAATCTGCATTTGATGAAATATGATGGAATTAATTGTTTCTCGAGACGTGCACCATTACAATATTTATTTTGTTGACATGACTTTGTGTACGCTTGACCTAAGAAATAATTTTGATGTAATGCTTGAGGAAATACTAGTGTACTATAATGTTATTCGAATCGCGACGTTTCTAAAAAGTTTGTTGACCATTGAGAGAGGAATTTACACATTATTAATAATGATGAGCACCGATAGGACACATATTAAATATTTGGACAATATTGTGTGAAAAAGCCAAATACCTTCATGTTCATATTTGCATTGGGGTCAGGCTTTTCATTAAACACTCATGATCAAAAATTGATTATTCCAAACGAAAAACGAAAAATATCACATATATTAAATCAAATAAATGTATACATTATTAAGGTAATCATAAATAATGAATCAAACGTTAATAAAAACAATACAATTTTTTTTTAATAAAATAAAGCATACTTGTTTGGATTAAAAAATGTTTTAAAAAAATCCACAAAAATCCTTAAAATAAACAAAGAAACAAAGAAGATACCCCCACCAATTCAAAGTAAGAATTGCTTTAGAATATCCCCGTTAACTTGATATTATTGCATATATCAATGCATAAGAATCACAATTCATTGAGTTCTTTTGTCCGAGGAATAATGGCAACATATTGCAAAAGATGCTTTTTTGAGTCAAAACGAGGTAAACATGTGAGTTTTGACTACATATCTGCAGTCTTATTCATCAAAAACCATTCTAATAAGCTTTTAAGTTATACCTTTAATAATGTTATAGTGTTAATTGACATTGTCTTGTTAAACCTAAAAGAACTTACGAGAACCCCAAAAAGTGGAAACTGTGTTTTCTGAAGGTAGTTTTATTTCATACACTTTGATTCGATTTTTGAAGTATTCTTCTATTTGATGAATGAGAAGGAAGACCATTTCATAATTGATATATAATTACATATAATATCGTAATATAGGGGCACATTGTATTCAGTACTCATTATGTGATAAATGGTGTGATAATTGACACAATTTTCTTTTTTATTATTTCACTTGTTCAAAAATGATTTTTTAACAGCTTTTATAGTTGGGCTGGATATTTGATAAATGTAATAACTTTTTATTGAAAAAAATTAAAGGAAAAGATGCTATGACGAATGCTTAAATTAAGCAATAATTCAAAAGGACTCTTTTGGGATCAAAAAAAAAGATTGATTCATTTGATGGATATGACTCGAATTTATTCGCTGGACTTTCTGTATTTTTAAAAATTTTTATATGCCTCGTTTGCCTTTAATATGGTTTGAGATCTAGAGACATTAAAAAACCCCATAAAAACAAAACAACACCCCCCCCCAAAAAAAAACCAGTACTCGAAATTTTGACAGTTTTTCTGGATCACTTATTGATCAAATGGCAAATGCCAGCTGTATCTCGCGTTTATGCAATCTTTAAATGAACAGGTATTGTCTGAACTGATATTGCGGACATCAGCCTTTGTAAAATTTGTTGTTCGCTCGGTCAACAAGAGCCAAGCCTGAAACTCTCCTACTAATTATTTGTCACCTTGTATCTAAACAGATAGTTTTTTTTAATAAGAAAAGCCATGCTCATTTGTTTCCTGTATAATAACCCTAAAGCTTGGTGTCATCGTACGAAGAGCTGTATTGTTGACATTGAGGTTATCTATAATAATAAAACGTTTATCAAACGTAGAATTAACGCCACAATTCCATGCAAATAATATTAAATTAAATTAAAAAAAATATAAAGAAAACAAACACAAGAAAGCTTGCTCGCTAAGTTTGTCTTTGCTATGACGCATCCGTCCAAAGTTCAATTAAAAAAAATAAATTAAAAAAATACAAATAGAACATGTATTTGTGGTGTTAGCATTTTGGAATCAATGCCTTCGAGAGTTTGATTAATCGTATTCTTAATCGTGTACTACAAAAATCCGATTGAAAAAATTATTCTTTAGGAATTAAAACTAAATAATCATTTACAACAGGTTTACTTTTTTCAAAAGTAACCATACAATCTTAGAAATGTTTACACAAATAGCAAAACAGATTAAACTTTCTTTACATATATACTGAATCAAAATATGATGGATTTATGTGCGTGTTGTTTTAAATATTGAATAATTCCGGTTTATTAAAATAATAAAGTTTGCAAAGTGTTTTTTAACTGTTTATGATTTTTTATTAGCAAGAAATCAATAAAAGAGAAAAGATTTACAATTTTTGCTTTTTGATTCAGATTACAAAAAAATCGAGAGTTAGGCCTTTCCGCCCACTTTTCGCCTTTCACGATCGTGCTAATTCATAAATCAAGAACCATGAAAATCCTTTGATAATGATCTATTCTCTTGTCAGCCCTTTTTTCTTCAAAACCACACTTTTATTGATCACCAGAATCCAAGTCAAACCGCTATTTACTATTGTTCTATTTATATCATTCGAGATGAATGAACTGGTGTTTGACAATTTGATTGATTTTTTCGAGTAATTATAATAGTTAATGAAACGAATTTTGTATTAAAAAAAAGTCTTAATAATAGGCCCATGGATTACATCGCTCATAGCATCAATGTTTTGGCCTAAATATACCTCAAAAACGTACAAATATATTTATATTATTTTTCATATTAGCTTGCTTCCTGTCAAAGTTTGCAAAAATAATAATCTTTAACTCGCAGAATATTTGTGTGTGTTTTTATTTCAATTTGAATTTATTGTGGCCCTTAAAATACACTTTACCAAAATCCAGAACATTTTTATTACATGTACAAGCTTTTTTAATATTATCTCTAGAATTCATTTATATTCCCACAAGTAATGATGTAAAATGTCAATGAACTGGCTTCCATATCAACTTAACAAATCAAAGCTTTATATGTTTCAGGTGTTATATTCGCGTCATTCTAAAAAAAACCATATTTCTAGTACCCTCTCATCCTCAGAAACTATAGCGTGATAAATATGAAAGCTTTCTAAATATCTCTTAACATCTTATTTCCTTTTACCCTGAATTTTCTTAAGACTTTTTTTTTAAAATTAGACCCTATCAACCAATTATAACCTCTTTCTGGGATCTTGTCTTAAATCTTGATAAAGTATTAAATAGGTATTAAACTTGTAAACAACATTATATTTACAGATATCTGATGCTTAAAAATTTAGAAAATGCAACTTAAAACACATTTATTAAAATATCAATAGGAGGTATTGTAATGATCATCTCAATAACCAGAGTCACAGTTTACATATAAATCAAACTTTTCGTAAATATGAGTAAACATGATCAGTTTGTTTATTATCATTTTTTATTTAGGACATGTGATGCACTAAGAAAATATCTCCTTTTTTCATTAATAAAAAAACATATTTGACGTATCACATATTAATTTTCCCTTTTCCGGTGTTCTTACACCATTGTGTGCCATTGATAAGCACTCAAAAACCGAATATGCATTAGTTATAAGTTCTTTTTATCAAGTTTTGCAATTGGCAGATTCATTAAAATGCTAATGACACCACACAGACAATGGAGCGCGTTATGGTTTTAATGAGCAAAGTTCTTTCTGACTACGATTAATTTATCCCCACGTGGTTCAAGGGAATTTGCATATGATCGGCAACTTTGTACCTTCGATACAATAGATAAATACAAAAAAAAAGAAACGTTTGCAAAGAACTTTTGAGAGAAGAATTCTTTTTTCGTGACATTTGATATATTTGTCACGATATTTTGACCCTTGATTTAACATATTTCGGAATGTTTATCTTGTAACTTATAAACGTCATCATGTGAAAAAAATGAAGTAAAAACATTGTAACTATCTTTATACCTATCGCGCTTAAGGGACAACGACACCTCTTGATTTGGAATGTTACGTGATAAAAACGGTATGATTAATGAAAAATGCATTTATTTTTTTCTTTAATTTTTTTTTATCATTTTAGCATGTTCTTCGTTATACTTATTAATAACAGACTTGAAATCTTATAAAGGTAATATATTCTTTATCGCCTTATAAAAGCACACATAAATGGTGTGGTTTTTTATTAGTTTGAAATAATTATGATTACCTTTTAAAATTGCCATTAGTCTGAAAATCTTAATCCTTTATTTATGTTCATATAAATGTACAAAGAATTGCAACAGAAAACGTATCCTATATAACACATATATCAAACGCTTTACAAAATATGTCAAGTCTTCTAAAGCAGTACTGTATAATTTGTGTTATTAATGCTGGTATTTCTTCATATCTCATTACTTCAATGGGTGGTGTTTTAAATTGCAAAATGGTTAAAATTAGTTTTTAATCTGCCAAATAATGGTCATTATATTCATCATCATCATCATCATAAACGTCATCATAATCATCACATCAATTTCATCTTTTCAGTAAATTAAGCTTTTCATTCTCAGTAAGAATGTGGTTTGGCAAGATTTGAGAGAGCAAATTATATGTTAATTACACATTCCATTTATGTAAAGACGAAATATCGACTGCGCAACTTATTAATGATAAGTTGAAATTTCTATCTTTTATAATTACATTTCCATTCTCCTTCAAAGTGATGCTTACAACGAGGAAACTATTGATACAATACGCAAGTTAAAATATTTTTTTAAGACTTTTTACGACCTTGAGTGAGTATTATGTATCCATATTACTACAACAATTAAATTAGTTTCAATGCATATTACATCAATACTTGTAAACCCTCAACCAACCCCTTCAAGATAGTAGCGAATGTGTTGTTTTACAGTCCCTTCTTGTGCAAAGTTCATGATTCATTTCTTAAAGTGCAACACAATTTTTTAAGGAAACGTTTTTCTGTTGGCTATGCCATTTAAAAACGTATTTTAAGCCATCATGACATTTGCACTATTTTCCTACACATAAAAATTAGCATTAAATGTTAACGTGCCCTAATATAGAATCCATTCATTCATTCACGAGTAGTATTCAACTGAATTAAATATAAGTAGTGTGAATTCAGATATGTCTATTAGTAATTTGCTCAACGTACCGCTTCGTACACAACGCTAAATAGAAAAGTGTGCATAGAAACTAATGTCCGTTTTCGTTCGTGTGGTATAATTGAGCGAAAGGCCAATTTGAAATAATAATGAAACCTTCAAACTGGTAATATATTCGCATTGTACCTACGTCAGACATCGTTATGAATATTTCATTTTTCTCTTTATCGTGACTGAGGTGCCAAATCGAATGGCTTTGTTTACATGAAATTAACATACGATATGAAATTCATTTTTGCAACTGACACATTGCGGAGAGACAGTGACAGTGCCCAGGCATTTTAATTGCAGATTTTATTGCTATCATCATCTATACATTTCTTTTATCGTTGGTGTAAGTTTCTGAATTAACTAAAAGATGTTCATTACTTGGGTTCATTTTACTTTTAAAAAAGATTTAAGAAACGATTTTGATAAGTATTTTGTTATTTTGAACGATATGAAGATGTGAGCCACTTATTTCGTGTCTGGCATTTTGGACATAATGTTCTTGTGCAAATATTTTATTACATAAGCCAAAAATAAACTGTTCCATATCGACAAAAAGTTAATGCTAAATGATGAAACAAGAACAAGTCCGGAATATTCTTTTTGATAATGTCCGGTTTCGCTATAAGTAGATGCATCTGTAAAGGTTACAATAATCGAATGTGACGTAATACTATTCATATCTAAGAATTATATGTTAATTCTGTTTATCGACAGAAGCTTTTTTATTTTTCAAAACATGTCTAGTTCGGACAGACTAACGACAATAAGGGATCCCAATCAATTATTATCTCGATATACTGTAAACTTACTACAATTGGCTGTGTATTCTATTTAGCGCTTTTGGCGGAATGCGGCTTCCGCTAAATCAAGTACATCGCTAAATGTCATGCATATATATGTATAAGAATAGTCACATTCAGGAATACGCTATTTCAAATCCACGCCAACTTGTTCAAAAACCAATTTCCGCCATATATCGTACACGCCAAATATAATATGTTAACAGTAACTCGAACATTGGTATAGATATGCTCATATAACTATTGAAGGGCACTTTTTAAACAAATTTTATTCTAATTTGTTACCTATGTAATTACACAAGTTATGGATATCAGCCATATATCTTTTTATTCATTATCTTAAAGCATATTGAAGAGGAATCATATAATATGGTTCAAAACGGCAATCCTTTCTCGTCAGTAAATCCGGGTGAGATTCCTTTATATATAATGCTGTTCCATGTGTTATTACATCTATGAAAACGAAAGAAATAAAAAGATAGAATACAATAAGTATCAAACAGACACACCGCATTACTACGTTTCACATATAGTTCAATGTATTTGTGTGGTTTTGTTTTAAAAAGTTAACGATTTGAAATATTGATCTATTTTTCCTAGACCAATTTTATTTCGAAAAATGAACGAAGCAGAATATCGCTATATAAGATAATTATCTCTACGTAAAACAGAGATCTTTTCCTTATTTGAGGTTATTTATTGTTATAAGTGATCTTTCCTCGTAATTACGAGGTCGTTTCTTGTAATTACGAGGAAAATCATTTTTATGGCACTTTTTGTTTTTCGTAGTTTAAGCAATGATGCGACATGTTGAAAATGAAAACACAACGTTATAACTATTTATCATGAAATTACCGAAACTTCATATTTTAAACCTTTTATAACTTTGCTGCAGAATTCATTTAGTGGATGATGATGTCATATTTTTATACATATACATAGTCGGAACTCTGTGTGAACCTTAACAAACGACGTACATTTTTGAGCATTTATCGTGCATTTACTGTCGTCATGACATTTTTTTAGATCCTTCTTGGAGAGAGAGAATACCTAAAATTAGACAGATTTGTATGTTTGATTTTGAAAATTAAACGGATGTTACTTCTTATATATTTGAAAAGAGCGGTGTATGAAATTGTTGGATAAAAGGAAAAAATAGAGTAATTATGGGTTTTTTAAATATAGAAACTGGATGCATTTGGTTTACAAAAGTTAATCAAACGTTCTACTAATTCATTATCTCAATGGCGAAAGAGGGGTAGTGATATATTTCTCACCTGTGGAAAAAATCCAATGATGAAGCACCTATTTAAAGTTTTCCATTAAGGCGAGGTGGGTGGGATACGTGTACTTAATATTCACAATTATCACATATGGAATAGCTAACTTTTCGACACTGTTTGAGAAATATCAAACACTTTGAATCTTTTATTTTTTGAAGATAACCAGAATATCAAAGGAACCACAACCAATGCAAAGGTGGTATATTAATATCATTTTTTATTAAGAATGAGGTAGAACGTTTGTTTTTGACACATTGGTTGACGGTTTGTTATTGTCATTTTTTCATTTAATCAGTAAGTCACGCTTATGAATAAAAAAACAAACACAAAACGGCAATTTGATATAAAGATTTAGATTTATTTACATGGGGATCCCTTTTGGCTCTCATCCACATTAATTTTTCATAAGCTCTTTAAATTGTAAATAGACAAAAAGTTCATATATCTATCGTTAAAAGAACTTTACGTCAAACTGAACCTCAAATGTTGTTAAAAATGTCACGTAATAGACATGTATGACCCGTTTAAAATGATAAATCCCAATTCTCACCTTTCATTATTCACAGAAACACAGAATTTGCTTAAATTAATCACCAGTCGAATATACAATAATGTTGAAAACTTTGAAACACGATATTCCTTTTACATAATAATCATAACATTATCACACACTTTTGAAATTAAAACTTATTAAATTGTGATTGAATATTGTAAAAAAAAGTAGGAAATTTTATTGTTTCCGCATCATTATTTGTTCAGTATTAAATATGTTTAAGTTTTAATCAATTTCTGAATATATCAACATTTCTGCATGCTATATAGAGGTTTTGATTAAGAAAATCTGAAGATTAATATATTCCTAATGCAAATCCGACGCGTGTTTCAAAAAGTTATTTTTAAGCAAAAAAAGAAAATGAGTAAAAACAAATGGTCTACCGAAATATTTTCCTTATATTTAGATCTTAGTCCAGTTATTAAGGAATTTATTCATTCTTGCTTTCTTTTAATTAATATTCTTAAAAATGATCCGAAGAAAGAGGAATTTTCCTACTTGTAATTTGCAGTTTATAATTTACCGGCGATGGAACCATCAGTTGTCTCGTTTTAACAGGTAGATGGATATTGATGTTGACATGTGGTATTTCGTAACCTAAAAACAGTAAACATTCTAAAAAAAACCAAGTTTTTATTATTGGTTGATCTAAATTTAAACGAAACGTACATTATGAAACATTTTTGTCCTCTATACTTAACATGGCATTTGATAACAGGACTTAGCATATTAATAAGTAGGTATCATGAGGTAATCTGGCATTTGCCAAAAATAATGAAAAGATGAGTAACGTTTATTTCCACAACCAATGTTTCAGTAATGTGCATACTTTTGCACTGTCAGATACCAAAAAAGCAAATATAGATACGTTATATATTTATTCTTTAGGATAAAATATTCAAAAGAACTACTACTTCAACACTATTATTCACAAATAATGCTCAGTAATGATTACAGTAAGAATTGTAATATCATTTATAACAAAGATCACATTGTGATGAATATAGCTTTAGAATACAAATACATGCACAGTATGTTTATCGATGTACCCATCTTATATACACAAGATTTTTTAAAGAAATAAAAAGAAAAACAAGGTATTGCATGCAAATTGTTTACACTTGCTTAATCATTTGAAATTTTTCTTGAAAGTAGATTTTAGGAAGATGTATTCAAGAGTTTTTAACCATGAATCATTATAGAAAAAAATCTCAATTTGATAAAAATTGAGTGCAAAATAAATTATCATTTCTGTCTACGAATCACGACGTACAAATGTCAGGATAAGAAATCAAATGCATGAATCATTAACTGTGAATACTTTACAATTGACATCACAGTGTGATGATTCGCACTCATATTTGATTTCCCGATTATTTCATTTTGTTTAATTAGCACTGGAAGAACATATATCTCAGCTCAACTACGATGGTGTCTTAAAAGTGAATGTGAATACAACAATTTTCAAAGGACTTTATTATTATTCAACAACCGACTCATTAAAGATTCAGCGACCTTCTCATTGACGAAATATTGATCATTTATTATAACATATATATATATATATATATATATATATATATATATATATATATATATATATATAGATTGTACTTTCATTATTTTTTATCTTTATGGTGAATCTTAAATGGTCAAAATCAATTTCATTGAATGTTATTTGAATGAGTAGAGGGAACAAATAATTATGACAAAAGGAATTGGTGTCTTTCAATAGAACCTGTTCTCTTAGGATTAACCTCCAGATAAACCCAATTCTTCCGAGTACTCCTTCCGCTGTACATGTGGTCATTATGCCTCTGTCAATGAAATCCAGGTTTGTATAGGTGATGCAGATTTGTTCCAGAATGTGTTGCAAACATATTTTGCTACAATGAATTGCAATAAAGTTTGTGATTGTATCATATATTTCCTTTGGTGGTACAAAGCAATCGTGTTCTGTCGTAAAGGCTGTAAATTTGTCAATTTCTTCTGCACAAATGAAGTAATTTTTCATGAGTTCAATATAATGCACAGCTATAAAGAGACGTTCTTTTTAAACTTCATTCTTGAATAATTGTTGTTTCGATGGCATTAAGTTTGCAAATTCTTTTTAAAAGCGTTTTTGTATCTTAGTTTGAGCTCACCTGCATTAACCCTGTCCAAATATACAGGCTGGCTTGTTTAGGACCTAGTCAGTGATATGCGTCTCGGTTGTAATATGTTAGTAACTGATAGAATTAAAATGGTCTCTCTGAAACAATCATTAGAAGTTTTTAAAAATCCTTTCAAAATAGAAAACTAATATGAAAAACTCTTTTGCATCTTAACAGAATGATACAACCTTTAATTCATTAGTATTCACAGCATAGTTTTAATTAAGATGCCATTGCATTTTTATTGACACTAAGAATAATTTTTTATCGATAGGTGAGACCATTTTATGTAATAATTAAAATAATGACATAATGTTTTTATAGTTCGGAAGATCTATAAAAACTTGGGAGGTATGTTATGAAAGATTTTCAGCGGCAGTGTTTTGGTTTTTTTTTTTTTTTTTATATATTTATAGACATCTGTTTATTTTTTTTTTACATTATATTTAATGAAATTGCAGCTTATACGGATTAAATATCGTTGTTAACTCTATATCTGAAATGGAAATAAAATTAAAATTGATCATTAGATATTCAAATATAAAAATGATCATTAATTAAATGAATTTCACTGCAATAGAAAATATCGATTATATAATATAGGATGAAATGGAACATTTGAAAAGACATGTCTTAAAAGAGATCCAAATATAAATGCCTGGTTGTACATACATAATAGGATATTTGTAAGTGTCGAAAACACTGTCAATCATTCAATTACAAACATATCACCATATGCAGTACATCCATGTGGCCATGGTTACATGAGAATTGTTACAAATGACGCAAACGTTGTAAGGAGACTGAAATTAAAAAAAAAGGAATATTTAAGCAATCGTTTTTCCTCTTTTGCAAAATTGTAAATAGAACAAAATGTATTCTACCTTTTATTCAGGGCTTTAAAATGGTCCTGTTTAAAAACCTAAATCAATTATTTATGGAGATGTTTCGGATCGTAGACAAAGTATATAAAATCTTTCTTACCTGCCCACGCTAACATTCCTTAAAGTGACCCACAGAATGAAATTAAAATCGTAGAAAAAATGTTTACAAGATATTAAATCAAAGAACAACCGACTTATATATTCGATTTGATTTTTACCTATGGATTTAATACACCTATTACTGTTAATAAATCAACTTATCAATCATTTCATCAATCAAATATATATAACATACATAAACATGCACAACACCGTACAAAAATAAAGTTAAAGCATGGGAAATCTATAATTCAACTCTTTATTGTCGAATTTTAACGTATAAGTTTTAACGTTTGTGTATTGTACAAAAAGCAACGTGCGGCCAAATTTTTTTGTATTTAAGGAGGCTCGATGGTCAACAAATGAACCATCAGTTCTGCCTTAAATTTTCAAAAATGGTTTGTTTATCTATAAACTTTGATTAAGTAAAATAAAAATTCCAAAAATCTTATCTTTAATAATTGAACATTTTTCTATATATCTACATTTATACAGAACTTTTCTTTTCAAAGAGATAATATCGTCTAAAAATGGTCACAAACAGTCAGTCCTCCTAAACGTGTTTTTGATATAAATATGAATTAGCTGAGAATTACACGCATAGATAGGACATTTTTTCTAATGTAATAATTAATTTATATCTATGCTAATTATTTGTAAAGTCTCTTGATATTTTTTTGTACAATTTTAATGTCCATCCTGCTCAACATGGTTAAGAAGGGACACGCTGAACAAAACAATTTTATGAAGTGTTATATTTTCACCCACTACTTTGTCCGAATATAAACCAATAAATTTCTTAATGAATAAAAACAACAAGTATCACATAGGAACGCTGCTCGCTAGCGTTTATCTATTTTATGCAAAACCACATATGAACAACCATATGTCAGCCAACAAATCAACGCATTCCATTTCATCTGTCATATTACCTTACACGTAATACTTAAAACACATACAACTAGCGAGCGAGCATAGAGTGCAACGCCAGCGCATGATCCTACTATTTATATAACCTGATCATGTGACCCGAAACCTATTCGAGTACGTATGAAAACCCATCAATTTTAATTTATTTGATTTGAAGTCAAGACTTGCATCAAAACCAAAATATATTCATTGGTTTGGTTTGAACTTATTTTATTGTAATATGATTACAATATGATTGAGCACAAATTCTAAAACTTATTTAACCCTCTCTCTATACAATAATTTACATTCAAAATATTCACATGCAAATAAAATGTCATATAAGTGTATATAAATATAAAGACTCAAAATGATTTACAATAACACATTTTGATGCAAATGTAAACACGTAATCAAAATCTTTTTGATTTTTTAATAAAAATGTGAACTAAAGAAAACAAGTGATCATTAAGAGTATTATTAATTTTGTCATCTCCCCAAAGCAAAATATGTGTATTAAAAATATTTAAATCGCCAATGCTAAAAACATTATTAAATAACTCGTCTCTGGCTTCATCATATTTAGTACATGAGAAAAAATAATGATACGCATCTTCAACCTTACCACATGTACATAAAGGACTTTCGACAATATTATATTTAAATAAGTCGCACTTTAGTGTGCAATTCTGGCGTAATTTGTGTGAATTATATTTTGAATCCAGTCTCCACAAGAAAAATATGGTGGAAGAGGTATTTTTGCGTCTAAAATATCGTCACAGGTGATAGCATTTCTGAAGGTCTTGAGTGAGTCAAGCTCCCTAATATTTAAAGGTAGTGAATTCCATTCGCGTATAACAGTTGGAACAAATGATGATTTGTATATTTGTAAACGACACTCGGGTAAGTAGTAATCTTGAGAATCCCTCATAGTTTAGTTTGACATAACACATCGTTTGTCAGAGAATAAACTTTGAATATAAGTGGGTGTGATATTTTTATCGACCTTAAACATTGTTTTGAGTCTAGCAATTTTACGTCTTGAACCTAGTATACTCCATCCTGCTTCGAGGTAAAAAGAGTCTTTAGAGGCAAATATCGGTAAACCGGTTACTATTCTGGCAGCAGATAATTGCACTTGTTCGAGTTTTTCTAAGTCCGCGAGAGAACACCTTCCCCAAACCTCTGAAGCATATTCTAAATGTGGCCTTATAAAGGATATATACATAAGAAAAAGCGATTTGCGGTTTAATTTATATTTGAGTTTTTTTCTTTTTCATTAGATTTAACTTTTTGGGTGCTTTTGCTATTATAATATCGATGTATGTTGTCCATTTTAAGTTTTCAGAAAAAGTTATCCCAAGGTGCTTGTGGCTTGACACAAATTCAACGGGGCAATTTTGAAAACTCAGAGAAGGAGTAAAATTTTTGGCGTTAAAATACACAGCTTTTGTTTTTGTTGGGTTAAATTTAAATAGCCATTTTTGAGACCATTTCTCAAGTTCTGTGAGATCCTTATTTAAATTATTTTCAATAATTTTTAAATTATTTGAAGAGTCTTGTAAACTATTACCGTCAGCTAAAAGTCTACAAAAGGTAAGCATATTATCAGCTACATCGTTCATATATTAAAATAACAGAGGTCCTAGTACTGACCCTTGCGGAATCCTTGAATATTAAGTATTAACTTTTGAATATGAATCACGGTACAATACTCTTTGTGTTCTATCGACTAAATAACTCTTAAACCATTTGAACAGTTTGCCACGTATGCCTTATGTTTGAAGTTTAAATAACAAGCCCTTGTGTGCCATATCGGAGGCTTTTGACAGATCACAAAAAACTACACATGAAACTTTACCCTCATCAATGGCTTTTAAAAAAACAAGCGTAAGTTTCGATAAGTTTGTATACTGTCGAATGGCCCGGTAAAAAACCTGCCTGATATTTATAAAAAAGATTGTTGTCGTGAAAAAAATGGTACACATGTTTAAATACTATGCGCTCCATTATCTTACCGACACAACTCAAAAGTGAAACAGGTCTATAATTAGACTGCTCAGATTGGTCGTCTTTCTTAAATAGAGGAAGAACATTTGCAATTTTCCATGAACATGAGAACATACAATCATTCAATGATTTGTTAAATAATAAGCATAAAGGAGTAGCAATTGTATACATTGTACTTTTCAACATTTTATGGCTTATGTCATCCGGACCAATGGCTTTGTTTGAAGGTAAAATTGTAATGATATCAATGATTTCTTGCTCTCTAATGACAATATTGTCTATAACACTATTACATACAGAATACATGTCTGGAAGTTGGACTCCATGATCATCAACACATGAGATCGAAGAAAAATAATTATTTAGAACTTCCACTTTGTCTTCATTAGAGAAGGCAATAGACTGTGCTATTATATGGTATAACCGTGAGAGATTTAACACTGAATACATCCTTCAAAAGTTTCCAAAACAGTTTAGTGTTTTTTTACTAGCTTCCGTGAGATTTGTTTCAATGTTATTATAATAGTTATTTATCGCATATTTTTTCATGTTGTTTACCTCGTTTCCAGCTTTCTTAAATTTGGATATATCACATAATTTATTTGACATGTGTGCCTTCTTCCGCAGTCGATTTCGAATACGAATTTCTCTACGCAATGCCGAGTCAAACCATGGCTTGTCACGTGGTCTAATTACAATAGATTTTTCGGGTATGCATTCCCTAACATGTTTTAAGAAAGTTGACGAAAACTTTTCAGTGGCATTGTTAGTATCGTTAGCTTCTGTAATTAACTGTACCAGAAATAAGTGTGTTAAGCTTATCAAAATCGGCATGTTTATATAGCCAGCCGTTACGTGTCTATTGTTCCGGAGTCAAAAAAAAGAGACATCCTCGGACACTAGAATCGGGTCAAGGAGTTTGCGCGTGTTTTGTGTAATTCTTGTTGCCTCGCGAATAGTGTTGATCAAAGAAAAGTTCGAGAGAATGTCATTGACTTTGTGAGAAGGTGTGATGTTTAGAAAATTAACATTCAGGTCTTCTACAAGTATGATTTGATTGGATATATCAGATACTTTCTCCAGCGAATTTGCAATGTGCTTCCAAAAGGAACTGCTAGAATTTGGAGGAAGATACGTACAACATAAAAAAAGATGTTAAATGTAGGGTTGTAAATTTCTATCCAAATGCATTCAGTATCGGGGGGTTCTAAGTCGGAGCGTCTTATACCTTCTATAAATCAGATACATATACAAGAACTCCTCCCCCAGAAGAATTTCTGTCTTTACGAAAAATTGTATTAAAACCCTCAATTGTTATATCTTTATCTAAAACATTTGAGTCCAAGTGAGATTCAGTGAAGCATACAATATCAAAATCCGGTGCTAAATATAACAAATTTTGAATTTTGTTTCGAATACTTCTAACATTTAAATGTAATACATCCAAAGTATGCACAGGTCCGGGATTTGGTTCACCACACAATAATAGTAACAGGTAAAACATGTATACATAGTATTGCAAAAATAAACAGGTTTTTGCGAAGTGCACTGCATTACGCAATAAAAGTCTTGCAAAATTATGCAGTACTTTTATAAAGCCTTTCATCGTATGGACACAATCAGAAAGTCTGAATAAGCAAAATAAAGAAGTAACAGCTAAACCTCTACACGAAAGGTAGAACAGACCGATTGTAGCACGATATTGTTCTACAGAGTTATCCATTATCTATAATGTAATATGTAAAATGTAATATATGTAATATTTGGATAGTATATAAGAATATAAATGGCTACAATCGGAAAATAGCTTAGGATGCAATATCCATATTTTTGCTTTCACATTACAAAACACATTTTCTGTTATATGACAACGACATTTTGTCTCGTTTGATGTCATCACTACCAATAGCACGTGAAAAATAATAAAAATGAGCAAAACAAACAAATGCAAAAGGTAAACAAAAATATAAATAAAAAGGAAGTGATAGCAAAAAAGAAAAGGTGTGTGTTGTGAATATATACAAAGTGATCACTGTACACACAAACATTAAAGTCGAGCGGTGTTTTGTTGGGTGGTTCGTTGATCACCTTCAAAGCATATATCACAAGATATAAGTAAACGCAGTTCATTGTATTTGTACGTGATTGGCGTGGAAGAATGATGGAATATTCGACAGCATAATAATAGGGACTTAACTGTTTACGCAAATCTTGGTTACACTTAGGTATGGATCATCACATGTCCGAATGGTACTAAGTCTGCCTCCTCACGGATGTTGTGAGCTCGATTTTTCAAATCGTACACTCTTATCGAACCATTCGAAGAGGATACAGATTTTACGTTTGCGATTTCGACGCAGTTGTCTACCAAGAAACATGATTCGATCGCGGTACTTAGTCAGGTCTTCGTTTATTTTGACTTCTCTTGTGTCAGGGTTGTTCCTGAATTTCTTCGAATTTTTTCATTAGGAAAGTTTATTTGATTTTTTTGTTTTCTGAGCAGAGGTCGAAAATATGCGGAGAATTTTTTATAGTGTGGGTTGGAATTATGGTGATGTGGATGCTGCTAGAAAACATATCTGAAAAGTATATTCGTTAATTTAACAACTTAAAAATTATAAATGTTTAGGTATTTACAGAACGATTTAAACTTCACTTTTTTAATGTTGCAAATACACATTGGAAATTGTAGATGATCTTTTTCTTATTTTTGAAAATGATGTATATATTACTTACCATTGAATGTCTCAGACAATTACTACGCATATATACAAGTACCACTGTCACCGGGGCAAATAAGGTGTATATAGCAGGCGACAAAAAGACTAAAATGCTTTGTATAATGAAAAGAGCTGTTTTTTAAACTTTATGTCGGTATGGTTAGTTCTTGAAGTCATAAGAAATTAAATCAGCTGTCCACAGATTAGGAGATAATTAAAGACGATTAAGCAATTATGTCTGAGATAAACAAATGTTTTATATTAATGTTTTTATAGATAAAGTGTGATTTTGATATATAGCATATTGATAAAAAATAAAGTAATGAAAAATATAAATATTCATACTTGTAAACACAAAATCAGACTTTAGGACCTGGCGATTCTTGATTATTTTGCTTTTGTCTAAAACCAAACTATTTAAGATCCCGCACTTTTATAAACAGTAAAATAAAAGCGGAGTAAGTTCTTCCTGTAGGCATATTCAAAAGAAATCAGATATATTTGTAGGAGATCCTTCATCTCCAGAACTATAGCAAACGAATAAATATCAAACAACTCACATTACTGGCCCCAGGATCATGAAGCAATCTTAGACTTAAGTCAAAAATGGTACACTGTCTTAAAGGGTCTTGTTTGAATATACTGACACAAATCAAATGCTATTAAAGGTCTCTTAACATAACAATGTTTAAAACAAATTTTAATCATCATTTTAAGATAAACAATCATTTTATGACTGACTGAAATTTTGACTTAAGTCTGAAATTGCTTCATGATCCTGAGGCCTGATATGTCTTTGGCGGCATCGATTCCTGTATGGTCAATATATATCCAGTTGCAGTCTTAAGGTATCCGATACATAATATCCCCAGATTAAATGTATCTGGATGCATAACAGATATGTAATACTCAGTATACTTTGACAAAATTTTCATGTTTAAGTATCGGTATGTTAGAGCGGAATGTGTCCTAATGAATGACCTTTTCCTGTTCTTGAAGAGTTGCCCCCTTTGCTTTTAATTTATAAAAATCAATTCTAACAAAATCTATCCAGTATAAAATTTGTTTTCAATAGCTTTTCTATTCCTAATGATTAAATGCATCTCTCCACTAAAGCATTTATTGATATTCTTAGTATTTTGTTTTATTTTCAAAAATCTACTTGTCCCCATAGACCTATATATATATATATATATATATATATATATATATATATATATATATATATATATATATATATATATGGATAGGATACATTAGCATCTAAGTGCAGCATTAAAAGTGAACTGTTCCTGTCTTGATTTCTGGTGTATATCTTTCATTCCGTCTCTTTCTTTCTATTTCGTTTTACGATTGTCTTAAGTTTTATTTTATAGTTTTACACTTGAATGTGTATATATACATGTATATATTAATACTCTTTGTTTAACAAACATGTTCATACTTTAGTGTCTACTGAAATCTTCCTTGAGACATATTTTTTTTTTCATATTTGTACTAATTTTTGTACGTATAAAATTTGAATCATAAATTATTGATAAAATTGCATGATTATTCTTTGGAAAAATATCATATCGAAATATGATAAAAGAAAATATAAAATAAATTGAAGACGGTTGTAACAAACTTTACGAAACTTGATATTTTATTTTTACTTTAAAAAAGTGTCTTAAGTCCTTCTTATGACGTTTTTAGTCCAAGGATAACCTCACAAATATGCCTGCTGGTTTAAAATTCATTTATGGCATTTATTGAGTTATAGAACATTTTTGATTAACAGCAAAAAGTGTACTTATTGTGTCTGTATGTGTACAGCAAAATGAAAAATAGGAGAAACTCCAAATGATATACATTATTTGTATGCATTCTCTTTGCGTGTAATTAAATAATTTTCTTATTAATTCATTTTATGGCACATTCAATTTATTAATGTAAGCGTAATAGGATGTTTTCCCGGATTCTAAAGGCATGTGTACGAAATAATGAGTAAGTAACTTTACATAACAAAATCAAATAATTCCCCGTCATTTTTTTAAGATATGTATTCTTGACAATGGTGAATTTGCAGTTGGATATGTCAGAAGATACATTTTACTTTTGTAGAAACTGAAAAAGACCCCTTAAATAAGCTGGGGAATCAAACAAAAACTATTTTGATTTTCGAAGCTAACCAAAGGATGCGGATGTTAACCATAGTAGCCATTAGTACCTACGCACTCAGTATAGGGCAGCGCATAATCAAAGGGTAACAGCATACTAAGTATAAAGCAGGAGGTACTCTATACACAGAAGTATACCATACTTAACGGAATTAAAGAAAACGCCACGAATAATATTGCAGACTTCGTTGGTGGTATCAAAGCCTGTATGGTCAATATAGCACCTGTTGTCTTGCAAGGTTACCGGCAGCACTTAAAAGCAACAACTTCTTTCTTACTTTCTCTTTTTCTCTCGTTTTTCTGCTCAGTGTATTCTCTTTCTGCTCTCTTTCTCCCATTCTCACTCATTTGCTGCCATATTTATTAACACATTTATTTTTCTAGTAAAAAACATTGTAGCTGCTTTCTCTATTAATCAGTTTAAAAGATGAGGCCTAAGAGATTAATGTTGAATGTCTGATTAGTTAAATCTTGATAAATGTACATTTTACATTTTTGTCTTTTTGTGTGTTTGAAAAGAATAAATATATGATTGTATAAATTTATTAAACCATCTACATTTCAATGTATTTATGATATTATCAATTATAATTCCAAATGATTTAATGGTTACAAATTAACTTGGCGACCTTCCTACTAAACCAATGCGCAGTGTGGTTCGCCAGTTACGCTTAATAAGTGTAATACATGCAGGCTGTTACAAAAGAGCTGAAGTAGAATTTTTTTTTAAATTGACAAATACATGTATTCCAGTCATTTGCGATGCAAAACAAAACTCCCATAATTTTCAACAAAAAAGACAAATTTCTTTATTATATAGAATAAAAAATCAATGCATAATATTGAAATGTGTTTATGGTTCGTTGTAATTTTTATCCAGTAAGGATCCACTCTCAGCCTCCGAATCAGAAGCTTCGTTTACATCTTCAAATGTCGACTTAAAGTTCGCCTTGTTTGCGATGCATTTCAAATGTTCTAACGTTACTTCATTCATATCCGGAATGTTGCCATAGGGACAGGAACCTCGGTCAACTCCGGAGCCTAAACAATTGACCTTTTTCGTTATCTTCTTTTTAAAGCTGCCATCTTTTTTCTTCTTTTTGCTCGGGGATTCTTAAATAAGAAATTGTAATTTTCATTAAAATCACACATGTATGTATGTATGTATGTAAGTATGTATGTCAAAGTATGTTTCAGTTCTAGTTCTAAATAACCATTTTGTCAATGTAAACTTCTAAAAGTCAACGAAAAACATTTGTAGAAAAAAATAATAGCTTATATATCTAAAGAAAAATACATGAATGTTGGCTTACCACACGAGCATATCGTTTTTAGAACTTTATAACTTGGAATTCCCTCCGTCTCACATAGTCCTCGTAAGGCGTTTACTACTTCCTGAAATCGGACGTTTCATAATTTACTCAAATATGTATGTATGATCAAAATACATGTACTTTTATATAATTTTCTTAGGTTAACTAAATGATTAAACTGTTTTAATAATCTATTATGAATAGATCGGTCGTCAAAACATGATAACCTGTGAATAAAGTTATATGTCGGAAGCATTCCTAATATGATTATAGTCATCTGTACCCTAAATACAACACTAAACTTAAATGTCAGAGCTAAGATTTTATGTTTTCATGCAAATAAATGGTTCGGCGCAGTAAGAATATCGATTGTCAAACCGCATGAGACATAAGATCTGTGATGTATTTGTGTTTCAAGACTAGCATCCTAATTATATCAATACGTTAATTGTCCCATCAGACTACATATTGTGCCTACACTCTAAACTATCTTACCATACCTTTGGGAGGGTTTGACTCATATAATTAAATTAGATTACAGCATGTATATACGTACTTTGTTGTATCTATTATTGTCATCTGATATTTCTAGCTTTTCTTCTATGGCTTTTTTCTCTTTATACACCATTTTTAGTTGAAGATGTGCTTGGTCTAAAACTGCCATTACCAAACCTAAAAAGACAAAGAAAGATAACTAATTCTGCTTTTTTGTCCGTGATTTCATTCTCTTGGTACCACTTGAGATTGCTTAATCGTAATGCGAAGCCACAAAATACTAATCAGGCAAATATGCGTCTGCAAGTTGCTACCTAACTTTAAATGTATATAATTTCTCCATTGCATCATTAACAGTGTACATGTACATGTGTCTGATATTTATGCCTAGTTTGTATTTTTTTTATCGGTCAAAGTGCAATTTCTTAGAAATAGACCATTGCTTTCAGAGTATATATCTACTTTAAAACATTCTAATAGAAAATGATAATTTCTAAAGGAGAAATATTTTTTCTAGACAATGTATGTAGATAATCCTATGAATTGTGTTATCTTTTTTGTTGTAGGGTAACAAAATATTAAAAAAAAAAACCCTGAAATTTTGAGGATTTTAACTTTTAACTTTTATTATAATCTTCTTGGAATTTAAACTCCTATAGAACATCATTTAATTCCAGTGCAGATTATCAAAAGATGGATATACAGACATGTATACATGTACCTCCATAAAAACGGCAAAATGAGTGAAAAATAAATTTGCATTCGGAATAAAGTTTGTTATTAAATTTATAATTTACATCACTTAAATTGTTTTTGTGTTATTTTTTAAATTTGCTTCTTCTTCTTCTTCTTCTTCTTCTTCTTCTTCTTCTTCTTCTTCTCACCAATTATTATGAATATTTTAACGATGATTGTAATATGCATGGACTTACTATTGGCTACACGAATGACCCGCCACGGCATTAGAAACGCTAGTATCTGAACGGTCTCCTCCAGGGGATAGACCGTGAGGCCTTTAATGAAGACAATGTCGAGGATGAACGAGGCTATCACTACCACGCCATCAAACATCTACAGTAAAGAGAACACATGGTTAGTCTCAGAACCTCTCATTGTCATCAAAACATATTTTAAGATACAAAATCATTAAGTTTAATGACATATGCAAACAATACAATAAAAAAAACATTTACAATTGTAACAATTTTTTCCCCCCAAAAATCCAAACTTTTAAGTCAATTGAATTAAGGTTCAAAGACATCGTCCTTAACATATTTTGAAAAACAAAAATATAAAGATTAATGACATATGCAGACAATATAATGAGCGAAATATTTACAATTCTAACATTTTCCCCAAAAAGTCGAACTCAGATAAATACAATGACATTATTCTTCTTCATCAAATGTTTCCCCTTTAACTTGAAGTCAGATTTTGTATTTTAAAAAATAGCAATAGATGACAATAGCAGCCATCATCAAATAGTTTCAATCTCCTCATATATCCGGTCTTTAGAAACAACATCGATCTCTTAAATTCGTAAGAGTACATTGTGATACTGTATTATATTGTTACGCCTCTACTTTACTGTTACAACACAACAAAACATATCAAATAACAATCTGGCCAGCGAGAAAACCTTTGGGAAATCATGTATTTTAGCCACTGTATAGAGATATTGCACAATGTTTTAAACACGTTGCTTATAGTCGTAATAGCCAGCCAAACAAATCCAAATGTGGATTTATTCAATGTCGTCAGATTACGATTGACTCCCCTAACGTTTATATCCGATAAATTTTTTCTCGACCAGATTAAAACGTGCACTATTTTGTCAGACATCAAGAAACATCTTCAATAATATTGAATTTTAATGTTGCGTGTTGATGCTGATTTGAATGTAGTCAGACATTACATATGCGATCTAAAACAGACGAATGTTGACGGAACAACCGCTGATGTTTATGATTCCAGAATGGATTATTGGCACCTACCTCCATCTTTCTCTTCATTAATTGTTTTCCGTAACAAAATACTTTAAGAAGAACCTGAAACATAAACAATGGTGTCATGTTAAAAGAACAGATTACATAATATTGAATGCAGTTGCTATATGCAACGTTTCATAACTAATTTTCAGAAAAATAATATTTTCATCACATTTCATGATCAGCTTCATTTAAATCACAGAAAACAATACAGTATTTTCAACTTGATGATTTTGCTTTAAGAAGAAAAAGGCATAGAAATTAAAGATGAAGAAAGGTTGGAACACTCATGCAACTGAACCATAAAATGGCATTGTGTAATGTTCATTTAGTGATATCATTGAACACAATCAATAATGCTGATTATGTGGGACCAATGTCAATTCCTTGAAAGCTTCAACAGATAATTTTTCTCTGTTTTGCGTGATTATATAATACTATATGCAATCTATCTGTTTGAGGACTTTCCAGATTGCGTCAATTTACTCACCACTATTGCATATATGAAGAACCAGATTTCCTTCACTAAATTTGTTCGATAATTACCAGTTGTATAAAGCTTATATAAGCAGAATGAAATGTGATTTAGATCTGTACGTTATGGTGGCAATGTTAACATTTACTAATATCTGACTTTTCTTATCCCATAGTTTCTCCTTTTTGTTTTTGTCAAACAGAGCAACGCCTATTCCAGTAAGAATATCACCCTTTTTAGTCATAGATTATGTACGGCCCTCCATATATGCGATAAAAACATTATACATTTGTAATGCAGATTTAAAAAAAAAACATAATTATATACACCAGTGTCCTTTAGTTAATATTGTATTTCTTAAAATCATTTTCTACAAATTGAGATTGTCCATTCAAGTAATTTTTTTCTATTAGGCATTTGATAATCATAAAACTATTATTATTATTATTATTATTATTATTATTATTATTACGTGATAATATCTTCTATTACATATTCACAGCAATGTACATGTACCACTGTTGCTTATCAAGATCCGAAATAAAAATGATAAAAAAAAATAACAAATGAAGTTGTTATATAGAAAACCTAATTTTTATACTATTGCACCTACCAAGGCTGATAGAATGGCTAAAATGGCAATGCTAGCTTTATGGAAACCATGGGCGATGTCGGTTTCAATTTGATGTTTTTGGTGATGACGAGTCAGAAATGACGGTAAATCCTCCACGGTGAATAGATTGTCTTTTGTTTCGTTATTGTACACAACTTTGGTTATGTTCGATGACATTCCGGAATGTGTGAAGTTCGTCACTGGCAATGAATATGATAGAGACTTGTTGCAATTGAAGGGCTTGGTAAGTAGTGCATTGTAAAACTCGTGTATGTCATAGAGACTCGTTTTTAGGAACATCCGCGGATATTTGTCCCTGAGAGCAAAAGTAAACTTCTTTGTCAGTTTCTTCGTGGCATTCAACATTTCTGTAAAATCAGAAGAAAAATAACTTGTTAAATGACCATGTAACATTTCGCCTTTTATTCGTGCTGGAAGTATGAAGTATTTTTATCCACTTTAAGGTTTTACAGCCCATCAGTATAATATAGATCATTTTCGATTCTGG
Organism: Magallana nippona; assembly: GCA_033439105.1. NCBI lineage: Eukaryota > Metazoa > Mollusca > Bivalvia > Ostreida > Ostreidae > Magallana > Magallana nippona. The sequence goes on from CM065926.1 coordinate 31,249,565, forward strand.
CATATTGCAATTGAGCTAACAAGGTTAAATAATCATTTATTTTATATCAAAGTATCAAGTGTCTCGACCAAACCCCGAACGATTTTTTTTTCCAAAGAAAGATATCGACGATATCAACGCACTTTGAAATACATTTATTTTTTTTCAAAGGGCGTTGACTTGGTTTCAAAATTAATGCACTTTTGAAAACTGCTTTGTAACACTCCACCTCCCCTAATTCGGAAATACAATTACATTCTCATGTCATATTTTGGCAATGTTAATCTGAGCCTCAGCAAGCAATCTATATGATGAATTTCATTGTATCGTTACTCCTGTTATGTCAATGATTTTTAAAGATTTGTTTTTGAAATTTCTAGTGCTTATGAGTATTGTTGCTAGCATCTTTTGTTTTAAACTTAATTTTAATACCCAAAACTATATTGTAAAGAAAGAAATAGTCATCATCTCCTCATTCCTTTGAAGAGCTGTAATTTATGCTGCGGATGCATTAATTTAATGAGTGAACAGGTACACCTAACATCCACGGCGACCGATTTCATTTGGTATTTGATATAAAAACTCCCATGAACTGTTGAAAATACAGCGGTTGTGTTTTTTATTCTGTATAATTAAGGAGGCTGGATGGTCAACAAATCAACCATCAGATCTACCTAAAAATTTAAAACATGATTGGTTACCTATAAACTATTATAAACTAAAGAAAAATCCATAAATGTTGACTTTCAAAATTAGGTATTTTCCTTTATTTTTATATACACCTTTTAAAGGAGATCAATACACTTTAAAAATTGCCACAACCATCGAGCCCTCTTAAACGATTTGTTCGTTTTCAATAGTGTTGTCGTGAAGATTATTGACACATTGAGAAGGCTTGCATATTTTACATGCTTAGGTGATGGAATGATATAATTTTTTTTCACAAAGAAACAATGACCTATGTTACTTATATGTGATACCTTACTATGAATCAAATGTATGATGGATAGTCAGTAGCTAGGGAACCCGCATAAAGTGCTGTGTGAAAGTTTGTTTATGATTTACACGTTATTATTGTGACGTCATTATAGAGAATGTTTTATTATATTGCCACTTCAATAATTAATTGTATACGCTCGTTAATCAGACACACCAATATGTTACTGAAAACACATTAACGGTATTTTGAAATTATCACTCTTTTTAAAGGCTAGTCTTTATTTCTTTAAAGCGAGATACTGTTTAATGCATTGTAAGTTCATCCATGGATTCTTTTTCATAGGCATGAATCACAAAAAGATGCTTTAACCAAAGACGTTTACGAGTTCAGTGCTTTGTTTTTATTGACGTTGTATGAACTGTGTCTATCACCATATTTAATCAGAACTCTGTGATGCAATAGCCATAAAGTAATAGAGATTGTGATATTAAAATTCAATAATTAACTACAAATAGAAAAACTCCTAAATGTGGGGTGATCTGGAGGTTTTCTTCCCATACAATTTTCATTAATTAGTTGAACGTTAAGTGTAATAAAATAGCAGCATTATGGGGTTTTATAGCGGACAATAAAAGGAAATGTTGACTACAATTTGCAAGCACTTATAGAATTTCTTTCTTTGATTCATCACTCAGGGTTCCAGGCCAGATTAATGAGTGTTTGCCCCGTGATACTAATGAATACTAGTATATGATATATCAGAATTGCAACGAGATCTGTAAAAATAATTGCAAAATTGCAACAAGATCTGCAAAATTCATTGCAAAATTGCAACACGATTGGTAAAATTAATTATAAGCTAAATATTTAGACTAAACCACACCAGATTAGACTAGACAAAACCAGATTGGACAAGACGAATCTTTACCATACTTATCTGAACTTAAATTTCTTTAGAACTGTTTTTTAAAATGATTTTTTTGGTCCTATTCAGAATTTGATGTCTTTGATTAGTTTACTTGTCTGTTTCATGTAAATGTGCTATAAAGTTTATCACATCTATATTTGGATAGATACATCATTTGTTTTAATGACGATTCAATTCGACGTCTTCTGTTATTTGTTCATGTTAGAGAGGTACGGGGAAATGAATTGATTTTCTAAGACAGACATTTATAGCCCATTATCAATATATTTTTTATGTTACCTTATACGTTGAATCCAATTACAGATGCCAAGGAATAACGCCATATTGCCTTTTTACTGAAGATATCTTGATAACAAGATGCATTTGATTTACTTTCTATGCCCATTACTTGATCTATACTTGGCAACCATTTATTGTTCTTCTATCTCTAACATCTTTACAATGGCATCAGTTTCTGTCCGTTTCTGTATCACAGACCAGGGAATAAAGAATGCGATGGCATTTTTGTCGCTATCAAAACACTCCCCCAAGTCACATTTAAAAGAAACAATACTAAAATGAAAATTAATTTTGATGAATTTCCTTTTAAGCAAATACATTCATTTTATTTTTGATAATGTCAAATTTTCGCTTTTTATTATACGGTATAATTTAATGTTTCATTGAAATATCAACTAGCACTGTACAAGTTTCTGTGTTAAACCAAACCTGGGGCGAAGATTATAAGGGGAACTCGATCGAATAGTATGTATGATGTTAACTATTCTTACCTCGTAAGTATTGTCCATTTAAGTACATGTTAGACTGTCAAAGAATGTCTATACATACGTTCTCTTATTATTTGCAATCATTCAGTTGATAGTGTCTGTGCTATATCTGTGGCATCTGATTGGTTGTTCGTACCTTTGATGTAGTTAATGTCCAGAATAAGCCCAGCCAGAACCAGCAGGCAGTCGAGGATGTTCAGCAGCACAATCAACAGCAACACCTTCTTACTGTGTAGAATGTCCTGACATGAACTCTGCAGACTGCAATCGAATAAGACAGGTTTATCGGGAAACTTAAAATATGAAAATTATTATTGTTTCTGAGATTTTCCCACCACTCTTTGTTCCTCTGTCATGGTTTAATTAGTAACAGATGAAGATTTTAGCTGTTGCTTTCTGTAACAAAATCCACTTCATGAAAGTATTCTTGACATTCGATTATTCTACGGTCTATATTCATCTTAAATGAAAATAGACGGGTATTTCTGTCAGCTTAACAGCAAAAATTGCACATCGATAGGTTTCTACTGTTACATGTAGGGCTCTTTTAAAGAATTTCTGATTGCAAAGCGAGTTATGTAAAATACTTTTAGAAACTCCTGAAATATAACACTTGAACCCAAAATATTTTAAGAATCAAATACAATTGTTTGTATTTTTTTTTTTAAAATCGAAACGATCTCCAAGAAATTTTTTGGCATTTTCATATTATTGCATGAATTCACTGCGCATGCTTCATATTTATGATTCTAATATTGCATCATGCTCACCAGATGATCGAGGAGAGACCTCTGCGTTTCTGTCTTTTTATAATTACTCTTTCAAATTACATATAACAGATTTTTTAAAAGTCTAAAGTATCACTATAGAATTTTATTAAGATTTTTAATAAAAAAAACCCCAACAATATGCATTGATCATTTTTGGGCACTTACGATTTTCAGCATAGTCTATATTCACTTGTTTATCGAATCAATTATCGTAGATTCATCCAGAGCAAACTTAAGACATACAGAAACTGATGTTTAATTCTTATGGAGACATATCTCATGACCATCTATAAACTCACATTTTCCTTAGTCCTTGTTCGTCTTCTTTCTCTAGCTCCTCTTTTATTTCTTTGTCCAAATTCTCTTCGATTTTATCGATGGTAAAGCTAGGAGTTGACATCCGTCGAGCGACATGTTCCACAGCCTTAAATTTTAAGATAAAGACAACAATTAAATTCCAATCATACATATATGAAAGAATCATTTTTAATTTCCAAAACTTGTGTGTTCACATACATGCATTTTCAGCAAGAGGATTTTCATTTTCTTTAAAATTCCTTTTCACATAATGTCGGCAAGGTTTAGAGAAACGGGTCATTATAACTAGTAATGTTTTGAAACATGATATATACATGTATACTCTAAAAGTTCTGCCTCATTGTGAAATATGTCGATTTCAAAGAACATTACAGATATGTAATTACCCCCCAAAGCAAATACAAGTGCAAGAGAAACTACAGAAATTAGGTGAATAGAAGTCACTATTTAATGTCAAGGCCATTCAACAAATGTTTCAACTCAAAATTTGCAATATTCTTTAAGTACCTACAAGCCTTCTTCTGAAGTTAAAAACTGTGGGACAAAGAAACAGAGAAAAATAAAAGCTGTGGTTGATGTTGGCATTATCAATTGTGTCGTCCACCACACAGAAATATAGTTCAGGGGTCGGAGTCGTCATAATGAACCGTTGAAAGGTTTGCTTTTATTAATTACTCCCGTGTTGAATACTAACTAAAGGGCTTGGTAAACATTGAAGGCGATGTCTGCTCTCAGGGAGAAACAAAGAGGAGTCGTGGATACAACATACTAGTAGTCTCGATTCAAAGAGCAACTTCAGTGCCGTCATTTTTGATGACGTAATTGAGTCAAAAGCTTTAGCAATTTGTAAACAAGAAGTGTCTCAGTCTGAGAGAGAAGTCATGATTTAATACTGGAAAAAAGTAAGGATGATGCACCTGCAAATCTGCTGTGTACTCATCAATAATTTATTGTCTTGCACGAGTTAGGCTTGTGTTTGCTCAAGAGCTAGATTTATAGCAGGTGCTTCAATATTCCCTCATTAAAGTTCAACTAAAAGAAAGCTTAATTATCTTGATAATACGCATTTCAGACAAGAACTCAAATGTGCACTGTAACGGATGTCAAGGTTATATCTTCTCTTTTTTTCTTTAAAAGTATTGAGTATGAGTTAGGTTTAAGAAATATAATTTAGAAAGAAACGTATCGTGAAGTTGAAGAAACAAATTTAAGCTGCTAAAAAACACCAAACACTCAAAAAAGCTACCCAGCTTTCAAATCATGATAACAAATTGAATTTTTAGGAATTTTAGCTCATTTATTGTGTTTTAGAGCTGTTTCATTAGACCGATCACGTTTCATGTTTTCCGATACTGTAAGAGTTTAGTAGCATAAAACATTGACGTACTGAACACGTATTTGACGTCAGGTCACAGAAATGTACGTAATACATTAATATGAACGTTAATAACAAGTCACATACAGGCCTACCAACCAGGACTTAATTTAATGTTGAAGGTCATCTTTAGTCGGTTGGGGGATTAATTTCTCAAACTTTTGGTGTACGATAAGGAAGCACTTTTCTTCATAGTTGATTACCTGTGTATTAATTTATATGCTGTTTTTTACGATTTCAACCACTGTGCGGGTCCTTAAAAAAGGTCAGGACCCATTTGATTATGTCGTTGAAATATGGGTAAAGATTGCAAGTTAATTTAACGGTTAAGATTAACCAGGTATTTACTGAAATAGTTCAATGATATATATTCAATTATATATTATATATTTTAAAAGCAACGAGTTGGATACAGAGATGGTATTCTTAATAACCTCCCTACACTCAAACATGGATGCTACTACACTGAGTCCCGTAGAGGTGAATAATGACGAAATTTAACACTTTTATAACGAATTTCTTTACAGTTAAAAAGTTTGCACTGCAAATTAACATAACAGTTTGAATGAATTTATTTTCAAATGTTCCGGTTATTAAAGGTTTTGTCGTGAGGAAAACTCTGTTTTCAAATTAACTAAAATTATTTTTAATTATTATTTATAGAAAGAGGTTAAATAGATGACATTTATGAATATCTTTATTAATATAAAAAGTTCATAACATATAAGTAAAGCTATCAAATTCTTCTTTTAATCCGATGGCATGTCTCAATTTACTTTTTGGAGTAAGTTTTATGAAACATTACATCTACTATTTACCTTCTATCAGGGTTGCTAGAATCTATAACTTTTACTAATTAACAATAATTAGTCATGGATTCATTGACAATAAAAAATTGTTAATTAGTAAAAGACAGTTTCAAAAGAATGTATTTTCATTCTAAGCCTCATTTACCAAAAACTGTAGTCTGGTGAAAGAAAACAAGGGAATCCGCTATAGTTATTATTACAACCGCTTTATACGGATATAACAAATTACGGATATAACGAAGTAAATCCATTGGTCCCTAGGAGTTCGCTTTAACCGAATTCTACTGTATTGATAAACCCAATCAAATTCTGTTGCCATTGTTTTTGGTTGTTTTTCTCTCGTAATGTAATTTTTAAAACTATTTTCCCCTCAAAGAATTCGAATTGGAAAAAAGTAGAATAAAGATAACAGTTATGATATGTATACACGTAATCCTGTGAAAAACAGTCACGTGACTCCATCACGGGCAAACAGGCCAGAAATGAGATGTAAAAACATTAATTTGAAAAAGATCGATGTTTAAAATTTAGTATTGAAATGCAAATTTCTCTGAAGAGTATTTATTCATTGCAATAAGATAAATTTGTTTTTTTTTCTTTATTCTGTCAGAATTACCTGGCATATGCATAAACCCTTCATAATTCATCAAACTTTATAGATGTATTTAACCTTTTAGTGATGATGAATGAAAAACATTTTCTTTTTTACTTTTTAAAAACAATCTTCAATAACAGTTAATGAGGTATTACCAAGTAGATTAAAGTTTATTGTTCTATTTAATCTTATTTTTTAAATAATATTTCGAGATTGAGAGAGAGAGAGAGAGAGAGAGAGAGAGAGAGAGAGAGAGAGAGAGAGAGAGAGAGAGAGAGAGAGAGAGAGAAAGAGAGAGAGAGAGAGAGAGAGAGAGAGAGAGAGAGAAAGAGAGAGAGGGGAGAAAGATAGTTTTATAAGTTTAGTTGTTTCTCTCTTACAATTTAAGAATCAGATTTTTCTAAACGCATCATTGACCATAAGGGAGTTTTAGTCTTGCGATTTAATACTCGATCCATGTTTTCGCAGTTTTACGTTTTGTGTGGGCTGCTCTTGTTTCACATTTTATCATTCAAAGCTAATGCATGCTATTTTGGACACAATAACCATTTACAAGTAAAAGCAAATACCAAATTCTATATTATTCAAACAGGGTAGAATCGATTTGGACATGCACTTAATACTTTTTCGCAGTCTGTTTACACAACCTTTTTAATATGTACGACAAGGCAATTTTATGGACGATGATACTCAGGCTAAGTAGTACTGTTTTTTTTTTTAAAGAAAAAATATCCTATCAAATACTTTAAACCGTAATTCGCAAACTGTAAAAAGTATTTTTATTTTCAATGTTATTTGTGATGTTATCATTTTATCAATCGCTTATAATATATCTAAATATTTACATGAGTGCGCACTCTGTAAAGATAACGGCGCTGGTCAAGGTGACTTGTGATTATATAATATTTCAAATGTTTCAATTTTCTCTGCACCTCTCAGACTTTTTCATTTAGCAGTATGAATTTGATTGAAATGACAAATGACGTAACCAGGCGGTTGATTAATCTATTCTACAAGACTCGTTATCTCAGAAGGTCATCGCCCTTGATTTCTTGATACGAACCAGATCGATATAGACCTGCAGGAGGGGGATGGATTAAAGGCCGGGGTACACGATTTGATTTCATTTTTTTTTTAAAGTTACAAGCTGTCATTTAATGTCAGATTGAATCTCCCACAGAAAGCGACCTGTGACCCCTTCACAATGTGAGTCATTAGAGACTACATGTACCTACATTCGTTACGTTATAGTGTTTAGATATTGTAACTAATATATTCTACTAAGCTTATATAAATAGCAATTTCACCTTCTGAACTTTATATAGGAAGCAGTTTAACAGAGGTGTAATAATCAGTAAAATGATATTGATTTCGATTATCTATTTCATCATTTAAAAAAATCATCGAATCCGCTTTCTCATAACCTGTTATCGTATGTTCCATCTGAATGCGATCATAACTGAAGCTTACATGTACACTGACTCTGAATCACCGATGTTTCGCTTGGAAGAATACATTTTTGATGCATGTTTTATCATCAAATCATCCATATTCTCTCTCTCTCTCTCTCTCTCTCTCTCTCTCTCTCTCTCTCTCTCTCTCTCTCTCTCTCTCTCTCTCTCTCTCTTCCGAGAAAATGTACTTCTTCTCCTCAGCTAATCTTAAGCATTATTTCATGGAGACAATCTTTTGTTTTGGGAGGTAAAATCTGTACAAATTGATTCTAAAAAAAACCCATGTCAGGCTTCTTTGTTATCACACTGAATCTATAAACGAATGTTAAAACAGTAAATGTTGTCAAAATAAGTTTGAATATTGATCAAACAATCCATTGAAGTGTGTTAAAATGTCTTAAATTGAGATTTATATGTACACGTAAATACATATATAAATATGAGAGTTTTAGTTCTTAAGGTGATTTACAGTAAAAAAAAAAAAACTTATTAAGTTACTTAATTCATTATAAAGCTACTTCAAGATAGCTTATAATAACACCGAGAGGATCAGGTCCGAGTTAAATATACAAGTGTTCATTTGATGTGTATATTCTCCTGACGGTACTCCCACTTAACTTGATCTGGAATTGGTCTTGCGCATTTCTACAGCTTTAATAGCCCTTTGGTTTGATATATTTCGCGATAAACTATCGCTGAAACAATGATAAACGAATAAAACCCCCTCTAACCTTCACCGCTCGGATTGCAATCGATGACCGACGTCTGTAGATTCCCTCCCCGGGCACCTGACCGTTCAGATGGTCGGGGGTCATCAAGAACTGCTGTGGTCTGGAGAGGGACCCATTCCGGCTGGTCTCCGGTGTTCCACGCCGGGGACTGGAGCGCGCGCTCCTTGGAACTGTTCGATAGACCCGGCTCTCCGGGAATTTATCCATAGGAGGAACTTAGGGCTCCTGAAATACAGAAAACAGGTTTCAAGATCTGTGGTAGTTCATAGACCGCATTGGTAATGTGTTACCGTTTAAAGAAATTATTCGTGTTCAATAAATGTGTGCGTTTATTATTAATATTAACAACTAGTGAAAATAGGTTCCATTTAACAATGAAAAATGTGCTTGCAACAGAAAAGAAAATTAAATTAGTAAATTCAAGCAAAGATGTGGAATGTCAATAGAACCATTAAATCTGCCAATTTTCGAAAGTTTGTAATGAATTGCGACAACAATAATTTCTATCAGACCATTTACACTGTCTTTGAACTGCTGAAGGATCCCATATAATGTCAGCGAAAACGGGTAAGGTTTTTGAAATTTGTTTTTGTAGTGCCAACAAGAATTTATTTTGGTTGACCATATCTGATTTAATTTCTTCAAAATATGCCTATGAAAACAAGGTGTTTTTATTTAATCATATTCTATACAATGACATGTAGATAAGAAGAGAGAAAAAAAATTGTTCCTAGTGAGCACCTCTTTTTTTCTTTGTCATTTACTTATCATATATATATATATCAATTAATAATAAACGTTTGATATATACACCGATACCGAATAATTGCCTTACACTATTAAAATACATAAACAAAAATGAGTTAAAAATCATACCAGGGCCGTCTTGCTTTGTCTTTAAAGATCACGGTAAGAAATTTATACATACATGTAATTGCATATCCTTTCGATTAAGAAATAAAAATACCTTTCCGCAGAATAAATATTAATGTCGTCTGTAGGTCAGGGGTCAAAAGGTTGAGATTGGAGATATATCTTGTAAATATTGCATAAAGCATTCATATATCTTAATCAGACAAACTCCGATAAGGGGACAGAAGGCCTGTTATAATGCTTGGGTTTATATGCCTTTGTTATTGATGAAAGAATTGCTATGGTCGGTAATTGAGTAAACTTTCCTATTTATCTTGTATTAGCATTTCAAGAAATAATGACAAAAGTTCATCGAATGTGTAACTCAGTTAATGATATTTTGGAAGGACTGTGTCAGTTATATATATATAGAGGCTTATTTATGATGAATTAATGTTGAAAGGGGATGCAACACATGCAAAAGAAATCAAGGTAAGGCGATGATTAGACAAAGAAGAGGGCAGAGGAATACATCATATAATAGTTCGCTAGAGAGAGAGAAAAAAAATGATGATAGAAAGAAGAGAAAAAGTCTTACCCACTTCTGTCCTCTTAGAAGTTGAATTATCACATAATGGATGTTCAAACAAACACACTTTTTAAACACAAATCTCGCACAAATGATTTTTAAGAACAACACTTTTAAAAGATCTCAAGGTTAGAAATCAGCTGTTCGTGTCAATTTCCTCCCCGATCTCTTACGACAAACAATACAGTAAGCGGTCATCGATCACTCATTCCTAATCCATTTCACAATATTAACTTAGATCATATAAAACCATACACTATGCAACTTTGCCGTATCAAAACCCACCAATAAGCTTAGTTTATCACCGGTGTAATTTATTTCGAATCATTTTTGTTCGCAAAATCCATCAGGCTATTTTCGATCGCTTTCCTTCTCCTGCGCTCTGTTCAAAAGTAAATACCTTGTGATAACAAACGCACAATGGACGCTTACTTGGGTTTAACTTGTAGCTGTCCGTTTTTCAATTGCTGAATCGACCAAGAAAAAAAAAGAAGAAAAAATAACAACATTAAAAAACAACAGCAAAATGAAGGGCGTCTGAAATTTCACTCTGATAATGGACCATGAAAATTACATCTGGAGAGAAACCCCACTGGAAGCTTTTTTCGTAATGCCCGAAATATGACCGCTCCAACAGCAGGCGTATTCAAATCAACAGAGCGCGGACAATCAATAAAGAGTTGAAGTTCAATTAATTGTCTTATTTTCTTTCAAGAGTTAGACGCAATAACACAATATGTTCTTGTAGCTTTGCTTGGTATCTGATTGCATTTCCTTTGTGTTCATACCGATGATGATGCTGAAGCCTTTAGAAAACTCGGAGATGTGTCGAGCTAATTCGGGGCTTAATATTTTAACTTGAATCAGTACATTGAAATCATTTTTATGTCATTGCCAGGAAAGAGGGGCTTCTCTTAATTAGTCGTTGTGTAATATTAAGTGCAGATAGACGCATATATCTTTGAGTTTTCTCATGTTTCAGCGTTGCACTGAACATTCGCTATCCCCACACAGTTGTCGCACTTACACTCATACTTTTTACAAGGATTACAAAAGAGCCGCACCAGCACCGGGATTCATTAACGTAGTTTATGAATTACTGGATCTTCTTCCCACAGAGATTATGTATTCGAAATTGTATGAAAGTTCGCACGCGCTTCTTTTTGCGATAAAATTTACCCCAAAGTACCTACTACCCATAGTCCTCTGTTAAAGTTTGCCCAATAGTATTAATATATATTATAATATATTGTGACATTGATGTTACAGAAACAAACGTCTGTGTGAAAATTAAACAAAAGAGTAACCGTATTATGTACCCATGTTATAAGTTCTTTAAAAAAGAATTCGTGCGACTTTCTTATGCTCTTTATCTCAGAAAAATACACAAAACGATGAAATCTATGACTTAATGAAGCGAGCTAAATTGAAGTGTATTGTCCTGTTTAATCTAACTAATATTTCTTTTAAAAATAATATTTCGAGAGAGAGAGAGAGAGAGAAAGAGAGAGAGAGAGAGAGAGAGAGAGAGAGAGAGAGAGAGAGAGATTGATTTTCAGTCGATATTACATCATGAGCAGAAAAAACAACTCGCTCTTTTTACAATGAATTAAATGCAATCACAAATTCTGGTAAATTATAGAAGTATTTATCAAACTACAAAATAACTCAATACGGCTTACCTTGATCACAGTCAGGTGTATTTTGATAGTTTTCTTGAGGAGTACTGCCCCGCTTGTTGTATGGGGCTGTATTGATTACCGAATATGTATATTTTTCTATCAAACTTTTATTCAACATAAATATCAATTTTACAAGCTTCTCATTCAATCACACATCCTTCAAATTTTAGTCAAATACATGTCCAGGGTGTTTGTTTGTTTCGTTTTATTGGCTTTTTTCTGGTTATAAATAAAATTCAAAGTAACAAGTTGGACAACTCCAAGATCTACAATGTATTCGTTATGCCTGAATGCCTAATGCCTGAATGACATTTGATATTACATTTCGGGGTAAACAAGACCATTTGATTATTAACTACGTAAATAAATAACGAATTGAATATATAAATAACAGGGCAAAACAATAAGAAAAAAAAGAAGAAAATATACCAAGTGATTAAGTAAAACAAAAACGACTGATTTGAAAAAAAAAAGAGAGAAAAACCCCATGAATATTGATCAATATCTTCAAATTAGCAAAAGATTTTTTAAAAACAAGACCATGGCATACGGTTCGTGCCCTAGAAATATGTGTGTAGATTTTTATCTGCCGTCACCAACTGCGAATCAGAATCTAGGACCAAATGGGGATTGACCCCATGACCTAAGGATAATCTTACTAAAATAACGAAAAACTTTCCTCGCAGACGACGGTAAAATTTGGGTTTTATAGTAATCACGTGTACATATGAAAAATAACCAAAAGGAAATTTGTTAACCTTCATAAACACAAAAGACAAAAAAACCCATGTACTTATGATGTGAATAATATGATTTACATGTGCCTAATTTGAGAAAATGAATTAATGAATTATAGGAAATACATTTAATACAAACCGTTCTTTTTGTACAATTTTCTCATGCATGTATCACAGTGAAAAATCCCATATTCATTATTGACGATATTTTGGACTTTACTTTTTAAATTCAACATATGTTTTATAATATTGTCACCGTGTGAAAAATACTTATTTTGAATGACAGATGGTTTCTCGATTCCAGTGCTAATTAGTTCTAATTAGACCTTGACCGTCGGACATTAAGATGTCACTTATTATTGAATTAATCGTAAATATTAAGTAATCCTTTCAAATAATTATCTATTATGTCAAGAGTAACTCTGGTTATTAACTCATGTATGTTTTGCCTATGAAGTAGTCACACAATGATCATCAGTTGGAGACTGGACCTTGTATTGTTCATGCCGGCTGCATAGATCGTGTAGAAACGACAAGTTTGGATAAACAGCGCGCCTCAACCTTATACCTTGTACCCTCTACGCCAACATTCTTTCACCCTGTTCGTACCGCACCCGGGGGATGCAGAATTCCCTAGTACCGTACAATCTACAATCAAAATATCAGACATGCATAGTTAACCTTAACACTAAAAGAATGGGCACAGTTTAAAAACATAAATATTATTTTCATAAATATTTGAAAAAAAACGTTGCCTATTAATAATGCCCTATATTAAATACTAAGTCATTTTCTCCTTTTCATACGTGCATGTAATTAATTAATGAAGAAAAAGGATTGATAAAATAACTCATTTTGAATAAATGGAAAATAAAATATGCTTCAATTTTATAATGAGAAAAAGAGGGAGACAGCGTTTAATTAGATAATATGAATTCCAGTAGATACATGTATCTAGTAGTGTAAAGGAATGCAAAGATATTTTTATATATTGTTCATTGATTTTTATCAACCACAAAACACGACATTTCTAAGCTATTATTTAAACTGCCAGAATAAGAGATAAATTGTAAAAAGCTTTTGATGTATACTAATGTATTTTATATAAACGTTTGTTTACAAGGATGATTGATTATTTTGTGGGCATAGAACAGTTTTATTACACTTTATTTTCTTAATAAAGTTCAGTTCAATATTTCTGGTTAAAATATCAAATATTTGATAAACTTTTTTATTTGTTCAAGAATATAGACTAGTTATTTTTGGTTGTTAAAACCTTTTTTAAAAAGCTTTGATAGGCTAAAATTTCACAAAATTGATATGTACGATATGTACGAGGGCTGTTCGGAAATTATTGAGACATTTACTCTTATTTCGTTGGGGATAAAGATAAACCCTGGACATTTCACCATATTATATGATCTGAATATTGTAGTTTTTAATTCTTCGTATAATATTATTGTAAATGTAAAATTCAATCCAACAATGAAATAGGTTCTATCGTGTTTCGCGTGCTTTTGAAAAGGTATTGAAAATAAAATAAAAACTTCGCATGCATACTAAGCATTTTATGAAGTGTTTTTTCTTTGTTCAATAACACCACCTTCATAGGCAGTATGAACCACCAAAAAAAACCCACCATTCTTTTGTTTATATTTACAGTTCTCTCTTCAATGTTCCATATAAGAAAGCAAAGATGTCACTCAAAACATTCTTTCAGAAAAAAACATTTGAGATAGTCCTTTAAAAATGTTTGAAAAAAATTGTTTTGAATATTTTTGCAGGTATCACCAGTTTTTTTTCTGTTTTCAATTGAAAATTTTTCATAATACGTGAATATCTTTTGAATTTAATAAGCAAGTGGAACGGGATTGATCGAAACACATTCAAAAATGTCTTCCTCCGAATTATGGCACCAAGCCATCCTGGATGAGAGAACATAGAATCCGGTGAATGGCCATCAAAGCAAATAATGAAAAAAAAGTCAATTCTGAGAGCTACTACGCTGGATGAACTATCTAATCTTTACTTTAGTTCAGTAAAAATCTATATGAACTGAAAACAATTTGCCGCGGTTCATAAATTTATTTAATATACAAACATATTTACTTAATGAATCTAAATCTAAATTTTACTGTAAGTCTTTTCTTTATGTTGAGTCTATTCTATCAGTTTTGTTTACTTTATGTATAGTACATGTATCCAAAATGACAACTCTTATCAATTTTACTTATTTTTGGGGGGTAAGAACCTCGTCAATTGTAAGAACTTTTGTTCAAACTTTTTAAAAGATGCATATGTCCTTGAGCACTAGCATAAAATAAAATTGTAGATTAGCTATTACTTGTACTGAAGTTGCTTTAACACGAGATTCATGTATGTAATGTTGTGAACGAATATTGAGCTCATTACACAGATAAAAAATCTCTTGAAGCGATAGACAAAACTTAATATTCATATCTTCCATGTATTTTCTATCCACAAAGACACTTTTCCTCCGGATAAACTGCCCACCTTTAACAAATCAAATCATCACATCATTACATGTATTTTCAAAATAAACTTTAGACGAGTGTCTGGTTGTCTTTAGATTTCAAAAACTATATGAATATCTTACGCTAGACAGCTTTGAGAAATAGCTATGCTGAGACCGTATAACAAATTTTGGTCTTAACATATTTAAGGCTTTAAATAGCTTTGTGAAACTGACCCGAGGGCCAGTTTCACAAAATTGACAAAAGATTTTCTCAAAGATAATAAGTCTTAATATTGTCCTTTGCGAACATGTTTGCTCAAATCATACTGATGTGGGTTTTTTTTTTTTTAATTTTAATAAGAAGATAAGTTTGTTGTTTAGAATATGAAACTACATGTTGTTATAATAGGACTGTTCATCATTCATAATAAATAAGCTAGATAAAGTGATGTTTGAATTAACCTTATTAAAATGTTGGGTTGAAGAATACTATGATAAATAGTAGATACATTCGTAGTTTTTCCTCTCTTATATAAAGTAATCAAACATTTTGTGTCTTGTGATATAAAATGTTCCAACGTCTTTATCCATCCAAAACCCGCAAGGAAATTACACCAAAATTGACAGTTTTACTATTCTAAAAAGTTAATATTTGACTGGCATAAGATAATATCAGATACAGGTATCAATAATCACTTGCTAGTATAACACGAGTTTCATGCATATGTGATATTGTGAACGAATACTGATTTCATTACACAGATCAAAACTTACCTGGAGCGGTAGCCAAAACTTGATATCCATATATACATATATGTATTCTCCATAAAGTTTCCATAAGAAAAGACACATTTTGACAGCTTTGTGAAATAGCTATGATGAAATTTTTGTCTTAGGGCAGATTTAAGTCAGAAGATAGCTTTAATTTATGAAAGCCCCTGGATCATACGATCAAATTAATATTGTATGCTAGCAAAGGAAATACTGTAAATTGCCATCCAGAGAAAACCAAAGCGAATAGTTTTGTATGGTCACTGTGTTAACATTATTATATATACAAAACACGTTGCAAAGACAGATTTCCTTCATTTGATTTTTGCATCATTTGCAATTTATTATCAAATTACAAGTATCTTTGAATTGTATTTTTCATTATCTTTAGACTCCGTTACAAGACAAAATGGCTACAAAGTAACATGTTAAGAGTTCATTTTATTGGTCACTGTAAAGAGTTTTCTATATTTGATTCATTCAGCAGGACTAATGAAACTTCATGAAAGACATCTTGTGGTTTTTATTCAAATGCCATTAAGATTAGATAAATTCTCTTATTACTTACGGTGTCTTTTTAAAAAAAGAAAACGTCAGCTGCTTTAGTATCCCCTATTTATGAAGATTGCAATTAATTAATTCGCCTACATAAGGTCCCATCTGCTGTTCATAGATTTATTGGCAATAAATCTTTATTCACCCAAAGGCTTCTCAAAGAATATCAAGTTTGACTGACTCATGCAGTATGTCGCCTTTTGGACCCCCCCCCCCCCCCCCCCCCAAAAAAAAAGTTAAATAAAAAACACAAAACATAACCCAGACCAAAAACAAACAAATACCAAGATACCAAGCTAATTCTATTCTAATAATTCTTAGTATGCAGAGAACAGTTTTATTTGTGACCTGCTCTGAGAGAGAGAGAGAGAGAGAGAGAGAGAGAGAGAGAGAGAGAGAGAGAGAGAGAGAGAGAGAGAGAGTTTTTGATTCACGTATAGATTATATTTACTATATGCATGTCGGAAATATAGATTTAAGGCTGCCAGTACTTTGTCCAAATGTACGTGTGTGTGAATTATATGTTATGCGATAACTTGCTTTTGTAAATATCAAATCCATCTATTTTTGTTCAGATAAACAAGTTTTACAGTTGCTATTTGTATCTTGTATAAAATTTGTGAGAAAAATCTACTTAAATGTTTACATGTTTATCAATTAAAATAACAAAGCAAGTAAAGAAAAGAAAAAGTTACAATTGATATCATTGTGAGCGTCTAGTTTTATCGACAGCTATTTGTTGTTTCTTATTGTTGGCAAAAAGTAAATTGTCTGAAATTGCACATTTGTAACCTTATCCAAAGAAGATCAGGTCTCCTTTTATATTGAGAGAGCTATACGGTAGTTAATGTACTTAGAGCTTTTGTGTCACAGAAAAACACCGTCATACATGATTTGAAACAGAATTAGAAACCGAATATGTTGAAAATTGTTATGGCGGGACTTTACGTTACAAGTGTGTGTGTGTGTGTGTGTGTGTGTGTGTGTGTGTGTGTGTGTGTGGGTGTGTGTGTGTGAGAGAGAGAGAGAGAGAGTTACCCAAATGTTAATCTAGACGGAACATACTCTCAGTTTTACTTTAATCATAGTGTATTGGGTATAACATTCCAAACTATTTTTCGCGTTTATTGCTTGTACGGAGACTTTGACAGAGGCAATGTCTTTCGTTTCTATGGCAGTGCTCGAAGAGTAAAATCGCCATTAAACTATTAAAACAAACGATGAAATATGGGAAAACTGTCTATAAACAATTACCTAACTGGTTCACTCTGACGATATAATCAATTTTAATTTTCACTGGTACATGTATATCACAATCACTTTATTTTGAATGGTTTATGAGTCGACGAGAAGATTTTGGATTCTGATCCGAATAAAACATTGGTATGAAAATGAATTCTATCAAATGTTTTTTATTCTTATGCCACATTAATTAATGATTATTATTTTGACGAAGTGACGTTTCCAATTTATGTTTGCTTTACCTATTTCATGTTCTTTACTCCATATATTATTCGTATAATATACACATTTATTACACACTTAAGTAAATGTTTAAAAAAGCGTTGAATACAGTGGTAATGACTTTGATCGAGAGTTAGCTATTATAAATAAAATATCAAATAAATTAAGATACAAGTAGTACGCATGGAGTTACCATTCAGTTGATTTGGTTTCTAGTTTTCTATTATAATTGCAGGGATCATTTAGATCAGGATAATGGCAGGCAATTTCCGGCATCTCCGGGCAATTTCTATCATCTTCTCTACGCTGCTTGGACCGAGCTTCCCTTTACTCAGATTGCGATCAGTAAGTGACACACCCTATATCCGTTTCCTGTTATTTTGTAATAAGCGTTACATAGTCTTTTACTTGTCTGTCTGCTTCTTTTTTACTTACACACATTTTAACGAGTAAATCTCCGCGTTTAAAGGGGCATTTTGTTCAAAAATTATTTTTCCGATTTTAATGTTTACTATGCTTCAGTAAGGCATTTTTAACAGGCAACCAAAATTTGGGTGTCATTCGTTGAGTTATACCGGTAAGCGAGTTATAGAGCTTATGATTCTTTGCTATGTAAACAAAGCTTTTTAGACCTAAAATGAATGTGTCAAACGTTAGGAACTGTTTATTCATGTTTAAAATGAATAAGAAGATATACAAATCAGCTTGAAAAAGAATTTTTACTGGTATATTGAACCAATGTAAAAAAAAAAAAAAAAAACCAGGGCACGGGCCTTGTTTACATGACAAAAAATTGTGAGCCCTGTCTCTTGCTTATACATATAACTCTACGACCGACCGTCAAATTTCATTTAAACATAAGGAATGCATTCCTAAAGCATTGTAAATAATAAAAAAAAGAAAAATAGAATTTGACCCAAATCGTGACCATGCCCCTTTAAGAAAAAGAAAATTGAAACAGGACAGATATTATTTAAGTCTGGCACTTTTTACTGATGTAACAAACAATCATTATGACAATAGTGAGTAAACTGGCGGCCATTTTGATTTTTAATGTAAACATGTTAAGATAATTAAAATATACTTACCTCTGTACAAAATATCTGGCTTAATATTTTATAACATGACCCTCGGATCTGATAACTAACTGTAGTCAACGAGAAATATATGAAAATGTGTTCTGCATATACATGAAAGAGTTTGAAAACAAGGCATGGTGAAGTAGCATCAACTGTATCAATAACCGTCATGTGATTTTTTACTTGATTTTGGGTGCAACCTGATGTTTTCAATTATATTAATACCATGAAATTGATCAGTACATGGAAAAATTGAAATAGTTTGATAAAGATAAAAAAAGCATGTAAAAAACATTAACAAGATTTTGACCTTGAGGAACCATTTCAAACTTAAGCTTTTCCAAAATCATGAATATCTACGGACGATGTCTTTCGTCTCAAGGTATTGCCACTGGCTTACAATTGTGGTAAATTTCCAAAGAATGTCCCACTTTCCATTTTCGTCAACTTGAGTTGGCTCGCTGATGAAGGATTTTAAAGTGGTGGCAATTGGGAATGTTGGTTGGATTTTAGTCATAAACACATAACCACGTTGAGGTTCTAGATCTACAGAAGGAGGTGCTTGACTAACAGGCTTCCATACCCGCGACGAAGGTATACTGCCAGGATACAAAGTGATACCTCTGAAATTGTACCAGTCCAGCAACTACAAACACTCGACTGCACCGTTTCTAAAGCAGCTTAGATGACATTGATGTGGATGAACCACTTCTCCAATTGAAAGGTAGGATTTACAAACCTTTTCAAGTGGGAACAGAGTCAAATAAAGAATGCTGCACCAGCTTTCAAATTTGCAAGCCCTGACAAAATCCATTTGAAGACAGATGCGCCTTACGTTGTGCCAGCAAAACTTGATGTTTGGGGTGAAGATATGAAGGACACAACATCCTCTCCTGAAAAAAAAAATGTTAGCATCCTGGTCTTACACTTAATATTGCCAAAAGGATAACCAATTTATACCCAAATTAGGGATATTTTGATAATAAATATAAATCTCATAAATATGTGAGAACAAATTTTTACAAAAATACCCCCAAAAAACCCAAACCAACAACAAATCACCAGAAATTAATACAAAGAGAATTTATGCAAGTGGTGCAGTTACGTGCCCGATACAAATGTTGAAATTATTCATTAAGAAATTAGATGAATTGGCCTTCTTCCTCTTCATTAAATACAAGATTGAATCTGCGTGTCTTCAAAAAAGAACATCAAAATGTTTCATAAATTCCCCCATGCAAAACAGAACCTTTTTAAACTTCATGAAAAATATTAGCAAGGCAGCTGAGTTTATATTGGGCATTGCCTGGGGATGATTGCCATACAACATCAAGGTTGCGCATGTATTTAACATATCATAAAAACGAGGGGAGGGGTCGCTGCAGTTATCACAAAATAACCCAACAAATTATCAGTTCCTTGTCAAAAATGATGACAATTGATCAAATGGCTATGTCACAAGAATTTACCCCGTTTCTTAATCAGACAGATGATTCCTTAAATCCCTCTACGAAAAACCTACCTTATACTTCTACAGAGAGTACATGGTTTATTCAACAACCTTGTAATGACCAATAACTCTAGCAGACGTTAAACTATTGTATGTATGGTTTATTATCTTTCTTTATATTACATTCACATGCCTGTAGTAGGCAATACTCATGAGGATATAAATACAATGTTCTCCGAATTCTTGCCTTCCTTAAAAGCCCATATTATGGCACTAGATCGAAATGTTTCTGAGTAAAACTTATAGAGAAAGAGGCGATATATTGATTGCTATTTAATTATTCTCAAAGATACATCAAAAGGATGTTAAATTTCTTAAAGTTATTAATCTTCTATCACGTCACCGAACTCAATAAGAATCTGATTTTAATCAATTTATGCTTTTCACTTTCTTTTTACCCAAGCGCATTAATTCAATAATGTTTGGAAGAAGCATGATGCTAAAAGAACTAAATTTAGATGTAAGAATATGTTAAAGAAATTTTAGCTGCAGAACTACGGTATAATTCACGTACGATCTGTTAATCTTTGATCGTCTCAGCGTTTATAAAAAGTAAAGAATAATTCATTCCCTATCAATCGTCGACGTCCGTCAAATAACTTGTGAAGAATTATATATGTCAGACTTTGGAGAGGCAAAAAACAACCCCACCCCCCCCAAAAAAAAAATAAAATAAAAATTAATTGAATCTCGTCTAAAAAAAATCCAAATTAAATAAAAATGATTTTTAAGAATCTAATGTTACGAAACCAAATGTTTAAAATCTTTTTTCTGAAAAACCCAAGTGTTTTAAAGATAATTTATAATGTAAGTTTTATCTTTTTTCTTTACTATTTGTTCACTTTACTCGGTTTTTTTTTTATAAAAAGAAAATCCCCATAAATTTGATATCCGATTACATTTGTACATTCATGAACAAAAAAACTGGCAATCTTACGATGAAACGATAAATAAGAAAGACGTTTCGCCATACTGGAATGAATGATCCAATCTTTAACTTTTTGGTATCTCCACAAAAATCTGCAATCTCGGAGATTTAGAGATGTGAAACTAAATGACGGGCTGTATTTGTGCGATAACGACTGGTAGCGGCACAACCATTCCCGGATCGGTATCACGTGGAGCGGAGGTCGCTTATATCAGGAATCACCCGTCCCCATACGGCTGAACAAAATCACCGCTGAGCCCGACCATATCAAACTCATCTCTTCCGGATATCGATATTTTTTTTAAAAAATAAAGTCGTGTTTTTGATGGTGTTCATAAATGTAACAGACTGTAATCCTTGCTTGTCATTGACAGAAAATTGACAGTCTACTCTAAAAGAATCAAGCATATCTTTAATAATAAACACTGTATGGTTCATCAATTGAAAAGTATTCATGTGCTTTTTAAAAGCTACAAAAGACATTCATAATGATAAAGGATTTGAAATCAGCTTACACTTTTGCTAAGGGATTTTAATTTCTAAAGGTTAATATCTCACCTGTCAGATGATATACGTATAAAATATCTGTTACATACGCTAAAGACAATAGTCTGTCCTATGGCATATACCTAGTATGAATCTATTTTTCGGAAACTGCAACCTATACGGTTGCAAAAATGCCATCTGTGCACTTGCATAATTATCCGGCACAAATATTGTCAAAACAAATACCGCAAACACATTTTTCGCGTACAGATAATTATGAATTGTAATTTGCAATAAAAATCTCAAACCAGTAAAACAAATATCTAATTAATCTAACATGCTTATATACACAATCACAAGGTAACATTTTGCTAGACAACACAATTTTTTGTGCTTCTGACACTGAATAAAAGGCATAGGCGCATGGTCATACAATGAAAGGTTTCAATAAACGAGGTTCATTTAAGAGCAAATGTCCGGTGATTCATGAGTGTACTAAGCGCTACAGAAGTGTCATTATCTTATATTTATGTTGAAATCTGATATGGTCTATTTATGTATAAATATATTAGCAAGGACGGATTCTTTGATAAAAAAAAACTGGATTAGAGACGGTACTTATATAAATAGAGGCTGTAAAGTTTAACAATATTAATTTTATTATCATGGATACGTTTTGACAAATGGCTCATCATACAAGTATCAACAAGTCACTAATCAATGTGTTTAATTCAGTGTAATATGATTTAAATCGTATAGCAATGTTCATATATGACGTATCTTAATTCAACCTCGTGAAAATGAATTTTGATTTCAAATGAACTGTATTGTGCTTTCAGTCCATCATACACACTTACAATATACTACATAACAAAAATAAAATCGATAACCTGGTAAAAACCATTCAGAATACACCACACTATTCCAGTTCGATATAGCATACGATTAAATCATGGTATCCCATATCACTAGCTATAATTAACGATACAATTGAACAATAATACAAAACAAATAGAAATTATACAATATAAACCGAATCAAAATAATACAGATTATACAAAACAAATAAAAATATATAACAGCGAAGAAAGTTTATACAATACAAATGGAAAATCATAAAATTCCAATGGAAATTTAAACGAGCTGGATCATTCCTTTGGTTCTTTGTCTGTGGGTGTGAATAAAGGTGGGGATTTTTATTTAAAAAAATGTTTAAAATACATGTAGAAGTTATCGCTCTTGCGCCATGTATTGGTGTATCCATTTCTGCTAATGCTACGAAATCTAGTCAATCTTATCAGATTGACAGCTGAGTCCAACCAAAGGTGAACACTTGTCATTATTCAAATTCTTTACAACCAATATAGTCGTATCTTATGGAATGCAGGAAATTATACACGATGTTGTCAAATACATTAGAAATAATTTTTACGGCCAAAAATGAATTATTTTCAATGTCAGAAGTGAAATATAATTAGAAAAATGTATTTGTCATTTCCTGTTCCGCATATTCGATAAAATAGCGAGTGTGAAAAATGCACCAAATAAACTGCATTAGAGATATGATTTTCCCTCTCATCGGACCAATGACACATCATTGCGCGTTCGATTTGTCAGCAGAATATTGACAGTTGCGAGATCGATCCCCTATTGTGTCAGGTCTTGATTTAACGAATAACACATTAAAAATATTTAACCACCTAAATCTTACTACATTATACACTCAAGATCGCTTGCCATTGTAAGCTTCCACTTAGTAATTTTCAAAATTGCATATCAATTAAAATGTTATTCGGTCATGTGTGAAAGGAGAAATGTATCATGAAATATACTGCAGTATATATATTTTTTCATATTTTCTTTCGAATTAAAATTTAATTCGAAAGAAAACATGTCATACTATGTAGGTGACACATACTCTTTAAGAGAGGTTTAAAATGCTTCAAAATAAGAGTTATCGCGTTTGTGCCATTCATTAGGGTCTCCAAGACTAAACAAAGCTATACACAGAGCTTTTAATTGAAAATTATTCTCATGCTAGTAAAGAGTACTGAAAGGTCTAAACTTCACGTTTTAAAAACAACTCAAAATTCATAAGTGGATACATTTTATGGAAAACTTCAATGAATCGTTCAGTTAAATGGCGGCATACAATATTAACGTTTGACCTTTAGACATGGCTTTGATCTAGTTTTCAAATGAAAATTGATGACTATCTGTAAATATTTTCAAATATTGGGTCTCCTCTAAAATTGAAACGAGTAGTAGAGCTAAATGACACTGCTATATTGATGCTATTCATCAACCCCGGTGTGGGGTTGAACTCGAGATCAGCGGAAGTAGGGAACCTATAGCTACTGTCCATGGCAAGCAGTGGGCGGCCACTGATTTTTCCTCTCTTTAACTAATATTCATTACGATTAGATAAAATTACTTAAAGAGGCTCAGTTATCAACAAATTTACCATCAAATCTGTCTCAAATTTTCAAATATGGTTTGTTTTGTTCAGCTATAAACTATTATTTTGAAGAAAAAAAAATCCAAAAACTCTTCTTTTAAATTTGAACATTTTTCTTTATATATATATATATACAGGGCTTTTCTTCTCAAGGAGATGAATATTACTAAAATGGCCACATCCATCCAACCCTCCCTTATTACTGAATTATAAATCAATGCATTTTTTACAAAATCAATTTTAAAAAAGTAAATTTACGACAATAAAAACAACACATGATTTTTTTTTAAACTAGCTAAATGATTTTGTAGAAAAATAAAACATGTATCACATATCCTTCTGTTTTTACTGACACATATGCTTGTACATGTCTTCAGAGGCATTTTCAAATTTTTGTGAAAATGTGGTTGACATTTTATGAATATTCGTCCTCCTTTGTATAGACTTAGTCTAGAAATAGATAAAAGGAAATTAGGATAAAATTTAACAATCATTATACATGTGACCCTTTTTTTAATCTTTGGCACATGAGATAAGAAAACATTAATTAAAGAGTTTAGATAATTTCAGCTTGAATACTTTTAGCAATGCCCTTTGATGATAAAAAATAAAACTGTCTTTAAGATCCTTTATTTCTGTGCAATATAAATGTAACAATGAATGTAATAACCAGTTTCAGTAAAACGAAAACTAATGTTGAAATTTCACATAAAGTTTCCACAACGCAAAACCTAGTGCAAAGCATAATACGTCTATCAAGTATGACATTGTCTTATAACTTATGTGATTTTAAATTCTTTGAATAAAGCATTTATATAATTTTAAAAGAAAAAAAACAGAGTCTTTCTTATCTCTACATGTATATATTCCCTATCTATCAAAACTTTTTTCTCTCTCTCTCTCTCTCTCTCTCTCTCTCTCTCAATCAATCAATCAATCAATCAATCAATCAATCAATCAATCAATCAATCAATCAATCAATTTATATTGTTTTAATTTAATAATCAAAGACACGTGTAAAATCGGAAAAGAATGTGTAAAGCTAGTAAGAATGGTGATAAGTTTAGTTAAATAATGGTCTTTGAGATGGCTGTATTGACATCAAATGAGAGGATCGTAGCAATGCGATATTTTTATCATTAGAAAAATATATAATGTAAAGTAAACACGCTCCATCAGCAATTTGCCGGTTAATTTTGGAAACAGTCCATTATACGGACACAAAAGTGCCATTTACGTACTTGCAGAATATCTGGCATAGTGTTAAATTAACATAGGCATATTCAAAGGGAAGAATTCTTAATAAAGAATATTGTTGGTGTACATAGCATAATTCATTTTATTGGAGCATCAGATCCGTCCCTGTCTGGTACTGAACTCTAGACCTAAGTCGTATTCCCACTAAACATGTTTCTATAGGGGGTGTACAGGAATTTCATTTATACGTATATGTACCACAAAAGATAGGGGATGTGTGCGTGTGTGTATATATCAACATGAAGTTAACACACACAAGGAAATATATAAAGATATGTTATAGCATCAACCTATAGCATAACTTTAAAGATATATAATTAATGATACCGGTAATATTTTTCTAAGATGGGGCGAATCTAGAACTAATTGAAAAATACAACGAAGAAAAATTTAAGTATTACTATCAAATTACATAATGTAAACTATCAATTTTAAGTAGATCATCAATATTTTTAATTTGCAGATTGCAAGATTTTTTGATTTGATTGTATTTCTATGCAATAAATATAAATATTGAGGGGAAACGACAGGATGCAGATTAATTTTATTAGTTAATTATATAAATCATAACAATATGACAAATTTGACGGTTTTCAAGCCGACAAATCTGCAAATTAAAAAACAAATATCTCAATTAATGTAAGAACAGCCATTTCTTAGAAAATGCAAAAATGATTCAATCGGTCACATTTTAACGTTTCCGCTTCTTAAATAGATTGTCCTCCAAAATTGGCGTTGTCATACTAGTAATGTTTATTTGTCACTTTTAACGTAAACAACGACCAAAAAATTACCAGATAGACAGCTAAGATCTGCCAAAGCTGTACGCTTGTCATTATTCAAATTCTTGACAACATCTGTGGTCGTATCTTATTGAAACCGGGATAAACACGACGATGCAAAATACATCAGAATACATTTCATGGCCAAAAACGTTTTTTCAAGGTCAGAAGTGAAATATAATTACGAGCATCGAGGTGGGCTTTGTCATTTCCTGTTCCGCATTTTCGGTAAGATTGCAAGCAAGGAAAATGCACTGAACAGACCGCTACAGGTATAGGATTCTATCTCCCATAGGAAAAATGATACACCTTTCGATTTGTCAGCTGGAGATTTGTGAGATCGATCCCAAGTTGCATTAATCTTCATTTGTAGAATCACAACACACACACACAGTATATTTTACAACCTAAAGTCTTTCTACATTGAAGAAATCGCACATTCAGGACGCCAAGTCATAATCAGAATAATTGTTGTCTTTACTCTCTTCTCTGGTTTGATTATAAATCTGCAATTGAATGGTTTCTTGTTTCTGAAATGAGTGATTGCAGGACTTTCTGTGCTCATGTTTTGTTTTCGTGATATGTTTGGTCAGCTTCAATTCAATAGCCAAATACAGAACAATTTTTTCCAATTCGGATTGGCTATTACAAACTTATACAATCTAAAATTAGACGTGTAAATCCGCTCCTTATGATACACTATACAAGCGCTAGTATCGTAGAGGGGCGGATTTACAAGTCAAATTTTTATTAGATTGAAACTTATAAAAAATACTGAATATGTTCATGTACATCCATGTCCTTTCGGTCTAGATGCTTTCCTTTAAAAAAAATCTCTTTACGGGAATATGGGCAGAAGGTGATCTTAATTGCGTTCCATACATTGTTACAAAGTAGCTCTCTCCAAAGCTACAAGGTTCGTAACTGTGTACGTGTATACAAGCGAGTCTTTTAGAGATTAAAAAAAAACCCAATAAATATCATTGTAAAAATAAATAGATAAATTAATAAAAACTTTCATCCACAAATTAACACCCATAACTTTATGATTCATCAATGCCCTATTGTCAAATTCAACAACCGACCGATAAAACTAATGCAAGTCAGGCGATGAAAAATATTAATAAATGTAAATAATTCTAAGACCACGCTGAGGTTAGTACCTGTACCTGTTTATCGACAATTTCTGTCGCCTTTAATCGTACTTGGAAATGAGAGTTCAATTAGTTCTCATATTTTTCAATACCAAACCACTATTGTTATTTGTGGACTGTCGCCATACATTGTTGTAAGGAGATTGCTAAATTTCGAGATGCTTTAAAATGTTGCCATATTCTGATGTCTGATGTTTGTTCTATTTATTTTAAGTTGATATATTTTTTAATTTTATACACACGTAATAATTTAAGATAAGTCTGGGTGTATATTTTGACTTGTTCTCTCTCTCTCTCTCTCTCTCTCTCTCTCTCTCTCTCTCTCTCTCTCTCTCTCTCTCTCTCTCTCTCTCACACATGATTGAGCTATAGACAACACTTATTCTTTTTTAATTCATTTTTATTTTACTAATACATGTAAGTTCTTTGTGTAAATTGTTTTTTTTTTTACTACAGTAATAAATGTAGTCATTATGTAACATCTTCTTAAATCAACACAAATTCTTGTTTTCTCGACTCAAAACGCATTAATGCCTGGGTCTGTGTCTACATTTGAAAAATTATTGTGTAACTTTGCTTGGTTTTTATTCTCTTTTCGACAAAAAGGGGGATTCTTTCCACACTTATTTATTAATGTTTTCGTCATACTGAAGTTGATATATGATATGACAACTAGATATATACTTGTAAACATTTAGCTTGAGAGAGTATACACTCTTGATGTATCAAATTTGACCTCCAAATTAAAATCTCGGTTGTAATGATGACAGACTATTTTTTAGTTATGCATGACGACTTTCTTTTACACTAAAATGTGCGCAAATGAGAAGGCTCCAAACGTTAAAACCCTATAGCCACTCGATATACGAGGAGAAGAAGCCACTTAGATGAAAAGCCGGCTAGCATGTACTTGTTTACGGCTTTATAGTATTTTTAGATTTGTATGGGTGGAATTTTCACCTTCCGGGTAATAAGCTTAGGTGAAAACCCCTAAACGCAACTATCCAATGATATTCACTTTATCGCAAACGCACTGCACTTAATTAAAACAGTTTAAAAAACATCGGGTGCGGGTAAAGAATTAGAGTTATATCTATTTCTCATTTGAAGCGATACGATTTTCATATTGACGCTTTTGTAGGTTATTTTTAAAACGTTTTCTACGAAGGTCTGAACATATTTCAATAAAGCTGGAATGCTGCAGAAAGTAATTCCTACTCCAATCTTAACAAAAGCGACTCAAATTTTCCATGCTGTTTTATTTTAACATATCTATTAAATTTTTAAAATATTTTCCTTATTTAAATATACGGAATATGTTTCATTAGCTGTTTACACGATCCGCATCATCGTGTCATTTCCTAGACAAAGTTCGATTTCTGAAAACGAGTCAAATTTATAAGCGTGCAGACATCCTAATTGTTATTTGAGAGATATGTACATAAATGAACTTGAAGCTGCTTGAAACTTTCATAGTATACAATATGCTCGAAAATTTTAATTTTCGAAATTCATTTCATTTTGATTATCCTTACTTTTGTGAATTCTGTACAACACGGACTCTAATGAATGGGATTGAGGTGTATTTTATTTTAAATATTTTGTTATTGTTGATATAGATTAAAAAGTAACTTCTTTAACAGTGTAAAAGTGCGGCGTTCTTGTAATGATGTGGTGAATTGTGAAGCTATGCTCACCCAAGAGGTGTCTAAAATTGGCACCAAAACATGTCAGCTTGAAATATAGCGCAGTCCAAAAGCTTGTCCTCTATTGGGCAAACGTCGACTAGCCGTGATGGCAGGATAATTGTCAGACCCTCCTGAAATGATCCAGTCAGTCTTGGTACCAGATACTGCTGGTTCGTTTTTTTAGACACTAAATTGTCAGACAAGTGTCGAAAGAGAGAAAGAGAGAGAGAGAGAAGAAAATACAGACAACTGTGTTAATAGCTTTTAAAGTGCGTTGCCATGGAAAAGTGTTGCCTCTTGAAGCACTTTTGTTTGACTCGCTCATCTATCACATATAAAGAGAATGCTTATTTTCAAAAAATCTGAATAGCTTACGAAATTTATATACGTGATATGCACTTGAATACATGTATAATTGACACCCATTTCCTCACAAAGAAAACCTTTACATGTAACTTTTTAACAGACGAACAGAATAGGGTGCATTTAATAATCCAAAAATCGGGATATTGATAATAATAACTAATTAAAGAAATTGTATATGAAATGGTTAATTTCAATTTCATTAATATTTGAATATTTGAATAAAGACTTTTTGTACGTGTTTATTTTGCTTGTGCAGTTCTTCGCTTCTGGTCTTGAACACACTTTTTTTCCAGGGAGGTACTAGTATATAAAATGATGCATGTTACATAATCATCAAGTTTATTTGTCATCAAGGCAATGGGCTGTTTTCCATCCTCTTCAGAGAAGAGCCTGGTTATTTCCTTTACTCTCAAGATTTGAGAGCGAGACAGGGAGGGAGTAGGAGGGGGGGGGGGGGGGGGTATGTGAAATTCTGGAACATTTAATGGGACCTACTATATGTGTCAGCCGGTGAACATCGTAGCCTGTGACAGCATCAATGGAGTCCTGAGGACAGTATTAAAAACCGCATGGGATCTCTCACGGATTGTGATGGGAACTTGACTCAATTATCGAACGCATCACGTTTTATATTTGTATAAAATGTATGTAATAGAAAACACATATTTTTGATAAAATTTATATCCCATCAAACATTACTGAAGATATTCATGTAATTGTATATCCAAAGTACGATATTCTAGCAAGTATGAGATGAAATAAAGAAACATAAATTGTATGCAAACAAAATGTTTTCCGATTTAATGGCTTCCACTGGGTCGCATGCTGACTGACGTTTTTTTTATAATAATTGTTAGATAATAATGAATCACCTAATTGTCTACGGACTTTTCCGTAGCACACGGCGGGTGTGACCGGTCAGCAGAGGATGCTCACTCCTCCATGGCACATTATCCTACTTTTTTTTTCCAGAGGTCTGTATTTGCTCTGCTCCTGTTTTGTAATTTTCCTTTGGACTTTTGAATTTGAACACTGTTCGTTATCACCACATGCCAATTTTAATAAATCTGAATAATTTTAACTCTTGATGAGGGAATAAAGAAATATTCTGGGATATTTTTAGTGAACTATGCATGCAACTGTGAGAAATAGTTAAACACAGGGTAGTCCCCACATTTCTTAGCACCCTAAAATGTGCGGGAGGGCTAGTCGTATAAATACATGTATTATTTAAAGCAGAACTATGGTGTACTCAGTGAAAATCCCTTAACACAGATATACTAACATAACTTGATTTCAATGTCAAAGTACGTAGAGTATACAGAGAACACACACTTAAGGATAGAAATATGCAGTTACATAAGATGATGCATATGGTTAATCGTCTAAAAATGTTTTATTCAATTCAATTCATTTCTTGACAACACCATCATACAATGGCATGTAGTCATGAATACAACAAACGGTTAACATACATAAACCATACATTAAATCATTCCAGTAAGTCCATGAACTCTGTTCAAACTTTTCTTTTCTAATATCAAAGCACTTTTTTTTTCAGAAAGTTACGTAGAAATGCACTCTTCTAGCAATTTTAATATGTGGAGGGTTGGTTATGTCAGTGATAGGGCTCTCTTTCGTGTAACATTAAATATATTGCAATATAATGCGATCTACATTGATCATATATCTATGCCCTTGGTTTACGTTTATTTAAAAGAAGAACACAGATTGAATAAATACGTTTTGAATACAGTTGAACCGCAATACGACCTACTAAGATACATGTACATATACTTTATGAATGAAGGCAAGTTTTCTGGAGGAAAAATCAAATACTAGTACTTGTTACTTCAGTTGTTTAAGCTTTTTTGTTTCCCATAGCCTACAAAATAAATGCATGTTAATTTTGTGCTAATGGGGTTGTTAATACACTTTAGATACACATTTTATATGAAACTAATTTTCATATGATTAGCTTCACATACTCTTTGCAAAATTATTTTCTGAAACTGTCTAAATTGCATTTCCGCATTTATTTTGAAAAAATATATCAAGTTACATTATGTCGATGCATATTGTGGTTTTTTTTTTTTTTTTTTTTTCAAAGATTTCATTATTGCTTTGGAAAACTAAAAAATGCACAGAAAAGATATTTTTTAGGAAGAAGGTGTCAAATGTTTAAAGCAGAATTTTGTTTGTCCGGTCAGAGGTTGACGCTCTGCCCTCTTACCATGCTTACATTCCATCAAACATCGGGAAATATTAACCTTTACTCATTTTCAATCATAAGTTAAAACTCAAGTGGCAGATAAAGTAAACCCAACCAGATCAATGCTATATAAGTCGAGTTATGCAGCTTTTCAACCAGTTGACCGTCCTCGATCGTTGAGTAAATCTACGACAAATGAAGTGGCAAATATAAATAAAACGCCCAGCTGGATTTACATGTTGTATAACCGGTACCAAATCAAGAGTGCATAAAAACATTGATCAGTTGTAAAGGTATATAACTCAAAGGTCTCACATTTAAATATTCTCTAGAAATAATTCATAATTTAACAAAGTTATTAATTAATTAAAAAAATTCTGAATGCTTAAAATGTCGGGAATTCTATTCGTTTTTATGACCAAACCTAAAAAAATAAAACAATTTCATTTTATTGAATCATCAGGAATGAGGGCAATGTAACAATATATAATTATATGTATATACAATTTTCCTTTTAATAATGATGAAAATTCTTACATGACAAATTATGTGATGTAATTATTTTATATCTTGAGATTGAAAAAAAAAAATAGTAAAGTACAATCCTTTCCTAAGCGGACTCTGGACCGTGCCTCGAGACGATGCCTACGATTCTATAATAACCTTCGAGCAATATTTAAAAACGGCAACCCGATACGTCAGGGACGCAGTTATAAATATCTTAACAAGGTTAAATGTTTTTACAAGGTCAGTATGCATTTGGTTGATCAAATATCTCATTTAAAAGTATGTTTTGAAAGTCAAGAATTGAACCTGTCATGTTTACTTTCAAAGTCAGCAAATTTGCTGAAATATTGGGGGTTTGCACGAAAGTTCGTACAATTGGAGAGCTCTCGACAAATACCGAAGATTAGAAATAAAACCACTCGGCGTTAGACACTTTAAAACATGACTCATCTCATTAATAATGCGGCATAAAACAAAACAAAACTCTCTCTCTCTCTCTCTCTCTCTCTCTCTCTCTCTCTCTCTCTCTCTCTCTCTCTCTCTCTCTCTCATGATTGAGCAATAGACAGCACTTATTCTTTTTTAATTCATTTTTTTTTTAAATATAAATAAATTTATTTAATATAAATATCAGTAATAAGGAATCAGTCTTTGAATATTATGAGGTGAAAATTTCGGTCGGAGCGTGGTTAAATTTATCATAAAGCCCTTCGGTCAAACATTAAAACACATTAAAACACAGGAAACTCTGTCTTCCGTCTCCTCCAAATGCTATTTTTGACAAGTGAAGTGAACATCTTCTAATCTCAAATCGAAATTTCAGAATTTTATTTTAAAAAGGTATTACTATGATAAAATATAAAATTTATTATCTATAAAATGTACAAAACAATAAAAATGAAATTAAAGTAGAAAAAAAGAAAAGTACTTGTACATGCTTATTTAAGGATTGTTTCAGCGATGCCTGAATTATGCATTTAATTAAATGTTCAAATGAATATAGATGTAGGCTGACAAATGTTAAAAGTATAATATATAGATGTTTATCTTTTGCGTATTTTTTCTTTATGTTATCAGAAATCGATCTTATTTGTCGTCGAATGATTATACATGCATTAAAAAAAAACCTCTTAAACATGTCTTCAAACTCATTATTCAGCTGTGTTCAGATGATAAAACTAATGAGAGAGAGAGAGAGAGAGAGAGAGAGAGAGAGAGAGAGAGAGAGAGAGACTTGGGCACGACATGATGGGACATTGCAGTTCACAGTCAGGAACATGATATGTTGCATCACATGGTCTTAGAAATTCATAATGAGGGTCGGGACGTCTGGAAGTTAAATTCTGCATTAAGGCCGGTGCTGTCTGGAGGCCGGGTACAAATCCAGCAACTATAAGGAACGTTTTTTTTTTACCTTAATGTTGCAGTTTGTTTTATTTACCAAAAATGATATAAGAATAACTGTTCAAATCTGTTTAGGCATGTAGAAGGCTTTTTATGTGCTGTTTTGTCATTCACAACGATTCTTGGTGTTAGATCATTTCAAAACTACAAGAACTTCAAGAAGAATCTACGAGAACTTGTTTGCCCTAGCCGTTTTGACAAGAAATGTAGCCGTAAATTAACGTACTCATATAATCCCTTTAATGAACAATGCCGGTTTGTATACGGGGGGTTGACAATCTAGCTGTCTTTTTAATGAAGCATTAACTTCAAATACCTATAATAAACACTGTCTTCATTCTAAACATCGTCTTTATCGATATTCTTTTTGAGTTTTTGCTTACTTTTATAGATAAGTCTGGATTTATTCAAACAGGGGTGACGCAGGTTGTGTATACTTCTGCAATGCTTGCTAACGTTATTTAAGCGCATGAACCACCGAAGAAAACAATTCATTGGTTAATTAAATAAACATCTAATAAGAAGCTGGTTTAAACAGTAAATTATTTTGATATCAGAGTCAAACAAGAATTCCATTGATCACATGTTAGTAACAGAAGTTGTTAATGTATTTACTTTTAGATGTGTCATATAAACTCCAACTTCGGGCCGGGAGGTGGAAAGAGGGATTGGTACAAAATTCAGGAAAAAAAATGAGTCTACTCTATATATATATTTTTTAGGGTGCTTGCATAGTAATATCTTGAGCTCTAGAATTGTTTATCTTTAAGTACGTGTAGGTTACATACATTTTTATAAAAATGTCGATAATGATATAGCAAAATCAGATCACATTTGTCCTACTGCGTTACTTCAAAAAATAAACGACTAAAAGTCCCATTTACCAGATTTACGCTACCAAGTTAATTATTGGCGATCTTCGGACAGTAAAATGTGCATGTATGTAATGCGCATGCATTTTTAGGAAGTTCTTGAGAAAATAAGTTTTAAGACATCCACCGATTTTTTTTTAAAAATACCATCTCCTTTTTGTAAAGGGTTTGACCAATTATTTTAGCAATTTAGATTTGCCCTTTACTTTAAATTCTTTGTAGCATGTTTGGTTGAAATTGTCAAAGCAGTTCTAGAAAAAAAAAAGCAAATACGAAAAGTTTACGAAAGAATACCAGCTGCTCATAGAAAGCACAAAAGTAACTACGTGCACCTTTTAATCTTCCACAATAGATAATTTTCCCAATTCAATGCTAGAAAAAAAGTCTAGGTTTAGTAACAGACATACATTTGATATGAAAAAAGCAACAACAATAATTCATTTTCAAACAACGTTTGACTTAAGTCGCATACTGGACAAGAAAACTCTTATACAATGTAAATGTACGTGTCTCAAACCATCTCGGCAATTATATGAGTATGTTCAGACTAGCAACTCTAGCATTTCACAATTATTTGTTGGTACAACTCATGCACCGTTCAGGGGAATTCCTTTTTGCTGTTCAAATGTTGATCCACCAATCGCTAGCCTGAATGTGCAGGTAAATGTTTAATTGTTTAATGACCAAACTGGATTTAAGTGCTTCATTAAAAAGACTGCCAGAATGTTAACCCCCTGTACACAAACCGGCATTGTTCATTGATGGGATGATATAAGACTGTTCATTTACAGATAAATTTCTTGTCAGAAGATGGGCAAGTGCAATAAATAAGTCTCCGTTGTTATTTCTCTGGTGATGTAGTTTCAAAATAATCTAAAACCAAAGAAACAATTAGGAATGACAATACAGAACATAAATAGAGTGTTCGGACCTTAAACAGTCATGTGGTGGTTTGCCGACTATTTATTCAAATTTGAACAGTTAATTATTTATCATTTTGGTTAAATAAAGAACGATTACAACATAAAGATAGCTGGGCTAGTGCCCCACCCTCAGACATCACCGGCCTTGATGTTGTAAACGCACAGACGTCCCGACCCTCATTATGAACTTCTTTGACCACGTGATGCAACATGTCATGTTCCCGACCGTAATACTAGACACGTGTCGTGCCCAAATCTCTCTCTCTCTCCCCCCCCCCCCCTCTCTCTCTCTCTCTCTGTAGCAGTAAAAGAAGTTGTTGTAGTTGAAGAAAAAGATAATTAATTCTCAATTCGATTCAATTTGTTTCCATAAATTATACAACTCATTAGAATACAAATAAAATACATGTAATATATAACATAAAACACTTTATATATAAAATGTTTTACAAAATATTATACGAGTGTATAGCAGTTTGACATTATACTACAAAGATAAACTTCTTGATTTCACAGCTTGTGATATTTGCAGAGAAATTTGCTTTTTTGTATTGTCCACAGTATATACCTTAATTAATTAACATTAGTTTTCGCATAACGAAAACGCTTAATGCATTTCTTTCTTAACACCTCATATATTGGACATTTCAAAATAAAAAGTCATTTTGATCACACATATTACAAAAGCTCTGATAATACATTATTGTGTCTGCCTTTCTAATGGTCAAAGAGTGTGAAGAAACCCTCAGCAGGGGTTCAAGTCAGCTGTTGTCCGGCGTTCATCAGTTTAACAGTTCGCAGTTTCTGTGTTTTAATACCATGATGGTTTTGAAGTCGCCATTAATGTATTCTAATTTTTTTTTTATGTTTTCTTTATACATGTAATTACTCCTTTTGTACCGATATGTTCGGTTTATCTGTGGAAGTTAGTTTTATTCGGGATTTTTTTTTATTAAGTCTGTATCTTATTGGGATTTTGTATGTATTTATTTCTATCGATGAAAATTATTGATAAAAGAGATTTGATTCAAAAGATGCATTTTTTTTTATCAACACAAGATTGCATTTATTTCTTTAAAAAGTTAAATCACTTGAAAAATCAAAAAGATAAATTCATGTAAATAAATCAATGTGATATGTACAAGTAATAAATGTATTTTAGCAAACATTAAAAATTAAACGAGGCGCTTTTTTTTAAAGAAAAAAATCATGAAAGAGAGCCCGCCTCCTTCAAGATATGTATGAGTGTAAATATTGAAATAGACGGGTTATAATTTACACCCAATCTGCTGGGTATTTACTTTTGATTTATGTCTGTTCCCTGATAACATCTGTTAATGATTATCGGGATTTGTTCCTCATGATGTTTGCGTTTGAATTGATATTAACACGGATTAACTATGATTAAGAAATATTTAATGATTTCCCAGATACCTCTGGTGTTCTCACTATCACCATTCGCGCGAAAACATGGCTTGCTTGTTTTTTTAATGGCCGAAGGTTATTGTTTAGACTGTAATTTTTAAAATATTGATATTACTTTTGGCAAGATCAAATGAAAGTTTTGTTTTTTTTTAACTTTTCAGTATAGTGTTTGCCGCATAATATTTCATTAGTACTTTAGATGCATTGTGTGTGAGTGGGTTGCTCACAAAGTTTAATTTTTTTTTATTACTTAAACTTTTAATTTTTTTTTTACACATTTTGTTTTGTTTTGGATATTAATACTTTATAGTAATAACACATTTTTAATGCCAATTCGGCATCTTTGAAATATTTCATAATAATATCTGTACAGTTTTATCGTACGGTCTCATATCACAGAGCCGGCATTTCGTCTGGATTTGAAAGTGAGTTCTTCAACACTCAGAACGTTATGCCGTCAACTGTAGACTTTATTCAACTATCGAAACATTCATAATTGCATAACACTTTTCATATATTGATCCATTATGAATTAAGGTAAAATTATTCATAATGTTTAAGTTCTGCAGCTGTTGTTTGATTTCTAGACAATGAAATATACATGTTTATACTTGAATCACGGAATGGGGAATTGTTACAACATGAACTGCATTATACACAGTTTCTTACTGATGAAAATAAATTGAAAAATAGTATATAAAAACATGTCGAATTGAATTATGATCATAACTGATCTTCTTATTTCTACAGTCTTCAAATTCCCCGAATACATGTAGCGTGCTATTGTGTCTGCACGGGCGCGAACTAATTTCACGTGTTTAAATCCTAATCTTTTCTGTATCAAACATACATGTACACATGATTTTTAAAAAGAACTACAGTAATAACTTCGCTGCAACAATATGCATATGTTCGGTATAACTGCTCGTACTTATAAGCTATTCAATCGCTTTGATGAATTATGTGTAATTACAAATAAAAGAGCATGCAAACCAAATGCCATACTCAGATTTTGAAGCGATAAACAGAACCAAAGTTTAAACTCTCCAGGGTCGATGCACATTTGAAAATATTTCAATTATTTATATTGAACACATTGATATTGTGCTTTAAATCAAATTATGTATAATTGTTTATGTATCAAGTTTCATCTCTCTCTCTCTCTCTCTCTCTCTCTCTCTCTCTCTCTCTCTCTCTCTCTCTCTCTCTCTCTCTAACATGTATTTAGATATTTTAAACAGGGATGTGCCCTATTTTCCTTCCATATTATTTATAAAATTAAAAACTATTTACAAACACTTGTTGATGGCGATATCCCCCCTCCCGATAATTATACCATGGAACATTGAAAAATTATCTTTTTTGGGTACGATAATAAAAAAGGACTCTAAATATGTAATGTAATTAAAATTCCCCACAGTGGTACCTTACTGTCATGTTATTTTCTGAGTGGGAAAATTAAAAGTAAGTGCAACAGAAACGTAACGTATCATAAAATGAGTTACCTTTCTTGCTTCAAAAAACAAACCAACTTCTGTCATATTTTTATGATTGTTTTATTTTTTTCTTACAAATGTACAAAAATAGATTTCAACAATTAATATAATACATAATTTGTCAAATGAAATAAATAAATTACACAATAAATTAATCACTAATTATAGCACAGTGTGGGACTTGTAGTTTTTGGATGTAGGCGGAGCTCGCACCTGTCATTCAACAAGCTCCTTCTCAGGTCCATTACATACAATGTTCCTGGAGACTATTTTTGGATTTTTGTTTTTAAAGTCACATCAGTTAAGAGATCATTAAAAGACATTGTTCTTAAAGACATTGTTCATAAAGACGCTGTTCTTAAAGACAAGTAATTGTCACTTTGATAAGAGAATGGATTGTCATTTTTTCCCCATTAACAATAAAGTACGCATTCTTTAAGAAGTTTTTTTTCACTGTAGCTGCCTTTCTGTAACGACTTTGTATTGATTTTTTGGCGAATGTGTATATATAAGTCTGTACACACATACATTCATACGTATTTTCATCTAGTACTATAATGTCAATGAGTTTGAGGACATAATGCACGGGTTTTTTTATGAACACTTCTACAACAACTTTGGTATCCTCTTAGCACAGGGTGTTGTGCCATGTCTGGACGTCTGATATTCTCTGCGCGTGCGCCATGACGGAGTCGTCATTGAACTGGAAACTGCGCATGTCTCCGCGCCCCAATTCCACCGACAAATTGATGCAGACGACGTCAGGAGTATTTTTTAGTTTGCACCAATGATACTTGTTTAGTCTTTCCATCCGTGAGAATTGGGTCCAAACTTGTAGACCAGCCGTCTTCCGTCAACTCTATCGAGGATCCCTCGCTTATAGTAATATCTGTAAAAATCAAAATTATACATCAAACCAATGTACCTCTATAAGGTTATATAAAAGTTATAAATTTATTTTTTAATTTCAATTTCACATTTTAATTTTAAAACTCATTGATCATTTTACCAAAAATGTTATTTAAATTCAAAGTTAGCGAATAATGAAAAGAGAATAGAGAGTGACTGCAGTTAAATATAGTAAGAGATTGATAGCATGTTATGGGAATTAACGAGAAATATTAAAACAGCTAATTTACTAGAACATGAAAAAAGAGGAAAACAACAGATTTCTATACAAGTGATTATAGGAATCTATAAAAAAAAAAAAAAAGAAAAAGAAAAAGAACATAAGAGATACACAAGCCAAAAAAAAAATCAGAGGTCAGCGGTGAACAATATGAATGCTGGAAAAAGAAAA
Source organism: Magallana nippona (assembly GCA_033439105.1). Classification (NCBI taxonomy): domain Eukaryota; kingdom Metazoa; phylum Mollusca; class Bivalvia; order Ostreida; family Ostreidae; genus Magallana; species Magallana nippona. The sequence goes on from CM065926.1 coordinate 31,289,204, forward strand.
TTAAAAAAAAAAACTAGAGAGACAGACAAAAGCAATCCAAGCATAAAGAAGCGGTTAGTGCGCAAACAACAAACGTAAAAATTATTAACCTAAAGCGAGTTTAGAGGTCTTTCCAGCCGTGCGCCTTTTGCCCGAAACGGAAGCATAATTTCTTTGGAAATTTTCCGTTTTTGGGTACGTCTGCAAAATAGCCTGCTGATCTGCAAAACCTGTCGATCAAAAGTGAGGATTAAGTTTCTGGTGTGTTTGCACATATCAATGATGGAGTCCTTGCGCGCTGTGTAATGTTGTTCCCCTTTGTTTTTATTTAAATATCATGCATCAACGATAGACAAGGACAAGAATTTACACAACATTTTACATTTACCAAAACCCATGCATCCATGTAAAGATAAATATCTAAATCCCATTTATTTTAACCATGCCTGCGTTTTCATGTAATATATATATGTATACCACTGGACAATGTAAAAGACGAGGACGAATTACGCAGAACACAAAGGATATGTATTTACCTCATAGCGCGGCTCAGTTTCTCATACGTCATGCTCGTGTTGTTCTTTTTGCGGCCCCACATTTGCGCAACAGCCTCGGATTGCACAAACCGGAACACCCCCGTCTCTTTATCCTCCCAACGCAGAAGAGTCGGGTTAAAGGCGGAATCTTTCAGCAAATCGCGGATGAATTCCCATAAATGATTTCCTTTTGAAGCTATAATAGAGAGGGAAATACAATAATTAATGTGGGAATACTTTTGGTCCACTAACATGTTCTCATGCATTTCTAGTTTTTGGAAAACATTATAACGTGAGGATTTTGAAATCAAATGCTTACATTGGCCCACTTTTCTGCCTCTGTTGCACTTTTTTGGCACCCTCTCTCCCTCCTGCTCGGGCTCCACGATGCCGCTGTCGTTAGACACGCTGGAGGAGTTTCTGGTCCTGTTCTTGGCTTTCTTTGGTTCTGGCATCTCTTCGTCAGAGAACACGGCGCTCACAGATAACTCGTTCTTGTCGTGTTCACTTCCAATTTCTGAATCTAATTAAACACGAAAAAAAAATGTTTACATTTCAGAAAATGACATGTAAGGGGAGGCACTTTAAACATTTCCTGATCGTTTCACTTTTGATAATAAAACAAGTGCATCATCTTCATATATCGACATTGAATGATTGTTGTAAATTTCCGGGGACTAGTGCTCACCTCCGCTAATGTATCCAGGATCGACCCAAGTAGGACAACTGTTATCGGTCGGGAACAGGGCTGGGTCACTGTCGATATCGTACCACTCCCCGCAAATGTTGACTTTGGGGGCGCCTAGCGTGGGGTCGTATACAGTCTCAATGTTGTTATCTAACATTTCTAAAATTAAGAATAACAAGACAATGTATACAATGATGAATCAACCGTTATGTAACTGGCATGTCTTGTTGTTGTTGTTATTGTTGTTGCTGTCATTGTTATTGTTTGTTTGTAATTGATTACAAGACTCTGAATCATAATACTTACTGCTCGTAGATTCATCTATTTCCATGATGTCTTCAGATGAAGAGGAAGATGAAGAGGAGGACGGGAAGAGGAGGGCGTTGACGAGGTCCGTCAGCTGACTTGACGTGTCTGTGCCGACCTCGCTCTGTTGGGGGGTGATGAACTGGGCCTCGTTGACGTGCCTTCGGAACATTTCATAAAACTGCTGTCCGTATTCTGGGTCTCGCTCAATAAATTGACCTAGAGTCATTTCACAAAGTTCTTTTCCAGTCACAGAGTTGAATTGTTCTCCTCGTAGTTTTGCAATATCGAGGTGTTTGGCATCAGCAACATAGTATAGCCAATCGAGGACCTCTAGCGTACTCCAATTCTGAGGATGCTTCTGAGTCCAGCTTAGCATGTCCATACTGTCTGAACAACTAGATGTGTCTGAAATAAAGAGGAAGTTGTGAAAACTCTGCACGATGGTTAATGGTTTGGTCACTACTTGAGGTAATTTCCAAATCTTGATTACAATGTGTTAAAAAACATTGCTGTTACCTTTGTAAATGATGTCGGAGAAGACGGTGGTAGGGATGGATTCCTGTGGAGTCGAGGGCTCGCTGACTAATTCAGTTTTCATATCCATGTTGTCGTTTGCGTAAAATGAGATTTCAGATTCCGACAAATCGTGAGGAAATGTGTCGGGCAACTGTCAAATATCAGAAATTCAAACTTACAATCATATGTACCATAACAATAATGAATAAAGCTCAAAATGAAAAAAAATTAAAGCTTTTCCTTTTTCTAAAGTAAGATACTTCATACTGAAGTGGGTACTTACAGCTTGAGTTGGACACGACATCTCAATGATATCGTCTGCCGATAAAACAGATATGTATTCAATGTCGTCAAAAGTGGACCTGAAATGAAAATATTCCAAATTTTCCATAAGGCATTCCATAACTATCCTCAAATATTAAAACTAAACGTAATTCCAATGGGCAACTTCTTGGTCAAATATAAGATAATGATTGCCAAGTCTGGTCAAGGTGCCAGATATTTTGTAATTAACCCCTTGTGTTAGATCACACCTTATATTAGTACCCGGGCCCCTTGATGCACCGGTCATCATTAATATCCAATAGGGATCAAGCACACCGAGTCCCGGTGGGCCGGGCCTCACCCGTCAACAAATTTCGTCACCGTGTCTTTTTACGCCAAAATGCAGATTTACATGTGTTTTACCACCCCGGGGAGTTTATGAATCTAAAAATAATAATGCTCGCTGGAGTCGATGCTATGTGACTCCTGGTCATAACAGTTGCAGTGCAGTACCGTTGTGGCCATGTTTGGTCTATCACTCCAGGGTTGATTGATATACTGACAACCATATTCTACCCGTAATTCCGAAGACGAAATCTGAAAATCTACAAATCCTATATGCCCTTACATCATTTAAGTAAATAGCCTAAGGACTTAATGTGCAGTTTATGTATTTTTAAGTCCATAATAGCGTAATACTACAAGAAGAAGACAATTTTATAGGTAATATTCGCGTAAGTCGTTGTGATACGGGTGGCAAAAATAAAAATGTCATGTGTATCTGGGTAATTTATCTCCTAAATCCAGCCATGACACCAAGGATGTAGAGCAACTAGTCCTGCAAGATTACAACTGCAACATCTTGCTTACAACTAATGTAACGATTGACAGCGACCCGTGAACACTTGTTCTTATTCCATATTCCGCAGAGAAGACGGTGAAAATAAAGCAAACATATTCTCCTTTTCAACAAAACGAAGTCCGAGCAATAACGTGGAATATTGAATAAAGATCATTCTCACCTTAATTAATCAAGAAAGATTCAATTAAAATCCTCGTCATGCGAATAAATGATGCAGATGTCCGATAATCACTTGCACACAATATTATTCAAAATGTCTGGATTCTTTCACACATTTGTTACTAATAAATAAAATAATTTTTTAGAAGATGTGTTTCACTCCACATCTTATTTGGATATGGTGTGTATTCGCAGCTTTGTGTAGATAAATAATACTGAGGTCACGTGGTCTCTAGCATTGATCGTTCTCTTGCCGTATGTTTAGGGAAATTCCCTAAGAGGGATGGAGAAAGCTGATTGGCTAGCGGCTATGTGACGCTTCAATGCGACTTGGAGTAACAAATTCAGGTCATTTGTAAAGCGCTTACAGTGAGTGTGTATTTTTGTGTGACTGCTGTATTGTCTACGTTCATTTCTTGACCTGTCAACTAATACAATGATCCATGATCATAAATCTCGCGACAGCCCGCAAGAAGATCGAGATTAAAAGCTAAGACACCGTGCGAGATTTAATTTATTGCAGAAATGGATGGAAAGAAACGAACCAAGACTACTACTCAGAATATTCATTTTTTCTTCTTGAATTTTTACACAATCGATATTTGAACACTTTTTCTCCCAAGAACAGAAGACTGCTTATCACTAGAGGGAAAAATCAATTAAAGCTTGCATTTTTCTCGTCATCAGCGACAAAATCGTTTCCACGGAGATCGCGATCTACATGTAAGAACGTCATTAAACATTTTGTCTTAAAATGGTTGTTTTAATTATCAAAAATTAATACTGATTGAAATTGGGTTATTATTAAAGAAAAATACAAATGTACGTGCGAATAACGTGTATTATATGGACCGTTGCAATGCAAGTGCTATTTTTGGCTCAGTGAACAGTCCATAAAGTGACCCCCCCCCTTCTTGATAAGTGAAGTGTCAAAGGGTCGTTGTGGTTTTACCTGGAAAAGCCGTACCTTGGAATACCCGTAAACTGACCAGTTTTATCGTTCACGCCCGAGAGGCGAGGTTTATTGTACTCTATCAGCTGATACGTAGCGATTTTGTCGACTGGTTGTATTTACTGACTTGATATGGGGAAATACCGCATGCGGTCTAATCTATCTACAGCTAACAATCACAGCTAAAGATGTAAGGTTAAAATATATGAACATGGCGTATATTCTGAGGTGTATATGATATAGTCAAAATATGATTCATTGACGATGCATGAACTTGTCTATAACCTTACTGCAATGTATTGAGTTATGAGTTACATGTACATGTATATGGTATCTCTTAGATGCTATATAACTCGATTATAATCGTTTGATTTGTTTACCAAATATGTATAACTTCGTTGCCTCATGTATAATCAAAAAAAGAACAACAATTTTGCTATATTGATGATGTTGGAATTTTTTTTTTCTATTTTCAACTAACTTCTGATAGTGCGCATGGTTTTTGGCGGGTATATTCTCGGGGAATTCCCTATCCGATTTAAAACGTAAACCAAGGCCAGTGGATGAAAGGGGGATTTAATCAGGGGTTTCTGTTAATGTCAAGACTACCAAATTTCTATTATCATGCATTGGTAGAGTAGACTTGGCGTGTTTTCAACTTGTGGACATTTTAAATAGTTGAGAAAAAAATGAATAGTTGTCTTCATCGGTGAAAAGAAAACATTTTGTTTATTATTTCTTTTAAAACTCAGAACAAAAAGGAGGTGAAGAAAATGTTCTTTGAAAACATAATTATGAGTTTATAAATACGATGTTTATAGAAAAAAAATCATCTAAAAGAAACATAATTTATTTTCATATGCGGAAATTTTTTAAAAATTTTGCTCACGGACTTATTGAGTACATTTCGTATCATAACACAGATCTGTTAATCTGATGGTCGGAGACACATATTCCTTATACCAATATTGAGTTTCGCCATTTCCCGCAGTTATATACATGTATGCTTGCGGTATACGGTGCATTTAAAGATCTTCATTGTATTTCGTTTGACGACGTAGATTTTCATTTACATGTAGATTAAATAAATCATATATAATTACATGCCTCAGTACTTTCTTATATATAAAGAAAATGTTCGTCATTGCATTTCATTTTTGTTTGTTCTTTTGGTTTGTATTTTGTTTGGTTTTTTTTTTGGTCTTCGTCCGTTTTAAACAAACACAAAATGAAAAGAATAGAAAAAAAAAATTAAAATATTTTATGCAGATTGATCCAAATTACAATACACTAATAAGGCAGTCTGTGCTATGCCTCTGTATAAAGATATGATTCAGACTTTAATAAAACTATTGTAATGGATCAAAAGAGAAAATGATATTCAGAATGGTCATTCTGCAAAAGCCAGAAATCCGCTCTCTGCTCTCACTCAGAAAACTTTTAAGATTTTCTTTGAGTGATTCACCGCCGTTTGATATGTTACAGTGTCAAGAATGCATCCTAATACAATGTAAAAACTGGTTCGCTTCAAGGTTGCATGCAACAGTTGTTCTACCCAACCGGTTTCCATGTGGGGGACCGATTTGAATTTGTTTGCTTTTACTCAATCGTTTAAAAAATTGCCTATTGACGAATGTAGTGTTGAGTTAACATGCATTTATTGACAGACGCATGTACTTTCTTTTTTTTTCTCAAAAATATGACCAAATATTCGAACTTTTGCATCAACTAGTCGCTCATTGAATTTTGTCGTGGGGTAGATTTTCATTTTCTGCGTCGTTACAGCTAGGAATGAGTATTTACTATAATTTCATGTTTTCTCTTTAAGGTACTATGGTCACATTTTGATTTTGATTCAATCTATAAAACAAAACGCTAAAAAAAATCGAGTGAGTGTATATATCATATACATGTATGTATGCTGCAATATAGTAAAAGTTGCGTAGCTTGAGATACAAACGCTATAGTTTATTTGAAGCATATTAGCTTCAGGAGGTCGTGTTGAAACTTGAGCTCAAACATCACGGCTGTTTGTTGTTTAAAGGTTTTATCTGAAAAAAAACCATCTTAAAAATGGACTCGTGAGTTTTGCACCTTTCGATTGGTTTCGGCACCCTGTTTCTGTAGTTCACGCTTAGGTCAGTGTTTAACAAGGCCGACTGTGCTAAAGGCGCTTACAATGTACACGTACATGGCGGCAGTCCACCCCTAATAAAGGCAAACATGCCGATAATTAACGAGTGCAACCATTGCACCATGCTAATGCCGACTTGTAATTAGGTGTGGTGATTAATTGCTTCATCTTTAGCGGCTCTTTTGTACCTGCGCATTACCTTATTGGTCATCGTTAGGACCGTAAAATGATGTCAACAAGGACTACAAATATAGTGACGTACGGCTGCGTGACGCGAATAATAAATTCATATTTGTTGAGTTTAGGTTTATTCTAGTTAATAATGTATGTTTTGAGTTTTTGATTTTTCACTCAAGGTTGTTTTGTTTTATACATTTTCTTCTCTTATTTGGTAAGGGGGGGGGGGGGGGTAGTACAAAAATTTGATTTATCTTACCACTACTTTATGCAATAATTTGTATTTCAATTTATGTTGGATCGGCCAGCAGGCAGAGCCTATGTTAGCCCTCTTCCGAACAAACACTCGGCGTACGATTATAGAATAACAAACATGTGTTACTGTAAAATCACAGCATTTTGGGTTAAACAAAACTCTTTGCTGTTGATGACTTTCTAAATGATTAAACTTCACTCGATTAGAGGATTTTCGATACTTCAAAACTCTACAAAAGTTCTAGTGCCCGTTTATTTGTAATCGTTAACTGAGTTTTATTACATTAAATGATTGAATTTCATCGCGCCGATTTTAGACCCGAAAACGTTAGTAAAACAACTTTTAACACAACAGACACGTTTTCCTGCAGGTGTCAGAACAGAAATAAATTTTACTATTTATCCAGTTTATGTTTAAAGAGGAAATTCTCTAAACAAAACAAAACTCTCTCTCTCTCTCTCTCTCTCTCTCTCTCTCTCTCTCTCTCTCTCTCTCTCTCTCTCTCTCCTGACAAATGACGCACATATACTTCTGGGTATAGACAAATTACATGGACATTAGCAGCTTGTATTAGGGCTCGGCTGGATACCTTTGATCTTCTTCGGTAAATTAACGAGTCAATCAGATTACAAAGGTGTAGACCTGTACACCTTTGGTACTACAGGTACACCGTGCACCCGGCCGACCCAGCCCAATTTGTTGACACGATTCTTGTATAACACGTACCAAGTTTTATCCGTGATTTATCAGAACCTCTCATTTCATGAAAACTCTGACGGCATTCCCTTGAACCGTTGATAAAATTCCATACCCCCCCCCCCCCCCCGTTTCCATATTAAGTTGGCACGGTAATGATAAAATGCTGGAAACAACTGATTTTTGAAATATCTTAATACAAAAATTTATCAAGGCTTAAACACTTTAAAAAGGGCGGATTTAATTTTATCTGACCGAATTTCAAACATATTTCTATTTATCATTATGTGAATGTCTTTAAAGGGGTTTGTATTTTCCAGAAGAGATAATGGTAATGACGTCAGATAAGCAATTACATCCATTCAAGTACATCCATTCAAATATGCATGAGAAAATATTCTTATTATAAGAAAATGCAACCATTTCTGAATTAACCAGACAATTGAACCATCAACATAAATTAACAGCCCTGATTTCTTGAAAATTATTTTCATTGTTTATATATTTAATTATTTTTTTTATTCATCTATCTATTTAACCTGAATTTTTGCATGTTATTAATTTAGTATTTAAGATAATTTTAATACTGACCATTCCAATTGAAGTCTGTCATATTTGAATGAGACTGGATGTTCAACGAATTGTCCATTCGATCTACCTGAAAATTTCAAACAAAACTTTTAGCTATGGAACGCCTCAACTGCCTTAGGTAGATAATCTTCATAATATGATTATACTTTAACATTACATTATGATACTTTAACATTACCTGCTGATACTTCAACATTACATTCTGATACTTCAACATTACATGCTGATACTTTAACATTACATGCTGATACTTTAACATTACATGCTGATACTTCAACATATTATTCTGATACTTCAACATTACATGCTGATACTTTAACATTACATGCTGATACTTCAACATTACATGCTGATACTTCAACATAACATTCTGATACTTCAACATTACATGCTGAATACTTCTTCATTATATGCTGATACTTTTTCGTTACATGCTGATACTTTGTCTTTATATGATGATACTTCTTCACTACATGCTGATACTTTGTCTTTATATGATGATACTTCTTCATTACATGCTGATATTTCTTCATTTTGTGATGGTACTTGACTATGCAGTGGTTCTAAAAATAGGGAAGAGTCGCATCTGGATCGAAATAAGCTAAAACTCAGAACATGAGGAAGCCTGTAAGTTTTTTTTAACACTGGGCTGTTTCTCTGTTTCGGAGATTGATCAGATAGGACGAAGGTCCATTGACACTAGTTTAGATCAAGATACTCAACAAATACTACTATTTGATTACGTGTTGTCTTTTAAAAGGGTCATTTTAAATTTAAAGAATGCCTGCTTGGTGAGACCATTGGCGATCCCCATCAGCGCATAAAAATTAGGGTGTACTAAAAGTTCCCATGGGGATTTTTGGTCCAAAAATGTGCATTCTGAACCCAATCTTTTGACGCTTGGTCAGAGTGGACCGCTAAAAATATAAATAGCACCTAAACAAACTTAAGACTTCTGTCATTCAGGTTATATTGCATTTATGGGGATTTATGGGCTTCCCCTGGAGATTCACGTGTAGGAGTGGGCAATGTAAGTACTGATTTTTTCAACAGTACAATTATTGCTAAAATCAGATTCAACAGCAATGCAATGCTTATCCTTTGCATTTATAGGGCATTAATCTTATAAGCAGCATGTGTGGTTGTTATATGCCTTAATAAATTACACCCAAACAAATCGTTCTGACATTATGTTTTATTCAGTAGAGATTATCTTTTATGAGCTGTACTATGTACTTCTTCGGTGCCAGCAGTTTTTTTTTTTACATGTATGTTAGCAGTTGCGCTAAGTTACTGAAATTAAGCAATATATTAAAGCATTTTAAATGCTTCATGAAGCCAAATTCATTTTCCTAACTCTCTTTTTTCATCAAAACAGTTTTCATGGAAACATTCATTTTTCACTTAATCATATAGAAGAAAAAAAAGTTTTTACGAACTGACCATTTCACTCTTTTTCAAACAAGGTGAAAACACATATGTATGTATGGAAATTCGATCATATGTAGATCTTTTAAAATAAGGGGGAACTGACACCCCCCCCCCCCCCCACACACACACATTTTCTATTTACTTGTCGAGATTGAGGGGTACGCCTGCCCCCCCCCCCCCCCCCCCCCCAATAAAAGATGTTACATGCGTGCACTAGGCTCTAGGAACAAACAGTAAAGTCACTGTTTAATGGCGCAGAAAGCGCCAAAAACCAATAGGGGTTAAATAAGAGCCAGTTGAAGGCGCCTCTCCTCCCAAATCCCTTTTTTTAATCAAAGAAAGAAGGACTGACAGAGCTCATTGGCTTCACAGACGCGTTTGTACTGATTACCCTCTATCCAGACCTTTCAATAGTATTAGTCAGTTTGAAAATTAACATTTACAAATATACAGTATGGCGGTGCTGGTGATTTCCATACTAATTCTACCAGATACAAAGGGGAGAGTGATGATAAGTGACGTTACATGAATCGATTACATTAAAGAGAGTCAACGCAACAATTGAACACTGTTTTTGTTTAATCAAACTATGCTCTTTCGGGCATTGTGTATGTATACCCTATTTTTATACACAAGAGGTTAAGATATTTTGCCGCATCTGGTAAACGCATCTGGTAAACGAATTAAAGTGAAAAAAAGGATTATATTAGTATTTCTTAAGAAAACATAAAAATTGAAATGAAAAACCCAAATACTTCATCCTCAACATATGTACATGTAAGAATGTTAGAACAGAGTAACAATGTAAGAATTTCTTCATTAGACAGTTTGTTACAGCTACATGTACAATCATTACTCAATAGTAAGATCGAAGTCACTACTCAATAGTCACTACTCAAAAAAGAAATCTTTGAAATTTTTCATACTTTTGAATAAACATAATTTGAACCCTGGGATATTTATAAATATCGAGTAATTAAACAAAATGTGAATCGAGGATATTTTGGGACAGAGTATAAACAGTTCTAATTAGACAGTATGATTATTCTATCTATGAGAGAGTAAGACTACCACTACTCAATATACAATATGATCATCACTATGACAGTATGACTATTATGACTATAAATTAGACATTGTGAAGTCAATAAAATAATATGACGATCAAAATTATTAACAAGTTAATATTCCTAATTATGTGTGTTTTCTATGCTGTTTATACGAACTCCAAACCTTTTTTTCCGAGCCAAATTCTTCGATAATCGCACATGCAGTATCGCACTATTCTATGTTAATCTTTAGATATTGAAAAGTGTACATGGTATTAGATTCATGCAACTGCGTGAGAATAATAGGCTAAATAATAAGACTTTTTCACATGAATGAAAAAAAAAAGAAAAATGTTTCGCCGATCTTTCGACAGATAGCTGAATTAAGGATCATTCAACCACCCACTCCAAACCCCTGGCAGACGTGTCGCTGGCAGGTCTTCACGCTTGGACTGAATCGATCGACGCCAAGTAAGGTCATCCTCTCTCCTGAGCGTGCACATGTAGAACCTGTCGTGGGCACGATCGTTCCAACAGATGCTGTACTCATTTAGGGCCAAGCTTTGACTGGCACAAGAAAGTATTTCACAATTCGCACGTCTAGATACTACCAAACACAGAGAGACCAAGAACGCAGCACATCGACAATCGTATTCATTGGTAAAAGGTTAATGCTGATGTCTAATATTTTCACTTCGCTTTTGATCTCAGAATAACAATCAGAATGACAGGTGAACTCTATAACTAATATGCTAATATAATAACGAACAGACCGCAAATCTCTGATGTGTACACATGAAGTACTAGTACGTTCATCTCTTGTTAAATCATCTACAGCCTCGACATGTGAATAGTATAATATATCTCTCTCATCCCTTGTAAAACCCCTTCTACACTGTGTCAACTCCTTAACATCAAAATGAAGGGACTCAAGACTTTTTTTTCAGTATGAAAAATGAAAAAAATAAAAATAAAACCTGTATGACAAGAACTATGGAAAGGTAAGAAGGTGATTGCTATTGGAGTCGTGTGGGTTCGATGTCTCCTATTCCGATTTTAATTTCTAATTCGGGACATCCATTCTGGGAGACAAAAAGGCGGCTGGACTTGCTGTGTGTGTTACAAATAAAAAAGACAAACAAAAGACACAATGCATTTTTCTACTTTTCCGTAAAACTTCTTTCATCTTGATACATTCCTTTGATTGTTTTTTCCCGAGACAATTATTCTGTCAACGGTTACATACTGTGGGGCACATGACCGAGAACGGATCCAATAGCAAGCACGCCCGTCTCCAATAAGTCACACGATGCTGTGGTGAAACGATGATGCATGCATGTTACACATATCATGTCAGTAAACATGCGTATTATTATTGCCAGCAAAACGAAATCGTAAAACTGTCTTAGAGACTGAAAAGCAAGAATAAATAAAAAACAATTATGTAAATTTGTATTCTTTGCTCTATTATTATATACTAGTAGTTCCACAGCTGAACACGTTTTCACTCAGTGTTCATATTGCATGCCTAGTTGTATACGATGAGATCCGTCTTGATTTTGCAATAATACCTCACGAAGGCGTCTTTGTATCAACCGATATCACATGAAGAGAAAAACCAAACCGCCAAAACACACAACTATGCTTACTTGTAATTCAAAAGATATGTTTTAGTTGCATTATTAGACTTCAACATGCTCGTATGTATGAATGCAAACTCCTTCGTCCTTTCCCCGATCACAGGCACTTGACATTTTTTTTTTACAAAATGGAAGAGTCCTACTCCAAGTTTAAAAATCTAGCAGAGATCAAGTCCCTTATATGCATACTTCTCTAAACCTCAAATTTGAAAGGGGTGGTGGGGGAGGGGGCTCATCTTTATTTTCAAGATCATATTTCTAAGTGGATGGGCCAGTTTCTGTAACACCCCTCCCCATATTTATGTATATATTTACATCCACGGAGTACTTTCTCCACTATTTCTTATAAAATCCAAAATGTTTTTTCATCTAGTCATGACGATTTAACCAATTCGTCCGCGTTTTAATATACGCACTCATTTTACTGTAAAAAACTGCTATCATTAGAATTGAGCTCAATAAACTTTTATTCAAATACCTATACAAACAAGTGTTTACATTGTTCATTGGTATCTTGTTTTATACTTTTGACATTGCGTGGGTTATTTTCTGATTGATCCCGCTATATTGAGAGCATAAACAACATGAACTTACACGGGTTGACCTCAGACTTCAAAGTATTTGAAGTAACCTTGGTAACCTTAACATATATGAAATAATTGGTACTTCCGTATAATGTACGGGACTCAGCAGCAGAGTGAGGGTGTGTGTGTGTGGGGGGGGGGGGGGGGGGGGGGGGGGGAGCTGTGTTTGCCGGAAAAAAAAACCTATTTCCAATTGAAACCATTTTGTACACTGTATATTTGTCGCATATTGAACTCGATTCTAAGTACTGGCGTTTCTTTTTTACTGTTTTAACTAAAACGTACTTGATATAAAAATCGCTCCAGATTAAACAAAGTATAATTCATTGATGGCAATACTATAATTTCAAACACTCATTTATATTCTCACAGAATGCACATTTTACCTTTATTTGTAGTTGTTATTCAATAAGTAAACTATAATTACACATATCTTTACACTAACAGAGGTCTGTGGGCTGTGTTTGCCGGAAAAAAACCTATTTCCAATTGAAACCATTTTGTACACTGTATATTTGTCTCATATTGAACTCGATTCTAAGTACTGGCGTTTCTTTTTTACTGTTTTAACTAAAACGTACTTGATATAAAAATCGCTCCAGATTAAACAAAGTATAATTCATTGATGGCAATACTATAATTTCAAACACTCATTTATATTCTCACAGAATGCACATTTTACCTTTATTTGTAGTTGTTATTCAATAAGTAAACTATAATTACACATATCTTTACACTAACAGAGGTCTTTTTTTGTTTTTTTTTGATGTTTTTTTAAAATTCAGTTTCTTGTACAAATTTGTTCTATTTGGCCAATATATTCCTGTGCAACATTTAAGATTTATTATTATTTCTTCTTTTTTGTTTTTGTTTTTGTTTTGTTTTTATGGAAAAATTTGTGATAAAAAAATCAATTTTGTTCGATACATGAGTATAAAACAAGTTTGTAGGAAATACTTACGCACTCATTTTGTCAAAAAAAAAGTTTAAAAATGGGGAGGGGGGGGGGTGCAAAAAGGAAATACTCCAGTGTGTATATGTAAGTATGTGTATACCGGTAGATGCAATGCTGTCGTAAATTACTTGAGAATACCACAGATGATCCGGAGGATGAGACGGCAGTTGGATGGGTTTCCACCTCATTGTCATCATGACACCGACCGGTAATTACCACGCACTCTCTCTCTTTCCTGACCGGAAGTCTGAAATGTCGTTAATTGATACAGTATATACATGGACTAGTAACCCCATAAATACATTTGTCATACCAACCTTCTGGTTTTTTTTTTTAAATTGCATTCATAATATACCGGTATATTTTGAATTATACTTTTCTTTTTCAAACAAAAGTACTTTTTGTGCAACTCTTTATGAATTTCATTGGTTTTTTTTTTTAAACAATTGTGCCTCGAATATTTGTGATGATCTAAATTTATCGCAAAAGAAAAGTCAAATGACAACCACAAACACACAAATAAATATGAAAAAAAAATCACATTGTATAAACAAATGCATTTCAAAAAAAATTAAAATCTGAACCTGAAGAATTTATGAATTGCACAAAAAACGATGACACGCGCACATGACGACAGCAATATAAGGAAATATAGTTTGACGACATTTATTCAGTATTATTTACGAAATGCATTGTGTCTGTTTAGATGCAGCAGATACCATCTTTGCAAAAAAGCCTAGCTTGAATTCAAAATTTAATAAATCTATCTGTAATCGCGGTGTTGTTTTTGGGTCAATATTTTATATATTATATATAGCTTTTAGGACAATAACTTTACTGCAGGTATATATTCTATTGTAATTCGTTTTAATCGTGTCAACAAATTGTAATTAATTCGAAAAATTAATCCAGGCGTAAGTGGATTTTTAATATATATTTGTTAAAGGTATATATGCCGTTTTAAATGAAAATTGAAATGAAGAAAGAAATGTTTTCATTTTTCCATTAAGCTACAAAAGTTATAAACTTTCTGCAAATTATACGGTTTAAATCAAACACATTTAAAAGTATTGAATATAAATTTGAATTAATTTATTTACTGACCGGGTCGATCAATAAACGCCCAACTTTAAAATATTCATTAGCACGTGATGTGACAATCTAAATTTAGAACGTACACAAGATGTCGACGCGAAAACGTGGTTGGCCCTTTGGCATCGGAATAACAAGTTTGGAGAGAAAAGAAAGAAAGAAAGTTTGATAGAGAACGTTGTAAAATGAGAATCAATAGTGGAGACCACTTTGAGAGGTGGACACGTGTTAGAAACTTCATGTTTAACTATGAGCTTGCCGGCTTCTTGCTATAGACAGGTGAGTCACACAGCGGCGTGTTTTCTTTGTTTAATAAGATATTTACTCCAAAAAAAAAAAAAAAAGAAACTTATGTGTATGGTACGATATTCATGGTCTGAATATGATAAAACTTGTATAGCTAACACTCGAATACTTAACATCTATAAATTGTATGTTTTGAGTCAAGAGGTACCAGAAGGGATAATTTTAACGTTTTATTTTATAATTATATATGTTGTCAAATGTATGAAAATAATGGTCAATTGCAAAAGAGCTCTCACAGATTGTCATCGACACCGATATGCAACCATCCTCATAAAATGCAGATGACAATATCTGATATTTTTTTTCTGTTAACAGCACACAAACCTGTTTATATGAATTCAAACAACTGTAAACAAACCTGTCGTATGACCTCATTCTGCATTCTGCTTTTCTGAATAACTATTCCCGCGCACATGCGCAAATCCACCTGAAACGTTAATCGTTTATGAATATGCATAGGTAAATCACCGTTATTCATTTTCAAGTTATGGGTAGTACCTCGTTAATGTTTATGAAAAAAATTGCAAAATTTTCTATAAACTTCTTTTTCATATATCTAATCATCCTGACAAAATTTGTGTCTGGTTTTCAATATCGCAAAAATGCCGCTAAAAACGGCACATATTCCTTTAAATGGCATGCACAAATGAAGAAAAATTAGACAGCCATTAACATCAAGAATTTTCTTAAACTCCTGCTCAAAATTTTTTTTCTTTTGCTTTATTTTTTTATTTTTTTTGTTTGTTTGTTTGTGTTTTTGTTGTTGGTTTTATTTTTTGCTTTGGATACACGTAAAACATGTTTGCGAACGCACCTACCCAATACCGGTCATGATTACGCAGGTGGAAAAGTCGTTACAAGAAAGGAAGTAGATAAAAATAGATTTGATTAACGTGGAAATTTTTTCACGTTAAACTAATGCAAATATTTTTATTTTGTCCTACCTTCACCAGATTAAGAATTTAATTTTGGTTCAATTGATGATGAAATTCATATATGTATAAACCTCGTTATAATGAAATGAAATGACGGTTGTTACATGATTTTAATCTTTCAATGACTCGATTAAAATCCCTTTCTCCACTAGGTTCTAAAATGGTAACAATTGTTTCACTCTTACTTATGACACATGTAGCTAGCTATATAGCGGGGTGGGGTGGGGGGGGGGGGGGGGACGAGCTCCTTGGGGAAATTATTTCTTCAATACATAATGATAAAGACGTTAGGTTTAACTCATACGAGAAACTATTATATTCTTGTGTCATGTCAGTGTTAGACTATGCATCCAATGTCTGGGGTTAAAAAAATTTCAGTCGAAAGATAATGTTCAAAATAGAGCTGTTTGTTATTTTTTCTCGGGTTTCGTCGTCTTGCAACAACTGGATGGATACCTAGTCAATATAGACTTTGGATTAATGTATTTCGATAATGGAATAGAGGTGTGTCCTTGGACAATTAACAGATCACAAGAAATGTATTTGAAATTGATTACAACAGATGTAGGAATAACTGGTGTATTGATTTAAATGAAATATTTCATTATTTAGATTTAGTATACTATTTGGACTCTGGACTGATCATGATCATAAATACAGTTCGATCAAAAATACATTTCCTCTATTCAAAACTCTGGAACAGTGAGATATTTTATATTCCCAAATTACGTACTTATATACTTTTTAAAACAGTTTTTGGTAGAGAAAATTGTGTAGTGTTGGATATACGGGGGGGGGGAGGCATATTTTATGTAATTTTACTATGTAAATGTAAGGAATTTTAATTTTTCAAGGTCCAGGCCCCCTTTCTAGATCCGCGTAGACCCCGTCCAATAACTGTAAAATTAAGGTTGAATTCTAAAGTATATAAATAAGGTAAAAAAGAGGAGGATATGGGATAGGAAATATTGATTTCTATATAAATGTATATACTAAAGGCAATTTGATCTTTTGTTGAACAGTGTAGCTGTAACGTATTCCAAGACTTAATTTGTTACATTGAAAGTTTAAATTGTACTAATTTAAACTTCTTAACTAAGTTTATAGTTAAGCTAAATTGATGAATTTTAAACTTTCAATGTAACAGATTCATTGAAGACAGTTACTTGGTGGTCATCATGAATACAGATCAGAACACTCTCCCAACAACCCCTACCCACCCTTCTCCGTCGACCTCTGACGTCACTGAACTAACTATTAACTTTTTAAATATCTATTTCCGAACGTTATAGTGCTTGTTGGCTAATTTCATAAGCAGCTGTTTTCAGAGATGATTATATATCAGATAAAATTATCCATAAAACAAGGAGCCCTTCCGCTGCATTGTCTAGTGTCGTCAGGTCTCAAAAGTTTCATAATTAAACAAGTAGATACAAGTACAGTGAGGCCATTCCAAGTTTTGTCTATGTTTATTGTCCGTGGACGGATTGGTTTTGAAGCATGAAAATTAAAAAGAAAACCTCACATGCATGTACCAAATAAAAAGTGAATGTACCCTTCATGTTTTAAATTTGCTTTGTTTTACCATTTGTGCATAGTACACAAGATTGGGATTTCGATGTGTTTATTTTTGTTACAGTATAAAGAAAAGATTCAAATAAGGATAACAATATTTTATTGATGTACTCAATAATAATGTGTGTTTTTCTCTTGTTTGTTGTGTGTTTTTTCCTGATAGAAAGATAGGTGTTTGACTATCGGGTGGACGCTACACATAGAAAAAACTTGGAATGGCCTGAAAAAGCTGATTAATGGCGTATATTTTAGTATTTTCATAGAAAAAAAATCAAAATGAAACATCCAACAAGTGTTTGCACTAACTACACTTAAAACTATATCATGTTATTTACAATGTAAATTCTAGATTTTCTAGCAATGTGTAATTCAATACAATGGAAAGGAGAACAGTCTTAGTTTCCTACTACTACTTACGTTTGACTTGGTGAATCTTTCTATTAAATGTACAACTATCGGCCTACTGTTCACACTAGCATTGAAATACAGTTAATTTTTATCATTCCTGTACTGTATAGCATTACAATTTCGTGTATACAGTTATACAAATATGATTCATATTAAATTCTTCATTCATATGCATTTGGTAGTTTTGGAAATTCACTGCAGTGAGAAGACTACTCCGGTATGAGGTACATGTAGTGTATTGTACTATTTGGACGGACACACTTGACTATTTGAATAGTGTCCTAATTTTTTATTAGGCATATATGCACCTTATGGAACGTATTTGTATGTAATTGATATTGCAGACAAGAAAATAAGATATAACGGACGGCGAGGAGGGGGGGGGGGGGGGGGTAAACGTAATTACCGCTGCGGAAGCAAAGATCTTGGAAGAATGAATAGCTATTGAATGGTATTTTAATAATACAAAAAGTACCGATAAATCCAGAAAGGAAAGATCCATTTTATCTCAATGAGTACGTGTGAATTGAAATACATATTATTAATCTTATAGTTTTTGTAAATTGAATTTTGATATACTAAAAACAAAGGACGATAACTCTTCAAGGACGGGCCGAGGTAAAAAAAAAAATCGGGACATATCTACATTTGCTCCTATCTACATTTAGTCCTATTCTGTGGCTGTTCAAAAATATATGAATCTGCTGTGTTTCTTTCTTAGCATAACACATATATATCTAAGGTCTTCATCTTTAAAGCAAACTTACTAAAGTAAAATAAACTGACTTAAATAAACTAACTAAAGCTAACTAAAAATAAGATTTAAACAGCATTTGCGGAGAATAAACTTCATAAAAGAGTGGTTCCCTGTGAACCATCGTACCGATTTTCAAAAATACTCAGTGTAACCCAAACCAATCACATTTGAGTAATGTTGTTGACATCAGCCTAGCACCATTGAGAAATGACGAGGTGTTTCCCCATCAAATCAAATCAAGTGTGCCATATTTTGGTTTCCGGTTTAAGGAATCCACTTCCTGTATGTTCTTGCTCAAGAGTTCGCTTTAAGTAGTAATGTTCACGATGCAAGAACCAACTTTGCTGAATATTTTCAATCTCTTATTCTAATCCCAGCAAATTGATGAAACAGATAAATGTATGAAAAAAGATTCAACCGTGGTCTGTACGCTTTGTTTTTAGAAGAAAAAAAAAGAAATTATTAAAATTTTTAATTGTATTTCATAACCTTCTCCAAAGCCTAATTAAGAGGGCTGGATGGTTATGGCCATTTTTTTTTACCATATTGTTCTCCTGTAAAGAAGAGCTCTGTATACAGGTATGGCAAAATGTTCAATTTTAAAGCTAATATATATATATATATATATATATATATATATATATATATATATATATATATATATATATATATTTTTTTTTTATTTTTTTTATTTTTTTCTTATTAAATAATTGTTTAAAGCGAAAAAATCCTATTTTGGCTGCTTCGTTAACCACCCAGCTTCGTTTATTTGCGAACCATTCTGTTTATTGTCTTGTTAGAGTGTGTAACGTCTCCTGGGGCCAGAAGAAACCTATGATTTAGCGTATGTAAATATATGAATGTGATGAAAATACTCTACATAATTTATTTGTTGGGGCACAAATAATCACAAATTACTACGTCACTCTGTCAATGACAATGCACGTGAGCAATCTTTCTGTATCTATGATACCTGTATTATCATATTTAACGTGTATATTTACACTGTTTATAGGGGGTGAATAGAAGTTGAAATCTGGTTCGTTCAAAGTTGGACCAAGAGATCACAATTAGGCTTTGATTATATTTTCCACCTTTAGCGACATCCACCACACACACACTTACACACGCAACCTTATTTTTCAAGAAAGGGATAATTCAAAATGGAAGACCATAAAAAAGTTGGTTTTATCGTTTTAATGTTTAAAGTACAATGTATTAGTACCTGCGTGTATTTGATATATTTCAATTTCAAAGCCACATTTTATCGGAAGAATATTGTACGTTTAACTATATTCAGTACTTTGGGCAGTTCAGGTACATGTATTTTTGCATGCATGAGGAACAATTGTTTGAAACAGCTAAATTTAAAAAGTTAGCAAAACTCTCTCTTTAAAATACACACACACACACACACACACACACACACACACACACACACACACACACACACACACACACACACACACACACACACACACACACACACACACACACACACACACACACACACACACACACACACACACACACACACACACACACTCTCTCTCTCTCTCTCTCTCTCTCTCTCCATTTGGAAATACAATAAAACGTAACACAAGTAATGTCGAAGTACTGACTGTGTCTGAAAAATACTACACGGAGCATTTACTCTATCAGCATTTGATCGTTAAAGAAAAGTTGATTATCGAAAATGTAAAAAGAATGCTAGTACGAAAAACACTTGAACAAAATATGGGATATAACAGTACTATAAAAGCTTCATATCAAATAATCAACAGACTTTTCAGAAAAAATCATGTTTATTTTGTATATGGTGACAGTGCAAGTATATAGTGTATATTTGTATTAAGCGGTATTCCTTTTTTTGTGTTCATTCATTAGACAATTCATGAATTAATCGTCTAATCCTGGTCATCATTTTCTGGAAACTACGAATAAACAGCGGATTATAAATGAATAAGCAGACGGGATGCGCGCAGTGTGAATTATCTGATGACCGATGATGGGCCTGGCCGTAAGTAGGATATGACGTCACTTGTGGCCAACTGCAGCATCTATTGATACACTCTGGTATTGGCTAATCTGGGCGCGCCCGTTCAAGAGGGACTCTACCGTCTATTTGTTGAAGAGTAGCTAAGTGTTGACAATGTTAATCAAATATTTTCCACACACGTCACAATGCTCGCCTTTATGTTACGGGGGCACGACAATCAGACTGTGTATTTATACACGTACGTAGTATATTTAATTAAATGTCAAGATTTTTTAAAATTTGTAATATGACGGATAGAATACGTTTGGACCGAGCGTGGTCGCGATACAACCCAGAAAATAAGAAATCTGTTTATTGCAGTGCAAAAGTAAATGTTAAAACGTTGCCCAATTTATATCTGTTTTTAAAGATACATGTACTGTAGCCTTACTAGCGACAACTGTTATATTTGACAGACAGAAAGAAGCAATTCTTTATTATAATGCATATCGATTTAATAATACAAATACAAGGATACTACACTGTATCTCTCTCTCTCTCCATCCATCCATCCATCCATCCATCCATCCATTTCAAATATTGTCAAAACGTAAACGAAATAAACTATAGGAGTATCGTTGACCACTTTTGGTGATTTACGGTGGCGTATTGGTCTATACACATGTGATTATAGTCCCTTACAACCCACTCTCCATCTAAACGAATTTCAAATGAGATCTAATGTAAAAGCTTAAATCATCCGCCTGATAAAGAAAACTGTAATTCTGTCTCCTAATGGCTGATTTTATCGGGGCCTTAGATGAGAGCTCTACCAATAGGTAAATCTTCCTTTTTTGTGTCAATGTGTATACTATTAAGGAAGCTTTGTGCTCTTTGTTGGACGAGCCGCCAAATAAGTAGTTCGTGACCACTTGGGGTGGCAATATTTCTCGTAAAGGGGTAGAGTGATGGATTACTGACGGCGCATGATCCATTGTTATTCATTCTTATGTGTACACGTGTTCTTATTAAAAAAAAAGATCGAGGGTTTGAAAGATAAGTACGGATGAACTAGGTATAGCGTGTCATGTACCTTTGAAGGAATATCCAAATCTTGAAATGCTAACTTTAAAAAATAAAAAAACTGCATAATCAGGCCATGTCATGAAGAAAGAATAAGAAACAATGATAATATGTTTACTAAATTTGAGAATAAATTTGACAATGTTGCTTTGTACAGACAAGATCTCTTCAACAGTGTTGAGTCATATTTTATCCGATATATTTTATGCCATTTTTGTCTGCAGTATTATCTATTAAGATCTTTAATCATTCATACAAAAACAATTACATCTTTTCAACCAACTGTCTAGTTACATATGAGGGTCGATGAAGGTAGCTATACATGTACATTTGAAAATTAAATGTCCTATTTACCATGATCTTGAAAACAGTACATGTATATAAAACAATTATATTTATAAACAATGTATCTTGAAATTAATACAGTTGTAAATTGATCAGAACGACAACAATGTTTTAATTGGGAAGATTATTATATATATATATATTATATATATTTAGTTCCACACAATTTAGATTAGAACTTCTGAACCGAATGTTGCATAAACCGTATAGCTGGTTTTGTTTTGGCGGGACACAAATTTGGCGGATTTGAGCCTACAAGATACCATTAATTTTGACGGATATTATTTTGATGAATCCATTTCCCTTCATTAAAACTCTACTGTTAGTTTATTTTTTACATCTGAGAAGCAAAAATATCAAGTCACCATCACAAGGTGGTAAAATTTGATGTCCGATCTTGGCTCCACAAACTTCAATAATCTCTACAGAAATTACTATTACAAACAGTACTTGATATGAGCATTGAAAAAGTAAACATTATTATTGTTGTGAAATATTTAACACTGCATTTATTAGCGTTTTAGCTATAAATTAAGAATTTATTGATGATTATATTAATGTTGTTTAAAACAGAAAAAAAGATTGACATTTAAGAAGCTACACTTTTATCTAATTAATTTTTTTCTTTATAATTTATTGTTTATATGCCAATATGTCCCTACTTGATTCAAATATCTCTTACCTCTTACCTGTTGATATTCATAATAAATTTGACTGGTGTTATTTCTGCCCGTCTTTCTGTCCGTCTCTGGTCTCTGTCATTCTGTCCGTCTCTTTGTCTCTGTCTTTCTGTCCGTCTCTTTGTCTCTGTCTTTCTGTCCGTCTCATTTGTCTCTGTCTCTCTGCCCTTCTCTTTGTCTC
The DNA here is from genome assembly GCA_033439105.1 of Magallana nippona. Taxonomy (NCBI): domain Eukaryota; kingdom Metazoa; phylum Mollusca; class Bivalvia; order Ostreida; family Ostreidae; genus Magallana; species Magallana nippona. The sequence continues at coordinate 31,312,322 of CM065926.1, forward strand.
TGTCTTTCTGTCCGTCTCTTTGTCTCTGTCTTTCTGTCCGTCTCTGGTCTCTGTCTTTCTGTCCGTCTCTGGTCTCTGTCTTTCTGTCCGTCTCTGGTCTCTGTCTTTCTGTCCGTCTCTTTGTCTCTGTCTTTCTGTCCGTCTCTTTGTCGCTGTCTTTCTGTCCGTCTCTTTGTCTCTGTATTTCTGTCCGTCTCTTTGTCTCTGTCTTTCTGTCCGTCTCTTTGTATCTGTATTTCTGTCCGTCTCTTTGTCTCTGTGTCTCTGCCCTTCTCTTTGTCTCTGTCTTTCTGTCCGTCTCTTTGTCTCTGTCTTTCTGTCCGTCTCTTTGTCTCTGTCTTTCTGTCCGTCTCTTTGTCTCTGTCTCTCTGCCCTTCTCTTTGTCTCTGTCTTTCTGTCCGTCTCTTTGTCTCTGTGTCTCTGCCCTTCTCTTTGTCTCTGTCTTTCTGTCCGTCTCTTTGTCTGTCTTTCTCTCCGTCTCTTTGTCTCTGTCTTTCTCTCCGTCTCTTAGTCTGTCTGTCCAAAGCCTCAAATGTATTTTAGCACTATTCATAAAATAGACTCTTTATTGCATCAAGGTCAGAAATATGAGCAAAAGGTAAAGCTTCTATATGATTATACTGATCTATGTGTTTTATGAGAATAGCTTCATAAAAACATGTATATCTTAGATTTTGTTTTAATGTTTTTATCTATTTTTAACCCCAAATTTACATCTAGAGAACTTATTTGTAAACATCAGTTGCATTTGTAAAGTGATCTTGTCTAACACAACCTTGCTTACTGGTAGATCAATTATATGTTTATCTTGGTCAGAGAGTGGCGCATAAATAATGTACTGGAAAGTACAACAGTTTGCTATTTCACAACAGAACAATTATAAATTCAATGTTACTAAAACAATTCGACGCCTTCGACATTTTTTTATCATAAATTAATAATAAACATTAAAAAGCTATGTGAAGGATATGCGGAAACACTGTATAATTTTAGAGGTAATAAACGCGCACCGCTCTTCTTTCCCAATTCCTGGACGTGATGTGGAAAAAATTCAAGTGCAGTCTGCTTGTTTCAATGTTTAGGTTTTTTGAAAATACATATCTATTAATTAGATATGTGAAGAAAGTCCAGCAGATTTACAGTCGAAATTAAAGAAACGGAATATGTGTATGAAATTATCTAGTAAAAACATGTAAGGTTCACTACATCATTCATCATGCCTTGTATATACATACGATTTAATTTTTTAGAAACAATCTGCTTAAGAACGTTTTTGAATTTTCAAAAAATATAATTTTGGAGGAAGTCATGTCATATCTTTCTCGACAGAAAATATACTTTAAAAAATGACTAAAACCCCAAACAAACCAAAAAAACCCAACTAAACAACAGACGAACCTCCACCCAATTGAAAAATACCTTATTTTAATGTATGTTATCAGAAAGACGAACTCAAAAAGAATACTAAAAAAGAATAATCGAAGAATTACTTCGATTAACTATGGTATTCGATAATCTGTTTAATACGGTATCTGTCTTTATTCAGGTACGTAGCACCGTTGTTGAAAGTGGGGGGGGGGGGGGGGGGGGGGGGGGCAGACTCATCCAAAAGATCGTGACAAACAAAAAATATCAACTTTCCAAAATCATGAAAATCCTAATCCATGGGGGAGGGGGGTAGCACAGTATACCCCTATAACATCAATTTCCCCGTTATTTTATTTTTTTTTTTTTACATGGATTGACCTAAAAAAGTAGGGGGCATTTTTCATATGTAAATTTTAGAAAAATGTTTGCTGTGGGGAAAAGTGGGGGGAGGGGGGGGGGGGGAGACCCCCACCCCCTCTGCCTCCCCCTGATGCTACGTGCCTGTTATTTAATCAGAATTACAAGTATTCAGTTACTAGAACTCTGACGTTCTGGCTGAATTCCTGAATTCCATAGATGACACGATTGCCAGTTTCTAGACTGTGAAAATTTACCTTAAAGTTGTAGGTGCATATTATGAAAATATGGTTAACTTATAATATTGGTAGATTTATCTGTAAAACCGAAGGTAAATATGACCCAAGGAGGAAGCTGCTTGGAAATTAAATGCATGATATATAAGATCTCAAAAATTTCTGAAAATAATACCCATCTAATTAATATATATTTTGATAAGACAGACAAAAGTTCCTAAATGTGAATAACGTTACATTCTTCTGTCTGCAAGTGTTATATAAAACAACAGTTGGCAGTGGGTAAGACCGAGGAATGACAATAACAAACTGTCAAGACCTAGGAGCTCTCGCCCCAGTTGGAATTTACTGACCACGTACATGTATACAAAATATAAGGTCAACTACAAACCTTGTAACCAATGGTATGGTGAATGATGCGACACAGATGTTGTCTGACAAAACAATCAAAGTGTACTTTTGTCAAAATCATGAGACATCCACTGATTTGTTTCTACTTATTTCTTTAAAAAAAACCCATTTAACCCCACGACGTTCAAATTGCATTGTACATGTATTTAGATTGAATAGATTCAGTAGTTTAAAGCAATTAGACCGCGTTTGAATTTACTCACACCTTTCATGACGAATTGCTAGCTTTTATTATTTTGTATCAATTTAGGAATGATCCTCTAAGTTGTCAACATTTAAAGAAGACAACTAGTATTGAGACACTCAAATGGGGGTATCATCCTTATAGAAAAACTATTTATTTCATACTTTCAAGAACATTTTCAGTATATCAATGTCATGTGTTAAATCTTTGTGTGGTTTGGAGAATGTGCGAATTATTGAAATAATGCTCTAATTATACATAATTATACTTAAAATCTAATTACAGCCATAACTTTTGCGGACAATATTTTGGAGTAATTAGTTAAATAGCTCAAGTACCGATATGTTTTCCAAGGACATTGGACTTTTTGCCGTTCTTTGCCTTCATCTTCCACCATAATACTACAGACATTGTTCATTTATGAAAGTCATGGTGTATGCAGTGATGATAGTCAGACAATAGTGTAACATAACAATTATTATTTTTGATTACTGAATGATTGGTGTTTGGACAGCAAATAGTTCGTATGAACTTATTATGCAACACATGATATAAGCGTAACCAAGTACATGTTCACAGTTGAGAATATTGTTGAATTTTGCTGTGGGCACCTAGATAGTTATCTCTGGTAAGAGATGTCCGTCCCTCTTCCTTCACAGAAAGGCCAACATTTTTGTATATTTTGTTGAAATTTCAAAGTTGAAAATTTTCTGGCATTTTTTTTGTCCAGAGTTAAAGAATATTATTAACAGATGTCGATCAGAGAGAGAGAGAGAGAGAGAGAGAGAGAGAGAGAGAGAGAGAGAGAGAGAGAGAGAGAGAGAGAGAGAATATCACAAAACAGGAAAGGCGTGATTATTAGAAGTGCAAAGATTGATTAATTTATGATGAAACTCTATTTTGATTTCAATCCATCAAACTGCTGGCATTCCTCGCTACACGCCGCGCGAGGGACAGAACTGACAGGCGAATACCTCCCAATTCCTGAACTCTGCGATCGGTGAACTGTTTTATCATGGAATGTTGATTTATTACTTTACTACAAATGATTGTGTCTCATTCATTTATGATTGCATATTACGTAACGATCTTGTTGGAGTACATCCCCCCTTTTTTTTCTCACCTTCCGTGTGTGTGTGATTTTTTTTTCCATATGGAATTCAAAGCACACTCTTTGGAATTAAAAAGAGAAATTACATATTGCACATGCACAATTAATAAATAAAATTATGTAGCCTATGTATACAATAAATCAATTTGATTACAGATTATTGATTCATTGTCCTGTTTGATTTATGATTGTGGTAGCGTTTGTTTCATTAAAAACAGAGAGCAAAATAGATATGCAGAGAACTTTCAGAAACTAATTATTAAAATAATAAATAATTGGTGATTTGTGTGTACACTTATTCTTAACTAAGTTATAGGCAAGCTCAAATTAAAGATTTGAAATTTCGATTTACGTACATCGGATACTGGATGTATGGAATCACTTCATATAGTCAGTGTAAAACCATAGTTCATAATGAAATACAATTGCAACATAGTTCATATACAGTGATGCATGAAAAGCAAGGATTCGGAAACAAGTAAGTATTTACATAAATACGTTTTCTTATAAATGTGATTTACAAATTTCAAATTTATCTTTCTATGGTTGGCAACTGTAATTCCCTCTACTTGAGAAAAGTTCATCAACTTCATAATTTCATAAAGTTAATATTTTCCCAGTTTAAAAACAACGCCGTGACTCTTTGAAGCTGTTTATTCTAAAAACCTGTGGATTTTTTGAATTCTCATAATTTGTATGAATATTTAAATGACATTGAGTATTATGAACATGAGATGTAAAATGTATAAGAAGAATTCCTGACAACAAAGTCCATAATCGAATCAATGTTTTAGACAGCAATGAAATCTCAATCATTGATGCAACAAACTTTGTAAAATTCATCGACAAGCTATATGTATGGAAAGAGTGAATTTGATTCAAATCATACATTTTCTCGTAGTTGTTTGTTTCCTTTTCTGATTAAATCATATGGGGTGGGTGGGTGGGGGGGGGGGGGGGGGCTATTCTGTAAGTCATATCTTAAGTCAAATGACATGTACAACAATGAAATCAAGGTTGTTGGTTTTTTCTTCATTTATTTCCCAAGCAAAACTGTAATTGTCTGGCAGATTTTATTCCAGTACATCTGAATTCTTAGTACATGTATATAGGGACTATAATTAGAAATTACAAATGGTCTACTAAACCATATCAACTTTTTTTAATGTTTTAAAAATAAATACTAGAGTAACAATTTGAGAAAAGGTCAAACAAATATTGACGAAAGCACTATATTCGAACAGTTCAAATTAAAGTATACATTCGTTGTATCTAACGATATTGATAAATTCAAAAGGATTGGGCTCATGGTTTACTAGTCCTTTTCACAGATGTTAAATCTAAGAAGTTCTCATTGGATTACATGCCTAAATATAAAGGGGGTTATATCCACTCTGTTCAGTTAGGAATTTACGCTATGCTATTGGCACGTTTAAAACTTGCCTAATGTCAGTACCTGGAAACCCCCTTTCATACCCGGTCCAAAAAGTCTATAAATAGCTCACCGTGAGAATGAAGTTTAAAAAAAACAACTTATATTGATCTAGGCTAACACTTTGATGGTTCTCGTGTCACGTTTTACAAGAAAAAAACCCCGTTTACCTATATTCATAATAAAGTGGAAAAAATGTCTTTCTACCCCCGAAGCTTTACTGTATCAAACATCATCTAAAATAAAAGAGAAAATGACTCAGTTTTCATGATCAGCTACATCTATTTTAAGATTTTAAAAATTTTATTCATAAGAATACTTTCAATTGGATAACTTTAGATTCAAACGTTTAATTTTCAAAGAATCTACAATTGGCTATTGTAATCATGTTACAGCTGTGTTTAGAAATCAAGTAAAACTAATGACGATTTTTCATATAAAAAAATGAAGTTTGCGATATTTTAATTACTTTAATAGAAGACCTTTAATGTATTGTATAAATTGCAAAAAATACTTTAAAAAAGTGATATGAAACACTATGTTATAAAAATCAGTTTAAAGAGTTATGGTTAATATACAGAGATGATTGAACTGTAACAATGCATGTCTAATGTATATTATATGAAAAGCAGTTGTCGAACAAATTACATTTATAAATAAGTGCCTACATGTACAAAGCGGCAAACTATACAAGTAATACAAGAAAATTCAGTATAACGAGTAAAAAAAGTTTTATTTGCAAGTCAATGCGTACTTATATTTGTATATAGATATTTGATATGATATCTCATTAAAATTCATTTTAAAAAAATGTTTTATTTCTCAATTTTTATCTTGGCAAATGTCCCGGGGCGAAAAAAAATCCATTTGGTATCATGGTAATCTAGAAAGTCCACTTCTAAAAACTATCCAAACGTCATTACATTTGTTTAAGGTATTTAGATTTTGTTCGTTGTGCTTGATTAAACAAGGCCAGGTCAAAAAGTTTCTCCTAGGAAAACCCTGCTTCTTAAGACTCTATAGGATTTTCCAGTTTGAATGTGTTGAAAGGGTCGAGGAGTGTCTTGAGATCAGATTAAGGTTTTGCTCAGTCTTTTGAAACTAATGCTGTATGACTGGAAATTAGGCTTTGCAAGACAACATACGGCCTTTGAAGTCAAGCTTAAATCTTTGTATGAATAAAATTTTTCACATGAATAATAAAAAAACCCAGTTATATATATATTAGGCACTGTATCTAAGACACTGCCATAAAATAAAATAAAATGTTTACTGGGAAAGTTTTTTGGTCAAAACAAATAAGTGTGGATACAATCATTTACAAATTGAAAAGACAGAACTTATTATCCGAGACTATTTCATGGATATCAAGTGTTTCTGAAGAAGACCATTGCAACCAGTATACGCTAATATACCCAACAATTCATTTTCTGTACAAAAACCCATTTGGTCTTGAAAATGAAATTGGATTATTTAAACGCAGAGAACGCTTGCATCCAATCCTTGCCAGATTTTAATACATATGGAGTATAATAAGATCGCAGCGCTACAACACAGAGCTCTGCACCGGAACTGCCTCCCAGATTTTACTACACTGTACCTAGATCTACATGTACTACCGGTACATTAAATCCACGGACTCGTACCATTGCTAGCGTCACAAAACACCAGACGGTCCCACTGCAAGCATACCATGCAATAAAAATCTGTCGAATATTGAAGACAAAATTCTGTCATAAACCTCTCATGATCAATATTACACTCGGTTCATTCCCAAAACTGCGCATTCATGGCATTTGTTGTTGTTGTTGTTGTTGTTGTAAGTAACAACTCGTTTTAATATCATAAGTAAGAATTAACAATTTTTCAAAGGTCTTCAAAAGACATATTGAAATACGATGACAGTTTGACAATTATAACAAGCCTAGCCTCAAGTTTTATTCTACTGCCTGTCATTTAGGAATCTACTCGGTGCTAAACGATAACAGAATTCCTGTCAAAGCCATGTGATGGTTCCATGTAAGAATTGTTTTATATGTGTAGTAATATGATGGAAAATAGTTTAATTCTATTGCTATACTATAATACAAGCAGTAACATTTTGAAAGTTTCTTTATCTTTAAAAAAAAGAATTGTATACGCGTGATAAAACGAGATATACTAAATTTCGGATATAAAACGCGACCGCAATAATACATAAATCTGGTACTTTTTAAGGTTGAATTTTTAGAAACGTGACCGTAGGAGCGCATGTGCATTGCAGCTGAAATTCTTCAAAGGTTTCGGGCTAGATCATGAGAACTTTCGGAATATAAAAAGCAAACAAGCAAATGAATTTATGATTAATTAAGTAAATTAAATGTCGATTATACAGAACAACTGACACAACCAAAAGTAATTACCTTACAAATAACGATTTTGAACGTCGTATGTACATTTAAAGAGAATAAAATTAGCATAGAAAAGAAAATGGTTTAGAAGAACGCCTTATTCATATTGAACGACGAACAATCAAGTATAGAAAAGCTTAATTGTTAATAAATATGTCAAGTCCGTGTCTTAACGATCTGTAGAACATCATATCGTATGGTATTAGTCCATGGGCATGATATATATTTTCTAACAAAACCCACTTTTATAACGTTTATTTAGGATGATAACTACTTTGCTACTTTTTGAAACTTCGTGTACTCATTTATCGGAAACTTTTCCTTTCTCTTTTCTTATGGGGGGGGGGGGGGGGGGGGGTGTACTATTAACTTGGCAACAAAAAGTGACATTGTAAACAAAAGTCCATTTCACTAGTATGATATCTAAAACCCAATTTTGCAGTTCACTGAAAAACTTTATAGTTTCAAAATAATGATTAAAAACAATTTTCCAAGCCCACGTTTGACTTTGCCTCCGTCTGTGTTGTTGATTGTCATCAGTAGGAATCTGTTGTTAGAATTTCTTTTAACAATCATAAAACGGTCGTTGGTCGTGAGCTTAATTAACTACACCCTAAGCTATCAATTTTCTCTCTTTCCTTTCAATGGAAACAGCTAAGAGGTCTTATTCATGTCCGTTTCATATCAAAAAAATTCATTTTGTCTAAATTAGATATGTTTTCATTTTATAATCATGTAATAACGCAGTAATGACTTTGTTTAAAGGCGTATGGCTTTGCAATTAAAACATGAAATTGAATTCAATATTAACCGTATCGATATATCCTTCTTATTCAATGGAACTTTCATAATCAATGTTTACAAAAATAGTGTTTATTATTCTGTAAATACACACGCAATACAACCTAGCCTATATATTCACTATCTATCATGTTATCTATTTAAAGATCCAAAAATAAATCCCTCTTCACCTGAAAATACTTCAGATTAATGCTCAATTCATCGCTGATATGCTGCAATAAAGCAATCAATGTTTTTTAAAATTCCCCCCAGCTGGCCAGGGTATGCATGATGTGACCTCTAAGTCAGGAGTAATGGCGAGTGAAATGTAAATATGAATGAACGCCCTCTATGACTTAACTATAACAATGCTGTTTTTAAATGCATACCTGTGCTATGCAGACGTTGACATGCAAACCTGTCAGCCAGATAAATTTTTCAGCAAGGGACGGAAAGGGGAATATAGGTAGCACGTACTATTCTGCTGAGTTTGGAATTTAAAATGATAGGTTCTGGAATGAAAATACTTTCGAATTATTGGTGAAAGAAAGGTTTTTAGAAAGCAAGTTTTTCCTTATTTTTGCACAATTTAACAGTTTTTTCACTCCTTGCATTGCCTCTGTAAAATACCAAGGCCAGGCTCTCCGATTGGTTGTCTAGAGAGCCAATCAGAGAAGCAGTGCCCAGATTTTATTGATTTACTCGACCTAATTCTCAGACTTGGTATTGTTCTCAGGTAAACTATTGTTATAGGTTAATGAGGTCGAGTTGTCACAGCACTTTTCGGTACAGGTAAAGACAATAACTAAATGCGTGTTATTTGAAAATTGCCATATACAGACTTGTGTTTTTAACTTTTGAATCATTTGAAGGCATTATCATATTATCTCTAAAGTACAACGGTACGCCGATAGCTAATAAAATCGTGACATTACTGGTGTACACCTGACCGCACATGTGCTTCTTGTTTTATTGTTGTTTACCGCGAAAATGAATTAAAAACAAATATATATTAAAATCATTCATCCCCCTAAAATCAATACTATGCATGACATGCATTATTCTTGTTATAAGTGCTCTATTTGTAAAATCAAGTGACATGCTCCAAATCATTAGATGTTTTTTTTTCAGTTTGGAACAATTGAGCGATATCTATCATAGTTATTTTCTGTTATTCATGACCAAAACACAAGTGCAGTCTGTTTCTCCTTTGCTTCCCTCTATCGATTGCTTTCATCCTCTAGATAAAAATTCAAAGTCGTTTGCAGAGCACATAAATATATCACATCTTGTACCATTGGTAGCGAGCTGTCATTAATTATCTCCAACTTAATCCTATCGATGAAAATATATACTCCGGCGTTTAGGGAATGTCTTTAGTAAGCCCCCCAAATCACTAGGTTACTATTTCAATGTATGTGAAATCCTTCGGTGCTAATGATATAAAATTTGCATTTGTTTAATTTGTTCAAATTGTCTGGGAAGGAGACAGGTCATTTTTCATAGTCTCTATTTAAATTCTGATTCATTTTTCTGGAACTTCTTTTTGCTCGTCAGACTGTTTTCTCTTACACCTCGCAACTCCGTTATGTCATTTCAAGTTGTAATTTGTTAGAAGTTGCAACGGGCCAGTTAACAATATTTGATCATCCACATATAGTTGCATGCACAGCAAATCAATAAAGAATGCAAAGGTTTACGCTACTCTGGCGATATATCAATCGTGGGTATTTAATCATTCTCTAGAAAAAAATTAAATCATGGCTTGGTAGAGACAAGTATTTTGTGGTATTTTAATAATGCATCTGTATTCAAAATTTAAATGTTGAATCGATACGACAATTTAAAGTATTGATTCTTAAATCATCAAACTAAAAGTTTAATGGGGGAATATATTGTGTTTCAATCATGACTGTGAATGGATTGAAGCAGATCGAAAGAGCCTAAATACTCCACTAAACTTAACAATTACATGTAGTTAATTTAAAGTACTAATATAAAGAACATGCTTGGAAGACGCTAAACACGTTTTATATTTCCCGTTTGGTTAAACTTGAAATAAATATAAAGCAAAATAAAATTTACATTTTTTGAAAAATATTGTGTCAGAAATCAACAAATAACAACAAAAATATATTCTCAAAATTTCATTGAAGCATCGACCTTGACCAAAGACAACTCCGTTTCGATTTTTGTGAACTTTGCTAGGTTCAATCTCTTAAACAAGCTTTTAAGATCACATTGATGACAAACGCTCTATTTAAAAAAAACCAGTTACAAAAGATCACATTTCTCATGCTGTTGTTCAAGCTGGTAAATAATTAACAACTTGATTACGTTCTTGCTTTGCTTCGTTCGTGAGTCAGTTTGTTGATTACACAAGAAATCCCCTGCTATCAGACGGCGTACCAATTTATCAGCTCGTTCAGTCTATCCCCTGGTTGTATTGAAAACAGAGGAAAGGTCAATTGCAGATCAAAGACCAACACCTTGTAACATTAACTTCGAATTCTTTCGTCGTGTTTATGAAAGTCTCTAAAATTGATAAATCAAGTCTACATTCACCGACACAAATAACCATTCAATATCTTGTTATCGTTATAAATGAAATTTTGGTCAATTTAAACCAACGTATTTTTTTTTAGCTGTTTAAAGATTTATCAGAGATTGTGGCAGATTCTCGTAATTTCAGTCTTACTGCCTAGACCAAATTCAAACAGAACTGTTTATAAATACATGTACGTTTGATCAATAATTTAACCATTTTAGTAATATCCATTTCTATGTACTTTCTATTCTAAACTACTACACATTTGTACATTGTTACACTTGGTAAGAACCTTGTAGGTTGTTAGAACTTATGTTCGAACCATTTGTATATGTTTATACAATAAAATATGTTCAAACCATAAATGAAATCAGAAGCATTTCCACGCTCTCTTTGGTTTACTAGGGGTTAAAATATTCACAGGAGACTGCGCCGAACACTATTTTATTGACTTTATAACGACTTGTGAAATCCCATCATTTTGGTCTTCCACTTACAGTTAATGCATTTATTTGACCTCTTGGATACTGTTTTCAGTTGACAATAATATATTGTCCATTCTACCAATAAAACTGTCAAAAAACAGCTGAATGTCGTATTTTTCTTTTCGCTAAAGGAAAATGTAAAATTAATTGCAGGGATTGGACCTGTACAAATGATCATGAATATGGGACCATCCCTTTTTTCATATATTTAAGAAAAAGTATATAAGATTCTTTTCTTTGTATGATCAATTAAACTCTTTAACTAATGCTTATCATAAAATTTTAGCATTAAAACACACAAGCTTTGTACCTTAATTCATTAAATAGCACATCTCTCTCTCTCTCTCTCTCTCTCTCTCTCTCTCTCTCTCTCTCTCTCTCTCTATATATATATATATATATCAATGCACCACTTTTTTGTTTCGTTATAGCAGTAGTAGTGTATAGACTTGAGCATGGGGCATTAACTTTTTTTTTCAAGTACAGGCGTAGGACAGACGACTATTATTTTTTTTTTAAATAATAATTTTGTTTTGTTTTTGCTTGGTCCTATACGCTGCCAAAAAGTTTCTACATATTGTAATATTAAGTTTAAGCACGTTGCGATTAGATCGGTGTTTTATTATATAATGTGTGTTTTCATGTTATCTGAAAAAAAAATATTCGATTTATACCTAGCTTTTTAGCATGTATATTTTACACACAATTAAGCCAATAACTAAACGGATGAATAAACATGGATAACTGTTTCTATTAAGAAAGAGGATTTTCTATTCGTTTCCTCTTTTTTTCAGCGCAAATTGAAAAATGAACACAATGCAATAACAGAAATGAACATGAATTTTATTCATTTTGGTCGTTGAACACAACATAAATTGGTGAACCCACCATCTTTTTTACACAAAATCACGTTTTACACTATCTTTAAACCTTCATATTCCACAATAACAGTCAAAATATTGGTGATTCCACCAATTTTATTCATCGAATATCTCACTTACGAATAAACTTGGTGGGTCCACCAATAATAAGATATTGGCGATTCCATTATTTTGAACAGCATCAAATGTCTCATTCACACAGGACCCTGGTGGTTCCACCAAAAATCAATTGTGAATTTGTCCGTATACAGTTTTGTATTTCATTCAAAGAATTGGTGAACCCACCAACAAAGCAATGATAGCAATACATGTTATCAAATATTTCAGTTTTTAAGAAACCTTTATTGGTGATTCCACCTAAATACAAATATGTAATAATCGTTTTGTCTTAATATTTTACTGATTAAATTTGGTGAACTCACCAAAAATTAAAAATGCAGACAGAATTTCAATATTCAAATATTTGGTGGATCCACCAAAATGAAATTCTACAAACAAATATAGAGTACAAAGTTGGTGCATTCACCAAAGTTTTCTAAACATTTATCGATGGCACTAAATAAACAGAGAAAAAGCAAAATATGTCAGTTTATGTACAAAACAAGAAAGTTGGTGAAGCCACCAAAAAGACTGACAAAATTCAAAATACCCCAACTTGGTGGATCCACCAGAAATCAAGTTCTAGGAATCATAAAAAAATAGATTACAAAATTGGTGGATTCACCAAAGAAACCCTGAAAACAATTAGTTTATCGCTGCTATTGAATAAATAATTGGTGGGCCCACCAGGATGAATGCTATGTTCAGTTTACATACAAGATCAGAGAGTTGGTGAATTCACCAGAAAGATCAACATATCATCCTAACTCATAATTATGGATTGAAATTCTTTTTAAAACAATGTCATTAAAGATGAATGGGGAAAGTTTTTGAATGGCTCTTATGCTAAGAATTTTGCGACAATTAAACCATGCTTGTTTACCTCCTTCGGGTTTCTTGTTAGGAGAGTCACCCATCCCTGTGTAGAACGTTTCCACTATCGAATCGTTGTTTCTTAACTTGTAGTAAAGTGGACGAGTGAATTTTCTCAAATCGCACATATCATTTTGCATCAAGGTCTGAATGTCATAATTAAATAAAGTTAATAATCATGGTGACATTAAGAAGTAGGTCAATGGGATCATCGAACCTTTCGGCATCATTTCTTCTTCATTGTTTTAGCCACTTTCCTGAATCATGCATTGACATCCTCATGTACATATCCTACCAAAAAGGAGAAAAGGTGTACCTGAAAATACATAATTTTTTCAATCTTTTTAATTAGATCTTCGATAAAAGCAACAAAACTATGTTTCCTATAGCGAAAGTAATAACGCATTTCTATCCTTATAAATGAATACATTTTGCACGTATGTAATTCATATCAAAATATTAGACTGAGGCGTGCGTAAGGATCATGACATTTTACTAATGTTTTAATATATGTTGAATTGACCGTCCGAATTGTTTAACCATATGTTGAGTTTTATTTTGATTTCATTTGCACCAAAGCATTTATTTGGTAAAGTAAAAACGTCCTTATAATAACAATTTTAAAAGTTTTCGTTTGGAAAAGAAAACGGAACTAAAAAAAAAACAATAAAAAGGGGAAAACGTTGTTGAATAGTTTGTTCAGAATTATAGATACAAAAAATGAGAAGAACTAGTCGTGAATTAATCAATTGATGGATAAGTTTGTCAGTGTTAGAGCAATTGCATTTTTTTACTCTATATTACTGTGTAGCTCTACTTGCAGAACAGTAGCTTTACGTGAGAATTTTGGTTGGCATGTAGAGCTATAACTGTTAACGTGCTAAAAAGTTGCAATTTACGTGGCTTAATAGTTTTAGCTAATTTTGAACTGATTAAGCTTACTTTCACAATGTCTGTGGATGTAAATAGTACCATCGATATCTCCAGACAAGTTTTTGTTTTACAAGCCTCGGAATCTCTCTTAAAAACGTTAACCGACCTCTGAAAAAAGTAAGCAAAATTCACCTACAGATCAAGTGCATGTCGTCATTTATACGTGTGAACAAACTACATTACTTCACTTACATTTAAGTTATATTGGCTTAGCGAAAATAGTGGTTAAAATATAACGATTTAGTTTAATTCCGGTCTTCTTGTATTTTCCCATCATTTTTTTTGTTTCAAAGTTTAGAAAATGCGAAAAATCTTTTTAGACATATTATTTTCAAATTCTACTGCACTGAAACTATAAAAATTAGGCTATGTCTACTTACACTCGCGATTACCAAATTTCTAATGGGAATCCCTACATATTTTTTTCCATTGTTTGCCACTATGCATATTCTCAGTGAATTTAAATTGTACATATATCTTATTTTTAGAATTAAACTTCATATTAATTAAAACTTTCATCTCCTCTATGATATCGTGTTAGATGCGGCGACATTCAGATGCTGAAATCATTCAGTTATGTTTAAGGAAATTAGGTAGCCAGATAAGTATGGTACGTGCGTATATCCAGGAGAATATATCGCTGAATATATTTTTTGATATCATATATATCCAACCCAACCCACTGATTACGTCAGGCGAAGGAATAGACTAGTGCACCTTCCTTTACACAGTCACTGAAGAATTTGAACCTTCTTGTTCTTTTCTCTTTGAAGAAAGGGGGTTTTGAGACATTATTATGTCATTTATAGGTCTAATATTTATTTCACGCGTGTTTAGGACTTACATTAGGACAAATAAAACCAAAAAACTGAATATTTAAAATTCATTATGACAGCAGCTACAGGCACGTAGCATTGTTTTTGAAAGTGGGGGCGGGGGCAAACTCATCCAAATAATCTTGACAAGCAAAAAAAACCTTATCAAATTCATGAAAATCCTAATCAGTTGCGAAGGGGGGGGGGGGGGGGGGGGGAGGCAGAACATAGCATATATATAACTTCGTTTAACATCAATATCACTGCTAATTTCCCTCCTTTCAATTCAATTTGTTTATTCTCCCAAAAAAAGGGGGGGGGGTATTTTTACTGCAGTTAATTTTTACACGGTTAAGTATCATATTCACAATAATTCCGAGTATTCATTTTGATGTAGTATGACTTACCATAACTAGGCCGACTTCATTTGTTGTCTTTATTTCTTGTATTCTTTCTTCATTTATCCAACCATCGGCATCCATAGAATTCTTTTCTTCTCTTCCATACACAATATCCAATATTTCCGTCATCATTCAAAAATATGAATAATTATATTCCGTGTTAATTCAAAATTCTGTTGTTGTTAATCCGTATGTCCCATTTCAGAATGTGGATCATTCGTACTATAAACTGTAACTGTGGTTACATGCCCCATTCACCCAGCCTTCCATTGGTTGAAGGCATCATGTTTCAGAGGAAGACACAGCATGAAGTCTTCTTTATGCAACCGTTATTTGTTGACTTTGCCGTCCATTTCAAATTCAAAATTGATAAAATGCTAAATATAACTACATTTAACTGTATTTATTTGATGATTAGTGCAAAAAAAAGCGCAATATTTTTCAGTTATGCGATCTTTTTTCAACCACGTCAGTCCATAATACATTACATCTATTCATAAAGTAACTTTTGAGGGAAACTTGTTAATCTTAATCTAGGATTAAATCGTTACAAACTATTAATTGTCATAAATTTTCAATACACTCTTCTCCCAGAATAAACAGGAAATTTGATTAGATCAACTCTCTCTCTCTCTCTTCCTCTCTCTCTCTCTCTCTCTCTCTCTCTCTCTGTCTCTCTCTCTCTCTGCAAATTATCTACGCACTCTTTTCATTCTTTATCTCTCTCCAATCATGTGTCTATGTGGGGATTTTACGACATCCCAGAACATTGAAGAATTCTCTCTCTCTCTCTCTCTCTCTCTCTCTCTCTCTCTCTCTCTCTGGAAGCCGCCCCTGTCTTCTGCTCGGCCGCCCCGATTACGACACCGAGTGCGGAGAATTTCATCGGATTGGATTTAAGTTTGATTTTTCCGCTTCACAGGCGGGCACCCAGTTTTTTATAATAGTTTATTTGACAAAAAAGCCTCTAACATTTCTTTTGCCTCCAAATGAAAACTTTTCAAATGGAAAGAGTTGAATGCATTACAAAGAGAAAAATACCCAGACAATACAACTGAGGGTGGTGTGTCTGAATTTTACATATTGCCTTATGATGAAGTGTTTGGGGAACAAAGTCATCATAGCGTATAAAAATTGCTTTAAAAGCTAATCATAAAGTAAGTGTCTGGTAACTGGAATGGGTTGTTTTATATCAATCGGATTGTTCATCTATTTTGAGTACAAAGTATCATAACAAAGAGACATGTTTTGAAGGGCATTGTTTAAATTAACATTTTCATCAAACGTTGCAAATGATTGTTTGAATTAATTAGTTAGCAATGTTTTAGCGTTCCTTTGCTTTTTGTTGGGACACTCAGATAACATAGCTGAAAAACGCCACTTAAGAAAACATGAGCAATTATATAATCAAAATATATACTTAGTATTCTTCGCACTTTCTTATCAAATATCATTAAAAAAACCTGAAGGTGGATTGAGATCATATAATATTTTTTAAATTGTAAACAAACAAGATAAGGTCGCTAGGATAAAGAGGATATTTTGAATTGAGATAAGGAGACACAAAACGCGGTTTCGCTTGTCCTGCACACCGTCAGCAATCCTGTATCCTCCCGCTGATGTGAAGACCCAGCGAATTCAACAGAATGTAGCCTCCCGCTGTGCCGACCAAGAAAGTGATCTTACAGGTGTTTGTAATTATTTAATCAAAGACCTCCCTCTTTGCCAAGCTTCTAGCACGGAATCTTTCTGAAATTCTCAGATATTATTGAATTTTACGTAATTTACATTACATTACAGTGATCAATGTTCTAATGGAACATGCTCCTGGAAAGTGACTTATAACTCAATAAATATAAATATATATCTTTTCAGTTTAATAATTGTCAAAAATTACAAGCAATTATTAGAAAGTCTTTACGGAAAAAGTATGTGCCTTACAAAAATACGATTGAGATGAATCGAATGAGCACACACAGGAATGTTTATGAAGCTATATCTTATAGATAAGAAACTTTAGAGAGGCGGGTAGGACGCATCTTATATTTACATGACGGTCTATGTGTTGCCTAATATTTGTCTATTCTTAGGACAACTTCTGATATTTTATGTACATGAATGATATACTTATTTCTTTATTTATTCTCCGTTGCATCAAATCCAACAGTTTCTTCACGCTGCGATAAGTACAATAACTAATTTGAGAATGAATCATTGGATTACTCTTTATTCATTTAATGAAAATGATGTTTATTTCAAATATGTATTAAACGGATACATAATCTTCTTTTCACACACAAAAAACAGAATTGACTCTGTCGGTGTTAATAAAAATTCGCACACACGAACATTCTGTCCGCCGCCACGAAATGTCTGTATTTTTCAGGGTTACATGTCCGCCGGTGGACATAACGTGACGATTTTTTCGAGAGAAAAAAGGCGGACATTTTGTGACGGCGAACATAATGTGACGGCGGACAAAAAGTGATCGACCCACCACATGTGTAATAAGAAATATGCAAGTGATAAGTTTATAAGACAGAATTTATTGCATTTAAAAGTGCAGTTTGCTCCAAAAGACAGTTTTATAGGTTGATATAGAGGGGTGTTATAGTTGTCTGTCCCCTTCCCCATCCCAATTCATCCGCCTCAGCCTGCAGAGCTATTAAGATTACATACATGAACAGTATGTAGTATTGAATATTTACATTTTCCAGTATCTCTGTCTGTGGTAACACTACGAATCGATTTTGTACTATGCATCCCAATAAATTCAAAAGACGTATTGTTGGGGACGCAAGCGGGTTTGCATAATTAATATTATAATATTTGATCGTACAACTGCTGAAAATTATATAAATATAAGAAATCATTCTTTGAATATTATGAGGTGATAATTTCGGTTTGGGCGTGATCAAATCTATCATAAAGCCCTTCGGGCTTTATTGGATTTGATCACGCCCCGACCGAAATTATCACCTCATAATACTTAAAGAATGATTCCTTATTCCTTATATAAGAAACTTCCCCCTCTTTGGGAAAAAAGAAATATACCAGGATGATACAACACGCTTACTCCTACCTTTGCCGCCACAAATGTTTAGTTCTGTATACATGCACATTTTCACATACTTGTTATTAGTTATCCAGGTCCAATCAAGGGTGTACGGGGATTTACCCCTTGATTAGACCTGGATAACGAATTTATTTCCTATGTTATACAAATCTTAAAGTATTATTATTTTACCAGTGCTTGAAAATCGGGTCTAAGATCACTCAGATTAAAGAGAAATGAATCATATAACATATTTTATTAATGAATCATTATAAACAATGTATTTGAATTCAATTGTTAAACATGAATTTTTTCACCCATTTTTAAAACAGTTCTTTATTGTTCAAAAAGATTTCAAAAATATTTTCAATATTTGTACACTTTGTAAATGGTGTTAAAAACGGCACCAAAAACTAATTTATATAAACTGAAATTGTGCTGAAAATAATTTAATCATACCAATAGAATATTAAGAAATTGGGATTTTGACAAATGATTTATTCATTTACTTCAATTAACGTTACATTTTTTTGTGCAAAGATCTATAGGTGCACTAGTACACAAGAATTGCATTGTGACGTCACATTTTATTTACACCCGGCTTCAGCAGGTGGTACGGAAATTTACACCCGGCTTGTTAACCAATCAGATGTCGCTTTATAAGCGACATAGGAAATAAACATGAAACTAAAAAATCTTGCATTCGCGCCTGAATATTGAGAGAGAGAGAGAGAGAGAGAGAGAGAGAGAGAGAGAGAGAGAGAGAGAGTTAGTTCACATATTTCATTGATTTCGCTGCTAGTTAACTACATGTATGATGTGCTGATCATTCATCTATACTTATTAATTAAGACATCAACACCAGTGGTCATGTTCATGAAAGTATCTTAAGATCTATCTTACGACAGTCCTATAATATGTCTTAAGACATATCTTATGACCACTCTTAGACGTATCATAAGATGTAAACCGAAGCTGTCTTACGTATCCTAAATTAAGAATTAAGTAAAATGCATGCTTTATATATTTTTATCATCGCGAATTTTAAATATTAGCGAGCTTTGGTCATCTTAGAATCGAAATTTTTAGACACAGAGTTTCAAACACCCTAGCAAGTAATGTTACAAAATCGAACTCATGTAAATCCAGGGTGAGGATGGAAGGAGATGGGAATTTTCAAAGCAGAAAAATTGAAATCGTCTCTTTCGGTTCTTCACGTGAATCTGATATTTTAAAACTGTACTGGTTACATGCATTTCTTACCCAGGTAAATGTAGACAATGGTGTGTACATGCATATACATGTATATATGAATACATGTCATAATATCATCATAATAATTACCGTTATCATGTTTTCATCAAATTCAAATTGCGTGTATTTTTCCTCACATGATAAGATTACTTGGATCTATAAATGATATTTTCGATCAGATATAATTCGCCGCATATTATTTTTTTTAATAAACTGCAAATTGCAAAAGGCTTATTTTGTAAATATTAGACGGAAAATCTTCTGAAAATTTAGAAAACGGATTTTGTACTCAATGTATGTAACACAAGCTATGCGTGGATTGGGGGGGGGGGTTAATTTAAACTGAATAAAATCACATAGTAAAATTACTGAAACTAGCACTTGGAACCCCCACCCTCCTTTTGCCGAGATGCAAATTTATATGTTATCAAAAATCGTCCGTGTTAACTTCCCCCCCTTTGTAAAAATTTCCACAAATAATTCATTCTGTATCTTCTGACAACATCCAAACGTCTTCATCTATTGTTAGGATGGTTTTTAAGATGAGTCGTAAGTTGGGATGGCAGATACTTTGGATCTGATAGCTTTGGCTTAAATGTGCATATAATGTTCAAACACTAGCGGATTTTTTTTTACATTTATGTACCGTGACAGATTGGTTGTCAACCTTATGCATAATTTGTAAACAATGAACAAATTGTGTAAATACGTCTTTATGCATATGGATAGATGAATTGGGGGGGGGGGGGGGTGACCTCCTACCCTATTATTTCTTTATTTTATTTTCAAAACAGTATTTTATCTGAAATTCTTATTTGGGTCAATGATAAAAATATAAGTGACGTAAGTGACAAAATTCAGAGATACAAAGCACAAAATATACCCACTTACTGGTTTGATATTAAAAACTTTGTAATTTTGTCAGTCAGCTGCATATAAAGAATTATGACCACGTACATACATCATCAATTTCAGTTTAGTTTTTTCAACCCTACCCTCTCCTATAACTTTTCATTTTGCAGTTGTGTTAATTTTATTTTTTATTTTAAGGAATAGGTTGAGAAAGCAATTAAACAAATTCGGACACGGTATATACAAAATTAACTAGATATTCAAGATAATAAGATATTACATGTAAGCATTTCATCATATTAATGTGTAAGTGATACATGTAATTTCCGTGCTTGCGCGGGATATCATCTAGTTTTAATTATTGGGAAGGGGCCTCTTAATCATAAATTTCTCTCTTGTTTAAATTGCTGAGAATCATATTCTCAGTACTCTTTGCTACTGTGGAAAGCATTAACTTTTTTAATATGTTCTTTTTGTGGATTCTGTCCTTTACAAAAAATTATGTCATTGGGAATTAATTCAACTGCAAGATCTTTCATTATCAGGATCCCGATTGTTTCTCGAAACTTCTTTACAATTGCTTTTAAATCTGGCATACTTGTTAAAAGGATTTCAGGAAGTCGCTGGAAATCTCAATTTCATTTGATTCGGTTTTACATACAGCACAGGATCCAATATTTCTGCCAAAATGTCTCTCCTGTCCATAAAAAAAACGTTGCGTGCGCTATAATGTCGTCAGTTACATGTGCATCTACATGTAGCGACCTACTGCACACCGGCGCTGAAAACTGCCACAGTCGTTGTGGTCGGAACTGCATGTCAGTCTATGTTGAAGTTGCGGGTCCTGGTACATGTAAGTTGAAGTTTAAAAAACTCGCTTGACCGGAAGTGCGTGAATCGTATACCCGGTACATGTATCTGCACCAATAACCCGTTCCGGAATTTCTTTAACATTTGCTAGTAATGCCAAGTGCAGACAGGTTTTATTTGGAACGATTATCGACATAAAATTGCATGCAGCACCGCCAATTAGGACCTCTGTACAACTCGATCGATCTGGTTGTACTAAAACACGATTGACACTCGATCGGGTTGTGGTCCTCCAAATTCCAAATGGTAATTTACCGAGTGAAGTCCAATTAGCGCTTCATCATTTATCATTGACCTGAGATAAATTTTGATTCATATCTGTGATATCGGGACGATTGTCGGATTCCGACTGATGTACATAAGAGTTTCAACAAGTTTTAAAACAAACAACTACATGTATATGTAACATGTGAAAAATGACAAATGGATAATAAATGTAGTTAAGACCATGGAAGCTAAGTAAATCCCAATGTAAAATATACATGTACCTACATGTAGCAAATTAACCCCCTTTGAAATATATGTATATGTAATGCCTGACAGTTATTTTAACAATATAAAGATGACAAGTGAGGAAATTCAGTTTTTGTTCACTAGCACGGTATATTTCCCGTTCGTTAAAATCTTAATGATAAAGTTCGGCAAGTAAGAAAACAAAACATCAAAAAACAAAAAAATAATGAAAAAAATGTTGGGATATTTCATCTGACTTCATGACTTCGTGTAAATGGGTAAATTGCAAACCATTGTTGCATTTATTCACACCTCCGCGCAGGTGTCAAAATCCAGGACCCGCCTGTGAAGCGGAGAAATCGCACTTTCCCCGATGAAATTCTCCACTATAAAATCGGCACTCGTCGAAATCGGGGAATCCAAGCAGAATTTGGCAGAAGCGATTTCCCTGCGTATGCATGGTTGGTTAGGGTTAGGGTTAGCCATTACCCAAAGAGAGAGAGAGAGAGAGAGAGAGAGGAGAGAGAGAGAGAGAGAGAGAGAGAGAGAGAGAGAGAGAGAGAGAGAGAGAGAGAGAGAGAGAGAGAGAGAGAGAGAGAGAGAGAGAGAATTGAATTGAGGCATCTACATTGTACATGTCGTAAGATCCCCACATAGAAACATATCAAAATCTGTAAGTTTTGAGAGAAACAAAGAAAGAAAAAAGATAGAGGTAGATAATTTGTCGAGTAAGTACAGCTTAATAACTCTGAAAGGGTGGCCAATAAGGGGGGGTCTTCAAAATCAAGTATCATGACATCCTTTTGATACGGAAATCGTTTCTGTTTTAAATTATTCATCAAATTAAGGTGATTGCAATTGCTGTTCAATTAAGAAATAAACACCATTGTTACAATGTAGAAAATGGTTTGCGCTCGTGCGATAACCATTGAGACGTCAAAAATAAGATTTCTTAGTCTACGTTTTTGCTATTTTGTAGAATGATTTAAGGGAAATAAAATTCATTTGTAAATATTCATGCTTACATGTAATTAATGATTTTACATCGTTCATACGTCCATATACCCTTAAATCAAATATGTATATGTAAAATAAATGAGGCGGAGATGTGTGACTATTTCCCGAATCAAGATAAACGTTTACTTCAATAAAATCACGGACTGTGTAGAGTCTATGACATAATTAATGACAGACTTCCAACCGTAAACCATGTCTAATTTGTAAAACCTCTGCCTATTCCCTGGTCATCGTCGGTACCATCTGACAGAGGTGTGCCGACAGACCTTCCATATATAGAAGAATCGTTGTTCCTGTGAATCAACGTCAGGATCAACAATACTGCACATACTTTTGCTTATTTAATATTTTTTTAAAATAAGAGAGAGAGAGAGAGAGAGAGAGAGAGAGAGAGAGAAGAGAGAGAGAGAGAGAGAGAGAGAGAGATGATTACATCCTTACAATTAATAAGCTAACTATAAATCAAATATAAACGTATAAGTTATATTATTTAGGAAAGTTTTATGATACATATCCCCAAATTACATGGGGAAAACTAGTTAGATAAATCGTTTTCATTTTTAACATCAGAGAAAACATTTTCCTTGAACATGTTCCCCATATATACATTTACGATGTGTCGTTTACAAGCATGCCTGCATTTATTATTGTCTATATATCGATGGGGATTTCTTATTTCACTTGATGTCATCTTACTCGTCTGATGATTTGCTCTGTTGCTTGACTATTTAATAAGAAAATGCATTTCTAAGCGATTATGTAAATTTTATATGCTTTTGAATCGCCTTAGGGTCTGTTTAAAGATCTTCACAAACGTTGTTATCTTTGCAACGCCTCAAACGCTGACGTCGCCATTTTACTACGAAATCAAACATTTTTTTTATTGGTTAACTAAAGTTAAATAAATGAGCAATGAACAAATTCTATCCTCTTTTTAATTTCTTTATAGTTTAATTTGAAAAGTACTCTTCTTCGCGATATTCATTTATTTATGCTGATTTTAACTTTTCATTTTTTATTTTCATTATTGATTGAATAAAGCCACTTATCTACGCAATTTTAGGACAATCCTCGTATAACATTGTGAGTTAATTCTTGATATAAAAGAAAAATTATGTGAACAACCATGTTTGCCTTGCATGATTTTACAAACCCGTGAGTCAAATTTCATGACTTGTCTTATGGCTGTTTGATTACAAATTACCAACAATTTCTGTTTGTCCGTCCGTTTGCCAACTTGTACATGTATGTCCTTCTCTCTCTCTCTCTCTCTCTCTCTCTCTCTCTCTCTCTCTCTCTCTCTCTCTCTCTCTCTCTCTCTCTGTCTCCCTCTCTCTTTCTCTCTCTCTGTCTCCCTCCATGTACAGTGTACTTGTCTATCTTTCTTTTTATCTTTCTCTCTCTCTGTGTTTCTCTCTCTCTGTCTCGCTCTATGTCTTTCTCTCTCTGTTTCTCTGTCTTTCTCTGTCTCTCTCACTCTCTCCTCTCTCCTCTCTCTCTCTCTCTCTCTCTCTCTCTCTCTCTCTCTCTCTCTCTGGGGCATAAAAGTAACATCTCTACATTTTAAATAAAATGAGAGAGAGAGAGAGAGAGAGAGAGAGAGAGAGAGAGAGAGAGAGAGAGAGAGAGAGAGAGTTGGATAAATCGTAGAACATGTTACAAAACGAAAGACACGTTTGAAAATTTATTGTTTGTTCATTGAGAAATAAATCTAGACTGAGCGAGTGATCTAAGGTGCGGCCTTAATTAGTGTAGAATGATTGCCGTTGAGCCATGCTGTGTTGTGTTTGTATCAGTATAAACAGGTCGGTCCGCGCTATTGAATTGTTCAGATGTTTACAAGCTTTGCATTTCGAGGATACAAACAACGTATTCGATTACAGCATGTAAATCATGGATGAAGAGGAGAAAATTCCTAAGTTAAAGGTACGTTTTTGAATTGTTGAGGTCAAAATATGAAGAGAAAATAGACTACTTTGAGTACAAATTATACGTCACGAATATTTTCCTTTTACCCAACTTATAAAAACATAATCTAAAGAATTCCCTATGTTTATACTAACGATGTGGGCGCTGAGAAAATAGGTCAAGGAACAGACGATTGTAAAGATTACTCTCGATGTTCCCTTTTGAATAGCGGATCATGTCGTGAACAATTTAATTATCTATTGGCAAATAACTCTATAGTTAAATTTGTAATTTCTATGTCAAGCTGTGCATTTTTAGGAAAATTATCTCAATAACATTGGTGATAATCTCATTTCGGCATTCACTCGGCGATTTGTCAAATACATCTGTATTGACCATGTTAAGAGATGGATCAACATCACTGCCAATTTATTCTAATGCTCCTTCTTTTCTGTTTAGAAGACTCATACAAAGCCTCCTCCGTTATGCGCCGTAATTTCTCGAACACCTCGTAAAAGGCTATACGCTCGGACTCGGAAGTTGCTATGAACATTTCCCTACCTTTGAATCAGATGTCGCAAATCTAATATTCAAGCGCCTGTTGATGAATCTACTGGCTGAAAAGATCCATTCAAAGGCATTACCCGAAGGTAGGTTTTCATACACTTGTTTATGTTGATATATTTGCTTTTTATTATTTAGTCATATACATGTAGCTGGGATACAGACAAAACTGTTGTATGGATTAAGTGAACACAGTTCGTTCTATTTACGTATGACTACAGTTCTAAATCATTTAAATATTATTGCCATACAGAAAAATGTTATTTATGTAAAGTTTACATACAAAAATCTGCCTTTATGTATAAAACTTAACGTCACTGAAGATCACAGAGTCTACAATAATGTATGACAGATAACGATCACATGTTAAGTAATTCGAGATCACGTGAAGAATTAATGTAGAATTGGACTACATGTATTTACAATCTCCCAGAGCTCTGATGCAAAACAGCGTACTGATTTTGTATGCATCATACAGAAAAGTTCTGTGTGCAGCGATATTTATTTTTTATTTGTCTCTAAAAATACCAAATATTCCAGGTAAACCCCTGTTGAAAATCAAATGAAACTCGGACTTTTAACTTTTCCTTATTCATGTTATTCAAGTGAAGTGCCTAACCCAACTCGGCTGGGATACACACTGCGCATTATCTCATTATTTCATCTAAATTCAATTGCCTAGTTAATGCTTTAGTTTGAGATAAATTTGTCAGATAAGGTGGTCAACACTGAATAATCTTCCTGTGTCAGTAATTTCCGGATGCTTTGTTTTGAAAGTTCCGAGTTCTAATTAAGCCTTGCTGAGAAGCGACTACACCTTTTTGTTTTCTCATTCATTTTTTGTAATTTGGAAAGCATTTCTTTAATTTTGACAACATTGATTTAGATACTTCCTAATATTAACTTAAGTCAAAAACTAAAATGAAAATAATTAAGATTAGCTGGACTAGAAAAGAGGTAATATTATTTATGCGGACGACCAACTTGAACTTAATATTGATTGTTAATTGTTGAAATTTGTGCTGGGGGGATAACCATGACACTGACGTATATCTGGTAATTTTTGCGATGATCAAATGCTCGATTTTTCGCAACAGTTATATCCAAATTTGTTTGTTAATATTTATTCTAATCGCAGAAAATGACTGACGCTAATACAAGAAGTTACAAATTTTTCACATTTTTGCAAATTTGAAACTGATAAAGAAGAATCTGTTTGTTCTATATTAGGTTTATGCTGATTTGCGTTAGTTAAAGAAAAATATTCTTGACAGTCTCTATGTATGCTGATTATTAAAGTCATTTGTATCCAAATTGACCACGTTTTTTTGCAATATCTATTGTATTAAATGTGAGCCGTACATGCAATAGGACATTTATTACATAATAGGAAGGGGGGTGTATAATGTGACGTATCTCTTTCTAGATTTTGTTCTTTAGGTTAAATGTCACTATAAGTTTCAACACCGTCCTAAATTAAATATATCAGATAAAAGACAGTTTTGAAGAAAAAAATCCCCCACACTTCTGATGTATATGTATTGTCCCTAATTTATGCATACAACATTTATTCATATTGACGTAGATTTGTCACCGCAATATATATACTGCTCACAAATCAATATATGGGGTTTACTACACGTGTCAGTGGGATAAATTTGTATGTAATCTGAAAACGCGAGTGCATGCTTATTTGTAGGTTTTAAACCTAAGTTGTCCGATCCAATGTATCTGCCCGAAACTTGATGAACTCGCCCTACCCTTTCCTCCATGATTTTTTGTTAGTTAATCCGTCTTCTTGATTACCTCGTTCTGTAAAGTTATTTCCATCAAAACCATGATCGCGCATTCATGAAAAGAATTGGCTAGTTTTATTAATTCAACTTATTTGTATATTGTAAAAGTTGTCCAATCCTAGGTACATGTATCTGCCCGATGCATGATGATTTCGCTCTACACTTTCCGCTATGACGTTAATTAGTCAACCCGCGTACTTTCAATCAGAATCAAAATCGAGCATTCAAGAAACGAATTGGCCTATATTATTTATTCAACATTTGTCAAATCTAATTATTTTCTAGCTACACTCTAAAAAAGTTCCTGCTAAATAAACTCACTCTCAACGTATTTATTCAATATTATAAAATTTCATTGCAAGTATATATTTCTTATGCTAACTCCCACTGATTGGATCCGCCAAAGCGCGTCCACCACCTTACTTTTATTTATGCTACAGTCGTTTGACCAGTTCCGAATAGGGTACAGATTTGGCGGTGCTGTAAATGTTCCCGGGTGTTATTTTGAGATATACACCATATCCCTGCTGATATTAATGCAATATTGCTGCAATTAATTTTTTTAATAAAATTATTCTAACAAATTACGCGGGAAGCCATTTTACCAGTTGCGAATAAGCCGATGAGTTCCGAATAGCATAAATGTTTCTATTTATATCGAATGTAGATAAAAAATAGTTCCGGCCCTAAACACCATCGATTGAACCTGTTGAATAACAGGTTTAATGCAAACCACCCAGTTATTGGTATTTTCCTAACCTATACAGTTTGATTCACCGTAACAATATTTTAGACCAGTTTCTAACATCCTGTCGGAATACAGTCACAGCGCCTCCACTTATCATTATTATGGTACAATATGGTTTATTTAAGACTTAGCAAGATATTCAATGAATTCCAGAAATATTTATTTTAATCCAATCCTTTATTTAATCCTAAAACAGAGGAAAACAAATTGGGTATTCGTAACATGTAAAATGACGGCTCGATAAAACTCTGCATCTTCTTGCGTTTTTTTGTTTTTTTGTTGTTGTTTTTTTTGTTTTTTTTTTTTAATCCTGCATGCCTTTTTGGTATGTTAGAATACATACCAAACCTACTTTTAATAAAAGAAGTTTTGTTGCAAGTGAAAATTTAAGGCGCTGACAGACGATTGTATGCTCATATTAGCGTTGTAATGACCTAAATTTATTGCAAAGCGAAAGGAGGTCGACTAATCTAAGACCGATATCGAATACATAATTTATGACCGCAAAAAATGAAACTACTGCAAAATTTAAACAAACATTAATAAGTGTTTATATCAAATGTATTAATTTTTTCTCCATCTTTTCTTTCATTAATTATTTGCTATTTAATTTATGAACTATTCGGAACTGGTCAAAATTCGAAACTGGTCAAACGACTGTATTTTGAAAATGAAACTAGGTTTTTGATTAATGTTACAATAATTATTTATCAAGCAAAAATAAAATTATAGTTTACGGACATTTTCTCACAGGTCTTAAAATATACAAGGTGTAAGCAGTTAATTCCTTAGTTTATTGGCAAAATGTATTCATTTATAAGGATAGAAATGCGTTATTACTTTCGCTATAGGAAACATAGTTTTGTTGCTTTTATCGAAGATCTAATTAAAAAGATTGAAAAAATTATGTATTTTCAGGTACACCTTTTCTCCTTTTTGGTAGGATATGTACATGAGGATGTCAATGCATTATTCAACAACGTGGCTAAAACAATGAAGAGGAAATGATGCCGAAAGGTTCGCTGATCCCATTGACCTACTTCTTAATGTCACCATGATTATTAACTTTATTTAATTATGACATTCAGACCTTGATGCAAAATGATATGTGCGATTTGAGAAAATTCACTCGTCCACTTTACTACAAGTTAAGAAACAACGATTCGATAGTGGAAACGTTCTACACAGGGATGGGTGACTCTCCTAACAAGAAACCCGAAGGAGGTAAACAAGCATGGTTTAATTGTCGCAAAATTCTTAGCATAAGAGGCATTCAAAAACTTTCCCCATTCATCTTTAATGACATTGTTTTAAAAAGAATTTCAATCCATAATTATGAGTTAGGATGATATGTTGATCTTTCTGGTGAATTCACCAACTCTCTGATCTTGTATGTAAACTGAACATAGCATTCATCCTGGTGGGCCCACCAATTATTTATTCAATAGCAGCGATAAACTAATTGTTTTCAGGGTTTCTTTGGTGAATCCACCAATTTTGTAATCTATTTTTTTATGATTCCTAGAACTTGATTTCTGGTGGATCCACCAAGTTGGGGTATTTTGAATTTTGTCAGTCTTTTTGGTGGCTTCACCAACTTTCTTGTTTTGTACATAAACTGACATATTTTGCTTTTTCTCTGTTTATTTAGTGCCATCGATAAATGTTTAGAAAAATTTGGTGAATGCACCAACTTTGTACTCTATATTTGTTTGTAGAATTTCATTTTGATGGATCCACCAAATATTTGTATATTGAAATTCTGTCTGCATTTTTAATTTTTGGTGAGTTCACCAAATGTAATCAGTAAAATATTAAGACAAAACGATTATTACATATTTGTATTTAGATGGAATCACCAATAAAGGTTTCTTAAAAACTGAAATATTTGATAACATGTATTGCTATCATTGCTTTGTTGGTGGGTTCACCAGTTCTTTGAATGAAATACAAAACTGTATACGGACAAATTCACAATTGATTTTTGGTGGAACCACCAGGGTCCTGTGTGAATGAGACATTTGATGCTGTTCAAAATAATGGAATCGCCAATATCTTATTATTGGTGGACCCACCAAGTTTATTCGTAAGTGAGATATTCGATGAATAAAATTGGTGGAATCACCAATATTTTGACTGTTATTGTGGAATATGAATGTTTAAAGATACTGTAAAATGTGATTATGTGTAAAAATGATGGTGGGTTCACCAATTTATGTTGTGTTCAACGACCAAAATGAATAAAATTCATGTTCATTTCTGTTATTGCATTGTGTTCATTTTTCAATTTGCGCTGAAAAAAAGAGGAAACGAATAGAAAATCCTCTTTCTTAATAGAAACAGTTCAGATGTATTTTACACTTACATGTATTCGGATTATTTATCAGGTAATGATTATACTTTGCGCATGCGTGTACTAGTCTTTTACTACATAATTTACAAGATAAATACATAATTATTGGTGTATCTTGTCAAAAAACTGTATTAATCAGAGAAGTGTATTGAATCGAATAACGCCTAAACACTTTGGTGTATTATACACTATGGCACAATGTGTCAAATTTCTACACCGGTGTATTGTACACTGCAGTTAGTCGAACTGTATTGTATATGTATATAAAGGACTCGCGTTCAACATTGAAAGAAATCCATAATATTTACTGTGGGTGTTTGTCAAAATAAAAAGATTACGATGAAAAAAAGTTTAGATTATCAAACTGACAATGACCACATCCCCGGAACTTGATGGTTTCAAATGTGCTATATTACATAATTTATTCTACTGGCAAGGTTTTCGTTTTATATACATGTATTAATTAATTAATTAGACTATTCTGTTTTGATTAGTGTATGACGTGTCATCGAAGACTGCAGAAACAGTGGTATAAAAACGATTAAGATTTTCTCGGGAGTACAATATGATACTTCTTGATATTTATTTTACGTTGGTGAAATGATACCATTTTGATTTATTCAACTGGTCATTAAGATATCACATGTATTTACTGGTTTTTTTTTTATGGAAATACATATATCGTATGGTTATATGTAGTTGGGTTAGTCAGCTTTATGAAGTTTTCACTAATTTGTTCAATCAAAAAAGTTGGTTAAATTTGGAAAGAATACATATGTAAACTTGTTTGTTTCAAGTTTGTGAAAAATAACGACTGAATCCTCGCAATGTATGCCAGTGGTTCTATTGTTGTGTCAAATTCTGTTTATGTGTCAACTTGATTTAATTTGCTTGTTATTGTTTGGCAATATTTTGGTGTAGTCAAATAAAATCTATTTTTATCACGATGAACACACTCTTTTAAAACAAGTACCAAACATGTAAAGGGGAAAAAAAACAGGGTCAAAAGAGCGCTTTTTAAGGTTTGATTGATGGAAGTTGTCAGTTAGTCTTATTAACGATGCATGAGATTTTTGCAAATAACTTTTCTTCGGTTGTTTCATTCACTTAAAGAGAAGTGACATTTCATCAAGGTGGATCAGATTTAATATCATGCGGTTTATCTGAATTATTAAAAAAAACACCCCACAGGAGTGGCCGTTATAATATAACAATGCCATTATTGTGCATAGAGTTTGTTTTTTGCGAATAAAAATGACATTATTTCAATTATGATAATTAATACACAATCGAGTAGAAAATGGTTAATCAATGGGCTCTGTAGTAATGCATAAAAAGATACTCCATTGTACGATGTAAAAGTAGCAGCTTGATTTAGATGGCGCTGTCATCAAGAATTAAAATCACGGTACTAATTAAAATTTTATTGGTGTCCTAATCAAGGGACTCCTACGTGACATATGCCTGAAACAGTTTCACCTGTCTAAGACATTGCCGTAAATCCTACATAGTTAGGAGGTAACTTATCAGCAACTAGTCACTGGCAAAACATTTACGAGAAAGGATAACAAGATTTATCTCTTGTAAGCCCTGTAGACACCTCAAGCGAGTTAGAAAGGATAATGATATAGAGTTCAATGTCGCACAAACATGAACATATGCAAGTCAGGTGGAATAAGAGTAGCGAAGCCCTGACGCAGCGTACATTTTGCTGTACACAATAGAGGACTATTTGTGGCTTCGCGGTGATGTTAATGCGTCACCCAATAGTGGTCAATGAATTGCACAAGGTGATTACCTTAAAATAGATAAATTTATGATAAATGCTCCGTTTAGGGTTACTTACCTTAACTGTTCGTCATTGGATCACGTTTGTTACAACAGAATTAGTCTTTCAGAATAACTGTTAGTTTTTTTTATTCTGATTAATCAAGATTACCGAGCTTCGTGATAGAATGGACAAAGGATAGTTTGTGTTGCTATTATATTCTATTATATCATTGCTGACAAATGTTGCAATGATATAATATATGTTATTTATGCATCATTCTATGGTTTTCAGAGGCGGATCCAGCAATTTGGGAAAGGGGGGTGATATCAATACGTGTAAAATTCAGTGCTAGTGGTATGAGACACCTGTCGATAATAACGTGGATAAAAGTGAATTTTAAACAAATTATTGTCACCGGTTTTTCAAATTTTACAATATTTTGCCAAAAAATTATATTTTAAACATTTTTGGTCAAAATTATAAAATCGAACTCATGACTTACATTCGTAGTTATTGCTCTAACCCACTGTGCTACGTTGTAGGGTAACACTTTTAGGGGAAAAATCATAATTGAAATTCTACTTGATTTTATCATAACATGGAAGTATTCTATACCACATTAACCTTTTATTCGTCAAAAAGCAAAGAATTTTTTAAAAAACATTTTCCGTGGGTAAAATTCAACAAACACATATGTCGACAATATCTATTTCAGCATTAGAGTGTACAAACATAAATTAAGGCAGGTCCTGCCAAATCTTTATTAACCCACTGTTGAGCGTTTTGGTTTTGGTACAGTGGTAACAACGTTATTGTTGACAAGCTAATCGTGTTAAATAGTTCGTGTACCGTGGGTGATCGTTCGTGTAACGTGGGGGATCGTGCGTGTATCAGAATAATTGGTTTGCGTTTTTTACCGTGCGTGATCGTGCGTGATCGTGCGGTTTTTTCGTTTTGTAACTTTTTTTGCGGAATGCCAGGATTTATTCTAAAACAACAACGAGTAGTTTTTAAAACAACGCAACAATATGTGAATTTAAACTATTTTATAGAAAAATATTAACAA
This sequence comes from Magallana nippona, assembly GCA_033439105.1. Taxonomy (NCBI): domain Eukaryota; kingdom Metazoa; phylum Mollusca; class Bivalvia; order Ostreida; family Ostreidae; genus Magallana; species Magallana nippona. Next base: position 31,345,333 of record CM065926.1, read on the forward strand.
TTGTTTACATTCATGTATTATGTCAGCGCTAATCTTTTTAAAATATTCTCTCTTTCGTCGTTAACTAGTAATTCAACAAGTCATTTAATCCTTTGATCGGTCGATTTAGTTTAGCATGAATTTCTAATCAGTCAATATCAAGCATCCATCGTGTCTTGAAATATAATTTTAATCATATTAGCGTCAAGCAAAAGAGACACGTTGAATGAAAGCGGTCAAGCTTAACCATTTCCCGTTCAAGCTAAACAATAATCATTAAGTTTTCTTTCAAATGAAAAAATACGATACGCATTCCTCTCTGTTACATTGTATAAACATTCATTTGAAATTAAATTTATTTAGACGCTTTAAAATTTAAAAATAAAAGTCAATCAATTATGTACCGTACATTATGGAAATATGGGATGTGTAAAATCGAAATTTTTTGGAACAAGGTAACAAATTTAACCGGTATCTCGCACAATTGAATCGTACGTAAGGGAATCGGATTACATAAACATCAACTCGTATGTAAATAATTTCGTGTTGTTTATGCATTATCTTCATTTCTTTTTCACTTAATTTTCTTTAACTTATGATAGAAGTTAATATTCGTTGTGGAGACAAAACAATTTAATTGGTGCATGGATCCTACCATATCGTTTACTTGTATAAAAAAACAGTGCATGGCTACTGTACATGCCGCTTTTCAATAAAACACAGGCATACTGTAATACAAATTAAAGCAATACGTTTTCGTAATTCAAATCTGAAATATTAATTTTGATTTTGCGTGTTAAATAGTGTTGAGTCGTTCGTTTGCGTTTTTTATCGTTATCGTTCGTTTATCGTGAAAATTCAGTACGTTAGTGATCGTCCGTGTATCGTGCGTAATCGTTCGTGTATCGTGCGTGATCGTTCGTGTATCAGAATCGTGCGTGCCGTTTGTCAACAATAACGTTGCTACCACTGTAAGGATGATTTGCATCATTTCTAGCCTTAGCTAACAGGTCTCCTGTAATGAGAGCGCGCGTCGTCTTTGCTTAAAATTTTGGTTTTTTGTTGTTGTTGTTATCTCTTTGACATTTCAATAATTTTCAATCTATATTTTCTAATTTTGTTAATCTTAATGATCAGATATGACAACAAGTGGGAAAAATTTATCTGATAAATAGATGGTACATGGTGTGGTCTCTTACATTTAAATGGGTGCCCTACATCATTCGGCACTAGTGCAGATGCAATATCGTATTCCGAGGACAGTTTTTAAAAAAATGTACATTTTCATGTTAGTTTAAATGTAAAGCGTTTTCACGGCAGTATTCTTGTAGCAGAATTTCGATTCTTGAAAAAAATTAAACAATAAAATGCACTTTTTGTATTTTTTTTTTTTTTATAGTTTCATGCGGGTATGAAAATAGCAAGCATTGCCGAATTTTTTTGTACTGCTGCCATGCACCTTCCTAGCCAAAATAAAAAAAAACCAAAAACGCATTTTATTGTTTATCTCTACATCTGCCTCTAATAATTTAATAAATCGTCCATAAATTTTTTTTTAAAAATACGTTAATTATCAATATTGTAGACCAAACCGTAACACGGAAGGACAAGCTAATTTCTCCATATATATGTAATGGTTACTAAAGTACATATATCTACAACTACTTGGAGTAGTACGAAAAAATTTTAAATAAGTGATTTCTAAAGTTTTTATGTTATAAAATTATAGTATTTAGATTATAAATGGAAAAATTGCCTTAAAATGAGCATTTTAAGTAAAAAAAAAAATCATATATCCCAGATATAGGGAGGGGGTGAGTTCCAACCTCCGGACCCCCCCCCCTCTCCTTCGCCGCCCCCTCCTTCCCGTCCCCCTCTGGATCCGCCAATGGTTTTTGGTGAATTAATTGAACTTGAGCACACCTGAATTTAGACGGTTTTTTCCGAAACGATTTGAATCGTTGAATTCTGAATAGGAACAGAGTGGATAATACCAAGTTTTTGAACTAATCCTGGATAGCATACATAGTGTAATCATCCACGAATTTTTATTTTTAATAACACAATAACTCAATAAAGAGATAACAATTATAAGAATAGCCGTTTTAGTTGAATTTCTTAGCAACAAAATTAAAGACAGTAGATTGAAAGAAAGTAATGAAAAGTGAGGTTTACAAAATCAATGGAGTTGTTTTAAAAAAAAATCGATTTTTTGGCTCTATGTATCTTTTTTATCTAGAAAAGCAATAATCATAATGACACAATCGAGTTTCAAACCCATGATTTGTTGATCAGAAGCTGACGCTTTAACCCAACCTGTGTCCCACATGTACAGAATCTTAAGGTGGAATAACACACATGGAAAAAGTCACTCAAATTAATAGTAGATTATTTGATTATGAAAGATATAATGATAAATAAACTGTACCTATTTCAAATAACCGAAAATTTTGCAGTTTGGGGATAAAAAATGAATATCTAAAATATTCAATTCAATAACAACAAAAGCCCCTGCGGGATTCGAACTCGAGATGTACAGATCATAAGCCCGACACTTTATCCACTCGACTATGGAGTAAATTACATCTTGCCGTCGACAAAATCATTTTAATAAAAAGAAATGTCGTTTCGATCTGAGGTCAGCCATTTTGTGATGATGTGTAATACCACCTTTAAATCATATTTTAATTCCGCTTATAAAGATTTGCCAACAATTTCTCGGTGATAAACACAATACTTGTTTTATTCTTAAAGAAAACAAAATATTTATGCGCCGATTTGTTTTATATGCGAATAAATATTATCATTAATCAATCTTGTTCCCATTTTCTGTTCTTAAATTAAATACTTATACAAATCCCGAGATCCAGTAACCCTCCTCTCTCTCTCTCTCTCTCTCTCTCTCTCTCTCTCTCTCTCTCTCTCTCTCTCTCTCTCTCTCTCTCTCTCTCTCTCCTGTCACTTCTGTGCAATGTCGTACCCATTTAATTAATTTCACGGGGCCTTGTAATATTGTTGCAAGGATTTTCTTTGAAGTGAAAACGTGACCTGGGGGACTTGATTAACTTAAATATTGTTTTGTACTTTTTCGGACCAAAACGCCATATATTAAGACGATTTGTCATGATTATTTGCCTTGCAAATTTTTTTTAAAACAAATGCGATTAAAAAAGGCATTCTGTGTGTATTTCATAGGCAATGCATGTCCTTTAGCTTCCAGCACCCCAAATATTTAAAGAAATGTCGGTCAATGTGCAAAATAAGTTTTTGAGAAAAAAAAATCGACAAAGATAGCTGAACGTGTGTTTTTAGAATTTTATGGAAATATTGATCAAACCTGATGCAAATTATGCTAATAAATTGTATGTCTGCCGCCAACGCAGAAAACCTAAAAAAGTATGCAGTTTTCAGATATCTTAACAACCATTACCGGATGAACATTACCAATATACGATATTTAGTAGTAAAATGTACATATATAAAAATCTAATTTAATTGGAAAGAAAATTTGCATTCATTTGCATTCACAGGATTTAGCTCTTCCATTCAGTTTACTGAAATGTTTACATTTGCAATAAAGTGATTTTATCCAGTATGGTTGCAACAAAGCTGGTCCATGGTTAGATCGTCTTTAACGTGGACAGTTTGTAATCCACTCTTGATCTAGGTCCAAGACCATAAACTGAGATATATCAACTTTTAGATTCTAGATATAACAAAAATGTTTGATATGTCCAATCTTTCAAAAATTTACAATTGTGATTTGAAATATAACTGTTAATCTTTTATAACGTGTTACTAAAATAAAAGAGTGAATATGTGCAAAAATAAAAACAAATCAAATGAAAAAATGCAAAATTTTCAAAGGCAAACCCGTGATCAAAGTATTATTTTCTTTTCAAACTTATTTCAAAAGTTACACTAATTTAAAGTTTTGACTGGTATCAGTTTTTATTCTTCAGGACTGATTACATCTTACATGTATATACAGTAACTTTGTTCACTGTCCCAAGACAGAAAAAGTAAAAGAGTAACTGATCTCAGAATTGTTTTACAAATTGATGTTTATGCTATGCCATTTTGATAAAATTATAAACTTTAAGTTAGTTAAACTCTTTTCCATTCATAATCGGAAACAATTGTGCCATCTCGCAATATATCCGCGTGAGGCAGGTAAAAACGGGAATGTCGGACTACATCCAAAAAATATATTATTATCATTATCATTGTTTAGATTACCATTCGATTTATTCATTTATAGGGGCTCTCCTCCTATGTACGAATCATTTTTTTAGAATAGTGTATATCGTTAATAGTGACTTGTGTGCCTGTACTTAAAGAGAGTGCAGTGTAATATCTTTATAATTACTAGTATGTACATATGTTATTTTCCATTGCTTATAATTCATATGAATTTTGGCAAATAAACAATACAATACAAAGCACAAAATAAAAATCTTACAATAGAATTAGTTCATTGATTAGAGACAAGGAAAGACACAAATTAAAATATTT
>CM065926.1:31350826-31367826 GCA_033439105.1 Magallana nippona
TCTCTCTCTCTCTCTCTCTGTGCCTTTCTGACTCTCTTTTTCACCCGTCTCTCTCTACTTTCTTAGATTTTTGTACTTAAGTTGAAAGAAAGAGAGAAAGATAGAAAGAGATTCTCTCTCTCTCTCTCTCTTTCAAATTAAGTACAAATATCGTTTTCGACTTAATTTTAAAATCAATATGATTTTGCCAAAGTTATATACTTTAAATTAATTTTAGCAAACATTCGAAATATATTTACCTGTTTGATACATATTCAGATGACATAATTTATTGATTTTCTTCTGTTGGTTTTCATATTTCCCTCTATTTGTCCCTTTCATCTTTTCTCTTTCTCTCTTTCTTTTTCTTTCTCTCCTTATTTTTTCTGTCAATGAAGATAACGGATGGAAAGAACATTGATATCTTTAACGGCATGAATTCCTAAAACAAAATTAAAAATATTCCGGAAATAAAATATCTGACCCAGAATCACAATACAAATCTAATTTTAGTGTAGCCTCAACGTAAAGCAAACGTTTGCCAAAAATCCCAATATGCAAATTTTAAAACTCGTATAAACACAACATGTCAGCAGTTACAAAACATAGGCAACCATTTGTTTTTTTCAACATGCATGATATCATTAAGGACCTATTAAAAAGCAATGTTTATTCATCAGAATACAGACATTCATTACTTTTTAAATTTTGTTTTGATAGCAATAATGCAAACGTTGGTAATGATAAGAAAGAATAGAGAAAAGAAGTGTAAATCGCAGAGAAAAAAAAAAAAAGAGAGAGAGAGAGAGAGAGAGAGAGAGAGAGAGAGAAGAAAAGGGCAAAATTATCAGGTAAAATAGAAGAGGAAAAAATTGAAATAGATGTTTATTATCTAAGAAGCAATGTTTGGAGATACCTTAATAAATCTCCTCTCTCTGAAACCAGGAAGATGACATTCATTTTGAAATCTTAGATTTATTTTGTTCTCTCTTTCTCGCTCTCTTTCCTTTTTTATCTCTCTTTCTCTTTAATTTTTATCTTATTCTATATCTCTTTTCTCCTGTTTTTCAGTCTTTTTCTCTCTCTCTATCCCTGTCTCTCTGACTCTCTGTTTGTTTGTCTCACTTTCTGTATGTTGGTTTCTCTCTCTCTCTCTCTCTCTCTCTCTCTCTCTCTCTCTCTCTCTCTCTCTCTCTCTTACATTTTAAATAAAAATTAAAACAAATTCTTACTTAAAGAATAGAGAATTTGTTGACTGTTTGATTTTTGCAGAAAGTATTTTCATCTGCATTTTATGAGGATGGTTGCGTATCAGTGTCGATGACAATCGACGAGAGCTCTTTTGCATTATTTTCATACATTTGACAACATATATAATTATAAAATAGAATGTCAAAATTATCCCTTCTGGGGCCCCTCGACTCAAAACATATACAATGCACAATTTATAGATTTTAAGTATGGGATTGATAACTATACAAGTTTTATCATGTTCAGACGATGAATATCGTACCATACACATAAACTTCTTTTCCTTTATGAGTAAATATCTTATTAAACAAAGAAAACACACCGCTGTGTGACCCACCTGTCTATAGCAAGAAGCCGGTAAGCCCATAGTTAAACATGAAGTTTCTAATACGTGTCCACCCCTCAAAGTGGTCTCCAATATAGATTCTCATTTTACAACGTTCTCTCTCAAACTGTTTCTTTCTTTCTTTTCTCTTCGAACGCGTTATTCCACTGCCAACGGACCGAACACGTATTTGCGTCGACATCTTGTGTACGTTCTAAAATTAGCTTGTCACATCACGTGCTTATGAAAATTTCAATCTTGGGCGTTTACTGACAGACCCGGTCAGTAAATATATTAATTACGATTTATATTTAATACTTTTAAATGAGTTTGATTTAAACTGTATAATTTGCAGAAAGTGTATAACTTTTCTAGCATAATGGAAATACGCAAACATTTCTTTCTTTTAAATTTTTCATTTCAAACGGCATATATACCTTTAAAGGGGTATGGTCACGATTTTGTCAAATTCTATTTTTCTTTTGTTATTATTTACAATGCTTTAGGAATGTATTCGTAATGATTAAATGAAATTTGACGGTCATTCGTAGAGTTATAAGCAAGATACAGGGCTCTCAATTCTTTGTCATCTAAACAAGGCTCGTGCCCTGTTTTTGTTTACATAGGTTCAATATACCAAATAAAATAGGCTTGTACCAGTAAAAATCTTTTTCAAGCTGATTTTTCTATCTTATTATTCATTTCAAACATAAATAAACAGTTCCTAATGTTTGACAATTCATTTTAGGTCTAAAACTGGAATTTTCACTTCAACATTCAAAATGTAAACAAAAGTTTTGTTTATATAGCAAAGAATTGTAAGCTCTGTAACTCGCTTAAAACTCAACGAATGACACTCAAATTTTGGTTGCCTATTAAAAATGATTTACTGAAGCATAGTAAACATTAAAATCGGAAAAATAATTTTTGAACAAAATTGTGACCATGCCCCTTTAAGGAAAATATGGGGTTTTTTTGTTTTTTTTTTACCAAATTCACCAATTTATGTAAAAAAAAATTTAGAACGTACAATTGTATTATGTAACAATATATATGCTTGTAAGTAACTTAAACGTACATGCACATATAATATTGCTGAGCCTATTTTATATCTTCTGTTTTTTTTTCTCTCTTTCCTATTTCCCATTAATTTCTCGTTTTATTTTCTAACTGTAACTAATTGTTATTTTTCATTTTATTTTCTGCATTCTGTAAAAGCTTTGTAGTAAATATGGATTAGGAAAATTACGATTACCAACAATAATTGTTCTGAACCAATTTTATTGCATAATGGTTTAATAATACATAATTCACAGTTTTGAAACAAAGATCTAAGAATTTACGAGGTTCTAACCTTTGAAATGTATTATTGATTACAAATGTCATTTCATTAAAAAAGTCACAAAAATTAACAAAATTAATAGATCCACTACAAGATATATTGATCCTACATTACATGATATTGAACGCACATCACAAGATATATGTAAGGAATAATTATATGCTTGCAATGAAATAATATTGAATGATTACATAAACAATGAATAAATTTATAAGGAACTTACTTGGATTATACATAGAAGTTAAGATTTGACAAATGTTGAATAAATGAAATAAGGCAATTCGTTTCTTGATTGCACGATTTTAGTTATGATAGATAGAAGCTACATGTAGCGAAGCGCGACTTCTCGCGAGAAAATTGAATAGAACTTTCCAGAAGGGGGTAACCAAGAACTAAAACGTTATGGCGAAAAGTGTAGGACGGGTTCATTATGCATCGCGGGCAGATAACCATACCCTGCATGTGACTCTTTGGTTAATAAAAAAGTTAATAAATAAAATGGAACAATTTGATGCGATTTTAGCTTTGATTGAAAGAATTTTTTCCTAGAACGGATTGCTCAGGAACGCTGTTTGACTAATTTACATCATGACGGAAAGTGTAGGGCGAGTTAACCATGACCACCTTCTCCAAATTGTTTTTTTTTTTTCAAAACAGTCTTTATCTGAAACTCTCATTTGGGACAGTTATAATAAAAATTGTGAAATTTGATCTGAAGAATTTTTTTTAGAGACGTCCTATATACCCATTCACTGGTTTAAAAAAATCATTGTTATCATTATCCACTCAGCTGCAACAAAAAGAATTAAGGCCACGTACATGTATATCATCCAATTCAGTTTGGATTTTTCATCCGTCATCTAACTATCCGGCCATTCAATTGTTTTTTTTTTTTTAAATCGGACACAGTGCATATGAAAATGTAAAAAAAATATATGGTTCAACAGTTTAGCATTGTGCCATTCCAAGTCTTACCTGTCACTTCAGCTCAAGTGATGTGCAGCTGTACAAAACGCACAAGAAATCCAGAGGACCAGAGACTGGAACCCTCAGCTGCCTGAAAACAAAGGTAGGAATGTAAGACACCAGCTCCATTCTCAGCTGTTTTAATGTTAAGGTACCCGACACTAGGGAATGCGGAGGAAACTGAATTCACTCTGTGACCAAGTAGAAGAAATCAACACTGAAAGCATGATAAAAAATCAACGTTATGTAAGAGGAGTGAGCAGCACAGATGGAAAGGAGGAGACTGAAGTGGACCTGGTGACGGATACGTCATATAACAACAGACAACTATATATCATTGGGATCTTGAACTTCTAAATAGCAAGATATCGTAAAGCACTTTGCGTAACTATTCACTGAAAAAAAATTCAAGGTCACAGCACACCTCTTGCTTCTTCTGGTGAAACTAAAACCGGATTTGACACAAGAAGGAGACAACATAGAATATACATGTCTACTGTGATCTTGACCTTTAAATTATAAACTAAGTTTAAGATCACATAAACGACAAGAACTGTTTGTGTGAAGCATGATCTATATATTTTTGCCATGAGAGAGAACACACAGTCCAGACTACAGTGTATTAAGTTGTATGCTATGACATTGATTCTTTACCTAGACATTTTAGGCCCTTTCGCAAAATCAATCTGAGTTATACTGCAATATACCTGACATCATTTAAATGGTGTCCCTCTCAAAGGAACCAGCCCCTTAAATAATGGACATTAGAGTGAAAAGCTTTGCATGCAACTTTGTTTTTATTCTTAAATTTTGACTAAGAATTTATTGAAACTTTACACAGTGGTCTGTGATGAGACCATGTAATTTAAAAAGTACATGTATCTTGATTCAAGGTCACTGTACATTTTTTACTTACAAGTAAAATATGAGCCAGACAGAATCATCGAAAAAAATATAATTATGGTTAGACAAGGATTTTTCACACAGGTCTAATATGACCCTGACCTTTGACCCAGAAACTTTGTTTAAGGTCACTGGACACCCTTTAGCTTAAGGCTCTCTGTATCTGAAGTATTAGAGGTACATGTACGTAAGTTACATAAATGTGGGAGCAAGATTCGGCCAACTTCGGAGAATATATGGTCTGGACACCTGACCTTCACCTTTTACCTAGAAACTTGGTTTAATGTCACTACACACTCTTTATTCAAAGGCACTCTGTGGATGAAGTATCAGAATTACATGCGAGTAAGTTTAATGTAGGCAGACTCAATTACAGAGAAATTATACTTAGAAAAAGTAATTCGGACAGACAGAGAGCCACGAACAGGGGGACATTCTGATCATTATACGGCGTCATCAGAGTGGGACGTCGACCCTAATTATACATGTATATGAATAGATATTATGATCATAAATTATGATTTGTACCCATTGCCATGTAAGAAGGGGAAATAACCAAGTGTTCTGTCCACAAGTAACCGAGTTACAAAAGACTTGGATAAACATATTTTTGCATTGTTATCTAATACATAATGTATAATGCTGCATTTGTGTTTTAGGAAAGTATCAAATGCAAGTAATACGGGGCGCTCTCTCCCGCTCAGGACTATTACTGGGCCAACCGTGAGCTTATTCTCTTGATTGTTGGACCCAGCCTCATAAAACCTCCAACAAGCAAACACGCGTTTTAGTTTTCAGACTTTAATATAGATTTTACATGAACTATACTTTTACGTGAGTTTGGTATGCATCAGCACCGAAGGTCTGATTCCAACTGGCCATCATTTACAATTCAGAATAATATATAATGAACAATGGAACAACACAATGAAGGATTAACATAATAAGTACAGATGTAAGTAAATCAATTATCAAACAGCTATTGAGAAACTCGGGACATTTTAGCAGCATGTACATAAAAGGATTAATAAGATGAAAGAAGCTTAAGTGTCAATAAACATAAACAGAAGTCAATTAAAAGATTAGCTGTCCATCACTGATTGTGCCTCAGGTGGGATTAATGCTGTGCGGAATTTATAACGTTTATAAAACAGTCGAAATAGATGAAAAGTTTTTGTAACAATTAACACAGAGTCCGAAAAAGTTAATTTACACAATAATTAAAAATAGTCCGAAAGAATAAACAGAAGTCAATTAAAAGATTAGCTGTCCATCACTGATTGTGCCTCAGGTGGGATTAATGCTGTGCGGAATTTATAACGTTTATAAAACAGTCGAAATAGATGAAAAGTTTTTGTAACAATTAACACAGAGTCCGAAAAAGTTAATTTACACAATAATTAAAAATAGTCCGAAAGATTGAATTTCACACCGTGACACAAGTAATAATCTGTTTTGAAAATATGTGGTCACAATTTATCTATGTAAATGTAGCTTGTACACTGATCCTAGACATATTTTAATAAATTTTCGAATTTTCGGCGATGTTTAGTACTGGTTGACGTCCATGCGCGGATCTAGAGGGGGCGGATGGGTGGGTAACTAGAAAAATCCAAACAAACATAAAATTGACCTAGAAAATTTACTAATCATACATGTACATGTAGGCTTTGGGCACACACTGGCAAACATTATCCCACGGACCCCCTTCTCCACCCATTAAGCGTCCGGGAAAAATTCTGGAACCGCAAATGACGTCGTTTTTACTATGCCCTGTCCTGAAGGATCACTTAACTCTATGACTAAGTGATTTTGTTTAGTTTAAACAGAGACATAAATAACAGAGATTGGCAACTCCGCCATTAGCGTGTTTTGTTGTTGAAAAATGTTACGGGACCAACCTTACTTTGAGAACTACATATTAGTAAACTGAGATAATGATCTTAAACCAAAAAAAATTAATATATGGAAAATATATTGGCCAGCTATAAAACATGGGCGAAATATCGTACGACGGGTAGCCAACTGCCTCCTAAAACTCCTCTTTTAATATTGTTTATAAGACATAAACTCATGAAAATATAATATTTTAAATGTTTTGGTAATATGGTTTAGCTGTTTATTTTTCGATATAATTGTTTATTAGAAAGATATACTGATTTAAACTGGGAATACTTTACAATAGGGACCGCGATATTTCGCGAGATTTCGATCAGTTGCTAATCTCTGTTATTTATGTCTCTGGTTTAAAGTTTTAAAAGTTTAAAAAATTGGAAGCATGTAGTTGATCCCGTGTTTTACATTTATTACACGATTTCCGCGTTCGCTCATTTTGCGGAAGAAGTAAAAGCGCTGATCAGACAACATATATATACACACACATCAAAGTAATTTGATGAAAAAAATATCAACCATTCGAGTGGGCGTGCACTGCATACGCAAAAGTTCGATTTGTAAAGTTCGCCCGAATGAAAATCTCCGCAAACTACAGATTTGTATAGCATTTTCATTCATATGACAGCTACTCTATCTTCTACTGCCCGAATCTAAACAATTGTTTTTTAACAGATCTTTTACTCTTCGAATATCAACAAAACTTGTTTAAAATTCACACGTTCCCATGGAAATGAAAGATATAAACAGTAATAGCAATGAGTTTGCTTCTATAATGAATCGAACGACCATACAGAAAAACTACAAAAGCGATCATGTTACCGTTTCTCTTTTACGGCCTGAATCTAAACATAATTCACGTGCTTTTAAAATAATCTCCGAATCCTTCAATTCCAGACATCGATAAGCGAGTTTTTGTTTTTTTATCGTGCGAGCCCCTCACGTATATATGTAACATTGCAACACGGAACTTTGGTTTATAATTGCCTTACAATAAACGCTTGGAATGTATTTTAAAAAAAATTCTCCATGTTGGATCCTGTTCAATTAATGCTTTCAAATTCTATTTTGCTCTCTCTCTCTCTCTCTCTCTCTCTCTCTCTCTCTCTCTCTCTCTCTCTCTCATTTTTGTACAACTTATAAGAATACTTGTAACATTTTATACACTAATACACTAATTTGTGTTCGCCAAATATTAATTCATAAGACATGTTGATCTGGCAGAGTGTGAATGTCGCCTAACAAAGTGTTGAAGTCTGTCCTGTGAATGCATTAAAATCTCAGCAGTAATTAACGGAGATAATTATGGGTAAATATATTAATCTTTAATTTAAAACGCTTGTCGATTTTACATAAACCGGCCAAAATTTCGGCGTTGTATTGTATTTAATCAATAAACATGCACATGTGTGATAGGGTAAAAGCACACGAAGCCTGACGTGTGTATTAGACTACCGCAGATCGTTTGTCCACTCGCGCGGGATTTACAAGGGATGGATTATGTAAAGGTATACACAAATCACAGTGGCCGTGTTGGGTTTAAAATGTTTGCAGTTTTATTAAATGTTTTATTTTAAACAATATAAATATTTCATGACATCGACACTATCTCAAAGAACACCATTTATTAAAAGAGTTGAAACTAAAACAGATTTCGTCATTAACAGGTTTATCTTTTTTGTTATTGATCTCAAACATTATTTCTACAGTTTTTAGAACATTTTAGACTTACAAACCCACCACTGATAGATATGTCTGACTATGCTTAACATGGGATTAATGATGCTTTTACTAATTCTTAATTTACACTCTATCGTTTTAAATCAATTAAATGATAAATAAACTTTTATATGTAATCGACATTCAAACAATTCTTTGTGATTGCAATTAAATACAACCATGTATGTAAGACGCGAGTCTTGTGTATTAGATCACCGCTGACCGCTAGGTAGTCCAGCCGCGACCGATTTCCTTGGCCGCGGGCAAGGGGTGGGTTGCGTAATGACACACACAACTAAGAACCCAGATACATGTAGATTTGAAATGCTTGCAGTATAATTATTAAATTGCATTACATAGGTATTATTTTTTTTAGACTTAGATACCCACAATTGTTATATGTCTGACGATGTTTCAGATTGGGAATTATATTGCTTTAAATTTATATTTCTTAAACACTCTATCGGTTTAATCAATTTAACGATGACTAAACTTTTATATGAAATCAAAATTGAAACAATTCTGTGTGTTTACAGCTAAACAAACCCATACAAGTAAGATGCATATCTTTTGTATTAGATAACCGCTGACCGCTAGGTAGTCCGGCCGCGACCGATTTCCTCGGTCGCGGGCGAGGGATGTGTTACGTAATGACACACACAACTAAGAATCCATGTAGATTTGTAATGCGTGTAGTGAAATGACTTAACTATATTTCATAGAAGTTATTTTTAAAGCATGTATACTTTTAAAAAAAATACTTTCTCTCATGAATTAAATCATTCCGTATAAGCTGGTACACTTTCAGTTGTTAATTTATGTCAGGTGTGCGCACAAAGACTATTTGAATGAAAACGAGGTACATGTTAACAAGACAAGCTTTTTACACTCATATTACGCAATACCGATACAAAATAATGTTGTAACGACATTAATAACATCATAATAAACAACTTTTCCCGAGACAGCTATAACAAAATACTAACCATTTTTTAATTATAAAGCAAAGACTTTGAAGGGCTCTAGGCCCCTTATTTAAAGGGCCAGCCCTTTTTCAATAGTGTCAAGTAAAAGCCCTTGATATTTTGCGCATTTTTAGTTCGGTATGTGTTCAGAAAATATTTTAAACTAAAAAGTTACGAGACAAAAATACGACCAAAAATCAGCATTTTTTGAAACATTTAAAATTAAAAATTTAAATTTCATTTTTTGAAACTTTAAATGGAAAAAATTTAGTTCAAGGGCTACAAACATGTATGCATGCCACGAGTTAGATATGAATTGGGTCACATAAAAAGAACCTGTGCAAGTCTGATGAACTTTTCAGACAGAAGGCTGAGAGAGCCATATCCAACATTCTGCTATGCTGTTCCGGAGTCCATGACTACTGTCGGAGAATGTCGTTTACATCCAATACCCACCTACCTACTTACAACGCCAAATTCCTACCTTACGGAAGGCACCTGGAACCTGAAGACATTTCCAGCATACAGAGGGTCATCAATAAACAACTAGATGCTGTCATAAGACAGTAATACCCGCACCAAGTGTTTGCCCCTAAATAACACTTTCTTGTACATGTACTAGTTTTAGTCGAAAAGAAGGTTACATGCAATTTCCGGAACTTTTCAAAAATTAAAATTTTCATTAAAGGATGAGATCCCATCCCATAATACACATATTGCCTTTATGTACAATTTGGGGTTGAACTGTTTACATTTGAACTGTTCCCCCCCCCCCCCCCCCCCACCCGCCGGCGGTTTCCTACCTTAGATACGCTTTTGTGTGCCAACATCATCATGTGCTTAGATTTAAAGAAAGGGTGGGGTGAGGGGTCCAGACTCCCCCCCCCCCCCTTGGAAAAATTCATTTATGTAGTAAAATTGCTAAAATAAACCTCGGACCACAATCCCCCCTGCAAACACAATTATTACTCTGACCCCCCCCCCCCCCCTCCCAACTTCCCATGGGTGAATAAACATCAGAATATTTTGATAACAATGAAAGCCTATACATGTAGTTGCAAATAGAAGATTGTAAACAGTGCAAAATAAATGACATATTGCGCAATGATTTTCACTGCAGGACTGCTACATGTAAGATAGAAGATACACCCAGGTGCCGAAAGTATGTCAATTTTTTTTTTCACTATATATTTCATTGAAAACCATCATTTTTCAAAGAATCGTTAAAAAGTAACCCATGAACCAATTTTTAAAAGACTTCGATGGATAAATTCAGAATTTCTCTAGCTTTTTTGCTTCATATTTAAATATTTTTCCAACCTCCAGTTCCTGAGATTTCATATTCACAATCCAAAGGAAGATTTTTCGGCTTATTGCAATAGATATATGGTAGAGCTCTAAAAAATATCTTTGTGTTGTGTTTGAAATACAATTTTACAAATGAGTTGTCAAAAAACTGTTTCAATTAATGTATGTCAAAAAATGAAAATTGAATCTACTTAAATCAATTTATCAAAGATGCCTAATGCATAGGAGTAATAAAAATAACAATACAAACATAACCTCATAATGATTTTATTGGCGATTTAGGCCACGGCTGCTTACAATAAGGGAGCCAGGCATCAATTATTGCCTTGTTGGGCATCCCCAGACAATACAAGCAAGAATGGTGAGCCCTGGGAACAGATGCTCACCTGCTTGATCACCTAGTATAGATTAAAATGCAAATACAATGTCAAATAGGAGATAGTTGAGCACTACTGGTGAGCCAAATAGACGCCTGGAGAGCTCCCACTCCTGGTAAACTTGTTTACAGCCGTGACGATTGGGTTGGTGGAAGATCAGATGGACCAATCAGATGGACCAATGAGTGTTTCTCTGAAATTATAACAAGAAAAACACGAGAGAGCAGCGGAACTAAGTATAGCAAACGTTTAAACATTTACATTGGGGAGAAAAAAAAAAAAAAAAAAAAAAAATTGACGGGTTTGGGAGGGAGGGGTGAATTTTTTCGAGAAGACTGACGAACTTGTGTATGACGTCACAGATTTGGTTGAGGTTACTAATATCCGAAAGGCCAAAAGAGCCTGAGAACACTGATAATAGTACATTCAAGGCAAGACCCATTGAATATTGAAATAAGCATATTGGCCCTTCGATAAATGGATTTAACCCTGAATGGTTAAATCCTATTATCAAAGATGCCTAATGCATAGGAGTAATAAAAATAACAATACAAACATAACCTCATAATGATTTTATTGGCGATTTAGGCCACGGCTGCTTACAATAAGGGAGCCAGGCATCAATTATTGCCTTGTTGGGCATCCCCAGACAATACAAGCAAGAATGGTGAGCCCTGGGAACAGATGCTCACCTGCTTGATCACCTAGTATAGATTAAAATGCAAATACAATGTCAAATAGGAGATAGTTGAGCACTACTGGTGAGCCAAATAGACGCCATGAGACTATGCCAAGGCATAGGCTGCGCCACCAGTAGGGCAATCCCCCGACCATTAAGCTTGGACCCAATAAAGAATAAAGTCAATTTGAGTAAATTTTGTATGTTATAAACAAAATAATGGGCTGTCAAAAATCAAAATGGCACTCATGCCACAAGAAAATGAAATAGCTTGCCACAAAAAATTGTAATAAAGGCAAATTCAAATACTTGATCTTATCACATGACCAAGACAATACCACAAAATGATACTAGGTGTGAAATTACAATACCATAGACCTTCAATAGTCTATGAACAAATAATCTATGACCCAACAATTAGTCATAGCGCAGCCATGGCCCATTTTGCCCAACTCTAGGTGACACTTTGACACTTGAATCATTCAAAAATGCTTGCAATGCCTGTTGCAATCTGTACAAAAACATGTCATTTCCCATTCCAGAAAGGTGGACCTTATCTTTGCAAAACATGCCTGTGTTGGCTTTATGTAATTCAGGGTACCTGATGTACTTTCCCCCCAACCCGATTAAAAGAGTAGCCACATAACTATTAACCCGCATTCTAGTTCTCTCCATGGCCGGCTGATTAATACCCCCCCTCCAATGCAGGCGTGGGAGAATTTGGGACCATATAATTATGGTGGAAGGTAGTAATTGAATTAGTTTTTCTATCACGGTTTTTAGTTTGTCACGCAGGTCGGCTGATTTAGCGTGCCTATCACCTATTTTGGCCCCTTTGGAAGCGGGGATGTTGTTACCACCACAATGGATGACTAACATATGGGGTGCATTTTGTACCTTAAGCAGTGTTCTAACTTTTGAACAAATCTCTTCCACCCTCATTCCCCCTTTGCCTTGCCAAAATATGGTAGCATTATGGCGATCTAGCTCTAGGTTGGCACCATACTGGGATTTTCTAGCGTAGCAAAATGCATGCTTGACAATGGAAGAACCAAGGATCCATATCGTTCTAGGACCTAAAAAATGGTTATTAAACAAAATTTAAAATACTAATTGTGTTGGGTGACATTAGCCCTAATTTCTTATGTACCTGTACATACAATGGGACTTCCATCTCCCCTTGCTAGCAATATCATGGGCGCTGGTACCCGAGACCCAAGCAGCGGACGCTGCCCCAATGCGGAACGAATGAGGTTTGTATGATTGGTTGTCTAACCCCAATTTTTTGAGTGCTGAATTAAATACTGATGCAACTTGGTACCTAGTGACTGGTCTTCCTGAAAGGTGGCAAAAAAATGCCCCCGGGTTGGTGGGTCTTGCCTGCATGAATGATTGAACTATGCGTACAGGACATATTGGCAGTAGTGTGGGGGTTAGCGATATACTTGAACCTTTTCCTTCCTGGTCAGTTTTTGAATGTCTAAGAAAAATGTGAACAGTATTGTTGAGTGCGAGATAGGTTACATCCCCATATTGAATGGCATGACCTGGGTCTTGCAACGAGTTATGTACCAGCTCCCCCATTCTAAAATACCCGAAAAATGCTGTGGAGAATATGGCTGAGAACAGTGTTGATTCATAGGTTGATTTACATATTGTAGGCATTAAATGGATGATGCTGGATAGGATTTCGAATGAAAGTGGTTTTCGGTCGTCAACCCGCCCATTCCTACGACTAAGCCCAACCAAGACTTTTTTAAGTACAAACGCCTGTGTTGGGTCAGGCAGGCTGCGGATCTTGCAGAAGTATGATATCCCTGATATGTATGATTTAACTGTATTAGGTGAAAACTGCTTATAAGACAAGTATGCAACAAAATCAACCAACTGATTGGGATGGGGAGGCCACTCTTCTACTTGATAATAAGCCCTACGAAAGGAGTTGAAAGCATTGATTGCAGTGTCATACAATTTCTTTGTATTGTCAGACATGGAGTATCTCAAGAGCTCTTGAGATCTAAGTTGGAGATGACTTGAAGAAAGGACTGGGGAATTACTGATGGCTCTTCCTCTGAGTCTGGGAAGCTGGCCTGGAAACGCGACCATTGCTGTCGAGAAAGAGCATCAGCTTTAGTATTATCGAGACCCATTATATGTGTTGCCTTGAACTGGATATTGTACACTAACCCTTGCAAAACTAACTTCCTTAACAAGTGCATGACTCTACTAGACTTGGATGTTTGGGTATTGAGAATTGATACCAGGGCTTGGTTGTCTGTATGAAGAATAACTCTCTTGCCAGCTAGTTTTGTACCCCAAATACTAAATGCCATGGCGATTGGTACTAGTTCAAGAAATGTAATGTCCCTAATGACTTCTGTCCCTTCCCACTGTGCTGGCCAGTGCATAAATGCCCATTGCTTTTGCAGGATTGCCCCACAACCTAACTCTATATTCCCTGCACTATCTGTAAACAACTCAAATTCGTAATCATTGGACCAATCTATAATTTTGTATGATGTGATTCCATTGAAACAATCTAAGAACACTAGCCACATCTGTATGTCTGCCTTCATTTCTAAGCTAACCCTGCGCTTGTGGTGTGGTTTCGATAGTCCGCAGGTAGAATCGTAAAGCCTTCTAACAAAAACCCTACCAGCTGGGATAGCCCTAATGCAAAAGTTGAGCAAACCTGTGAGAGATTGAAGCTCTTTCAATGTAACCTTACGCTTATCTAATAAGGACAAAAGCTGTGCTTTGAGTTGCTGCAATTTCTCCACAGGTATTCTGATTGACATATTAATGGTGTCAATTTCTAAACCTAAGTAAACTAAATTGGTTGTGGGCCCAAGGGTTTTTTCATGTGCCAATGGCACCCCCAACTCTAAACAGATAAAACTAAAGATTGACATAAGGTTAGCACAATCCTGAGTGCCCTTTCTACCTGCTACCAAAAAATCATCCAAATAGTGAACCACATCATTGCTTTTGGCTTGCTGCTTGAGGGCCCACTCTAAAAATGTTGAAAATTTCTCAAATTTTGAGCAGCTTATAGAACACCCAAAAGGTAAACACTTATCCACAAATATTTTACCCTGAATTCTATACCCCAGTAACTGGAAATCAGATTTGTGAACTGGCAATAATCTAAAAGCATTTTTTATGTCTAAACGTGCTACCAGCGCTTCATGACCTAGCTTAGAGAGCATGTTTAACGCCTCATCAAAAGAAGAATACCTAACTGAACAATACTTTTTGTCTATAAAATCATTTACACTGGCTCCAGGGGGGTGGGATAGATGGTGTATTAATCTATATGAGCCTCCCTTTTTTGGTACCATGCCTACTGGTGACAACCTTAGGTCTTTCAAAGGGGGGTCATCAAATGGGCCTGCTACTCTGCCCAATGTAATTTCCTGTGATACTAATTGAACTGCTTCATATTCTAACCCTGACATGGATGAGGTTTTTGCAATCAGTGGCTACTCGTGGACCCTCATAGCAAAGCTTAAAGCCAAACGAAAATCCCTGTATTAATTCTAAGGCCACTAAACTGAGTGGATAATCAACTAAAAATTCCCGTAATTTTGAAACTTTGACTGGGCTAGCAGCAATGTTACTGAGGTCTAAATGACTGGGAGTAAGGGGCACGACTGGCTGCACTTGGGGCTGAGGGCCTCCTTGGGAGCTGAGGCCGCCATGCTGTCTGCCCACCACCAGACCTAAAATTCAAGCTAGATCCTGGAGGTGTCTTATGCCTAATGTAAGGGTGATTGAGTGAACACAAAATACATTCATGTTTGTATTGGCACTGGTATTTGCTACATTGCCCCTTATAATTGAAATCATAGCACTTCAATAGAGGGGTCTGCTGTGATTGTATCTGGGTACCAGTTATATGTGTGCTGTACATGTACAAGAGCCATAGCTCTTGATCAACAATGGCAAATGACATGGAGGGGTTAGTCTCCTTTTTCAGCCTAAATTGTATATCATAATCCCGCCATCCTAATGTCTTAACTCTACTTGCCCCCAACCTAATTGTATGCATGTATTTGAACAATTGTACAGCTGCTTCGGGATGTGCTGATGTATATATGGAGGCGAAAATAAAAAATGCGTCTGTCCACACCTGTATATCAGTAATGGTCTTAGCCTTTGACTTGGGTGCCAAGGTGAGGTTACCCTCTTTCATGGAAAATAATTTTATGTCATCATTGGGGTCACCCCCATCTAAGTTAGCAATCAAAAGGCCCAAATTGACATACTCCCCATTTGCGATTTTAATTTTTAATCTATTAGGCACCACATGGCCCAAATCACTTTCGTAACTCTGTGTTTGGGCAAAACAATTGTCAGAAATAATTTCAGGCACTGTACCTGTACATTGATCAGGGCCCGCCATGCTTGGCTGTAGCGACTCGATGGGCATTGGTTGCGTCCCCATGCCTGGCTGTAGCGGCTCGATGGGCATTGGCTGTGTCCGATTTTGGCCTAGAATATCCGCCACCGCTTGGGACACTTGTTGCAACTGCTCGCTGGAGAGCAACGATGTTGTCGTCTGTGCTGGTGCCACAGGGTCAATAGATATGGGTGCTGACTGAGCTTGGGGGTTAGCAGCAACTGCCCCATGGTGCCTGGGTTGCCTCTTGGACCTCGTCGTTGGCTGGGCCGGCTCTCGATTTTTTCTTTTTGGCATGCCGAATTGCTCGGACTTGTGAATTTTTTCGAGAAGACTGACGAACTTGTGTATGACGTCACAGATTTGGTTGAGGTTACTAATATCCGAAAGGCCAAAAGAGCCTGAGAACACTGATAATAGTACATTCAAGGCAAGACCCATTGAATATTGAAATAAGCATATTGGCCCTTCGATAAATGGATTTAACCCTGAATGGTTAAATCCTAATAAATTTCTTCAAAATCTGACAAAAAATAACAACAGAAAACCGTTTTAAAATAAGTCTTGTTTTCAATTAAATATACATGTGAAGGGAAAAAGAAAAAAAAAATGACATACTCTTGGCACGCGAGTGTACATGTATAAATATTGATTCAGTACGTGGTATCGGACACAATTCGATATTTATGTGGATAAAAGTGCGTTATTTATATTATATATTTATGTTATAATCAAAATACTTTCACCGTTTTAGAATTTAAAATTCTTACAATATTTGGCCCAAAAAATAAGTTTTTTAGATAAGTTTTTAAAATTAGATAAACCCCAGCAGGATTCGAACTCTCTACTTACAGATCTAGACACATAGTTAACGCTCTAACCCATTGCGCC
>CM065926.1:31368826-31385403 GCA_033439105.1 Magallana nippona
GCCAGGAAAGTTCAAACTTGTGTGAAAGCATCCTATGGTAATGTCGATTCAAGTTTGTTCAAATCATGATCAACTGGGGTAGCAAGAGGGTCACAGTGTGAAGGGGGGGGGGGTCAATTTACATCGGAATATGTAGAAAACAATATTTAAGAATCTACTCGAAAACCAATTGACCAGATAAGCCGAACTTGTGCACATGTGGAAGCAACTTCAGATAATGTAAATTCAAGTTTGTCAAACTCATCATCTTTGGGGGTAGGGTGGGGCCACACTGGATGGTCAAATTTTTATCTGGGAAAAAAATTATTCACAAAAAATCATTTGTTCTAATATATGGTATTGCATGTACCTTTATGCATATGCAAGCATTTTTAAATATTGTTAACGCTTAATTGTTTAGACTGGGACCCCTTGACAATTTTTGGGCCCCAAGTTTGATGTAGGTTTACACACACACACACACACACACACACACACACACACACACACACACACATATATATATATATATATATATATATATATATATATATATATATATATATATACACACACAATTGATCTTCTTGAGAACTGCAATGCTCAATATCCGATATGTCTATAAAATCATCCCGTTACAAAAGGGGCTCAATGTATTTCATATAATATCTTGAGAAATATTTAAGAATCTTTTTATTCAGGATCCTTTTTTCTACATTGATATTTTGTTTATGACTCCATAAAGCCGATTTTATTATTGCTATTGTTGCTCAGGTAAGCAATGTAGCCCATGGACCTCTTGGTATAACTGATGAAACAATGGATAAATTTGAGAAATATGGACTTGGCAGACAGATTTTCTATGAGTAGGGCCACCATCTCCAATATTGTGAACACAAGATTCACTAGTGCATTGCATGAAATCTTTTACAAGGGCATCATTTTGATCTTTTGAAGAGTTTGGATCTAGAAGAGCATCCATCAGTCAACGGTTGTACAGATAACCCAAGATGTATGTGTCATCAGACTTGAATTGATAGAGTGCCTCATTCAGTAACTACAAAAGTTGGCATACCATGAAAGCTCCGACTGCTGTTGCACCAATTGGTTATAAGTGTACGTGTCACCTCTTTATCCCGGACGTGTCAATCTTGTTCCAGGTGATTTAATCCTTGCTGACAAAGGTTTTAATATACATGACCAAATGCCATCTGGTGTTCACCTTACATACCTCCACGTTTGGTAAAGAAGACTCATTTTACTTGTGAAGAAGCTGAACTGTGTGTCGTATTCAGCTTTTTATAAGGGTAGTGTTAATTAAGAGTAATGCTGTAGATTCAAATTACATGAATGTATATGTATCTTTTGCAAGTTGTATTTTTATTTACTTAACAGACTGCATGGTTTAATCCTGTTTTGTTGTTGCCAAATTGATCATGAAAACAATTGTCTAAACTTTATTCAAATTTGATTATACATATTCTTTGATCTGTATAACCTGCAAGATCTGATGTTTATGATTTATTTAACCCCTTGGACCAAATTCAAGGTTATCACTAATGTGACATTTATTGGAAAGACTCTGCATGGAATGTTGGTCAGTCTTGGACAGTTCTAGTTCGTATTTACTCAATGCAATGATAACTCTCGTGTCCATTTTCAAAACCTTTTTTTCTGCATACATGTCAAGAAAGTAAAAAAAACATTTGTATTGAAATTAATAAAGTGGTTTAAATGATAACAGTTGTTCATACTGTTTTGAAGATAAAATACATAAAGCTTTTATGTTTGTTTGCAGTTTACTTAGAGAAATCACTATTTACTGGAGGCTGAGATGATGTACAACTCTTTTGTATTGAAAACCAAGCAATTCAATTATTTTGACATCACACCATCTATTCCGGTTTACCTAATGTGGTGATATGGAATAAATGCTGGATTGTGTCTTTCTGTTTCTCAACTGAAGTCCAACTGAATAAGTATGTTATAATTGTAATCAGGATATTTTAATGATCTCCGATCCTCAGCAATGTTTGATAACTCTAAATTATCTGGATTTCTTTTATCCGTACCATAAATCTGACTTTTATACAGACAATTTTAATTAGTATACTAGTGTTAGTATTACCATCAGTTAAACAACTACATGCTTGGCGTAATGGATTCACGCAGAACTAATTATCAATTACATGTTGGTAAAGAGTTCAAGCCACCGGTGCACCGGCCGGCACTTTTTTTTCAAACTTGTTTATTCCATTATATCCATCGTAGGCAAATTTGCAATAACTTTGTAAAAGGCATGGATACCATTTAAAAATTTCATTTTATTTCATTTCATTTAGGTTGTCCAAAGTTAATGATATGTTTAATGTAACCCGCGCGCATAGGTTTAGGAGAAATCGTGTTTTGGAAAAAACAAACAACCTCCAATTTTAATATGATCTTTTTCAAATTGATTTTACTAAATTATTGCAATCTATATAAATTTGAAATGTTTAGAGCACATTATGGACTACATGTATATATATTAGATACTCAATGGGATTGTCAGGACAAATCATTATTAAAGAGGTAGCCAACATGTAGCTTGAATACTCACTGTATTTGTAATAATCTAAATGGTAAAAATCACTTGTGTGAAAATTTTGTTTGTTTTTATTTTATTGCCCTCCCTCGTAAGTTTGGTATTTTGAAGTGATGCTAAACGTAGAATTAAGTTTGGACAGCCTTATAAAGTTTACAAGAAACATAACACTTTTATGATGAAAAAAATACTTAGAGGCTGAGGATCGGAGAACCTTAAAATACATTCGAAATTCCCTAAATTCAGAATAAACATGTTGAAATAATGACAAAATAATATAATAACGCGGGTTATGTATTTTTCTGCAATGTCGCCACCTTCATATCCCGCATAAATCACCAAAGAAAGCATTTTATTGTTTAATTTATTGCAGCTCTCCAACACATCTGTATATATATATATCTGTTAAAAAATATTTGACGTGCTTAGAAATAGATCATAAAATAAACGTAGAAAGAGTTTCTAATTTTGTTTTGAGAGAGAGAGAGAGAGAGAGAGAGAGAGAGAGAGAGAGAGAGAGAGAGAGAGAGGATGCGAATTTCATTACTCTTATTCTTTAATCATATGATGTATAAGCAATTACATAACTTGTTATTCCTATTCGAAAAACTCCAGTTCGAAAAAATATCATTCCTATTATGAAAATAACGTTCATGAGAACAAAATTCAAAATGAAGAGGCAGAAATCTGAATCCCAGAAAAAAAGTTATTATTCATACAAATAACTATACGAAAATAATCTTACATATTTATATAGAGATACCAATTCATATCATGATACTCTCTTTTCATCGTATTTTGGGTTTTAAACCTCAAAGAACTTGTTAAGGTGAAAAATGATTAATCAAACCTGGCCCTTTTAGTTATTTTAACATTCACACCATTTACTACATCTAGTTTCGAACTAATGAACATTCGGACTAGTGGGCCTTCGGACTAATGAAACTTCGGACTAGTGGGCCTTCGGACTAATGAACCTTCGGACTAGTGGGCCTTCGGACTAATGAACCCTCGGAGTAGTTGGCCTTCGGACTAATGAACCTTCGAACTTCCGGACTTTCGATTTAATGAACCTTCGGGCAACTGGGCAGACCCCCAATTTTCAGCTTTAATGTGATATGGGACTCCCTATTGAACTAAACAAATTAAGTATATAAAATATAATATCCCCCCCCCCAAAAAAAAAAAAAATAATGTTACCTAGCAGCATAGCGCAATGGGTTAGAGCGTTAACTATGTGTCTAGATCTGTAAGTAGAGAGTTCGAATCCGGCTGGGGTTTATCTAATTTTAAAAACTTATTTAAAAAACTTATTTTTTGGGCCAAATATTGTAAGAATTTTAAATTCTAAAACGGTGAAAGTATTTTGATTATAACATAAATATATAATATAAATAACGCACTTTTATCCACATAAATATCGAATTGTGTCCGATACCACGTACTGAATCAATATTTATACATGTACACTCGCGTGCCAAGAGTATGTCATTTTTTTTTCTTTTTCCCTTCACATGTATATTTAATTGAAAACAAGACTTATTTTAAAACGGTTTTCTGTTGTTATTTTTTGTCAGATTTTGAAGAAATTTATATTGATTTAAGTAGATTCAATTTTCATTTTTTGACATACATTAATTGAAACAGTTTTTTGACAACTCATTTGTAAAATTGTATTTCAAACACAACACAAAGATATTTTTTAGAGCTCTACCATATATCTATTGCAATAAGCCGAAAAATCTTCCTTTGGATTGTGAATATGAAATCTCAGGAACTGGAGGTTGGAAAAATATTTAAATATGAAGCAAAAAAGCTAGAGAAATTCTGAATTTATCCATCGAAGTCTTTTAAAAATTGGTTCATGGGTTACTTTTTAACGATTCTTTGAAAAATGATGGTTTTCAATGAAATATATAGTGAAAAAAAAAAATTGACATACTTTCGGCACCTGGGTGTATCTTCTATCTTACATGTAGCAGTCCTGCAGTGAAAATCATTGCGCAATATGTCATTTATTTTGCACTGTTTACAATCTTCTATTTGCAACTACATGTATAGGCTTTCATTGTTATCAAAATATTCTGATGTTTATTCACCCATGGGCAGTTGGGAGGGGGGGGGGGGGGTCAGAGTAATAATTGTGTTTGCAGGGGGGATTGTGGTCCGAGGTTTATTTTAGCAATTTTACTACATAAATGAATTTTTCCAAGGGGGGGGGGAGTCTGGACCCCTCACCCCACCCTTTCTTTAAATCTACGCACATGATGATGTTGGCACACAAAAGCGTATCTAAGGTAGGAAACCGCCGGCGGGGGGGGGGGGGGGGGGGGGGGCAACAGTTCAAATGTAAACAGTTCAACCCCAAATTGTACATAAAGGCAATATGTGTATTATGGGATGGGATCTCATCCTTTAATGAAAATTTTAATTTTTGAAAAGTTCCGGAAATTGCATGTAACCTTCTTTTCGACTAAAACTAGTACATGTACAAGAAAGTGTTATTTAGGGGCAAACACTTGGTGCGGGTATTACTGTCTTATGACAGCATCTAGTTGTTTATTGATGACCCTCTGTATGCTGGAAATGTCTTCAGGTTCCAGGTGCCTTCCGTAAGGTAGGAATTTGGCGTTGTAAGTAGGTAGGTGGGTATTGGATGTAAACGACATTCTCCGACAGTAGTCATGGACTCCGGAACAGCATAGCAGAATGTTGGATATGGCTCTCTCAGCCTTCTGTCTGAAAAGTTCATCAGACTTGCACAGGTTCTTTTTATGTGACCCAATTCATATCTAACTCTTGGCATGCATACATGTTTGTAGCCCTTGAACTAAATTTTTTCCATTTAAAGTTTCAAAAAATGAAATTTAAATTTTTAATTTTAAATGTTTCAAAAAATGCTGATTTTTGGTCGTATTTTTGTCTCGTAACTTTTTAGTTTAAAATATTTTCTGAACACATACCGAACTAAAAATGCGCAAAATATCAAGGGCTTTTACTTGACACTATTGAAAAAGGGCTGGCCCTTTAAATAAGGGGCCTAGAGCCCTTCAAAGTCTTTGCTTTATAATTAAAAAATGGTTAGTATTTTGTTATAGCTGTCTCGGGAAAAGTTGTTTATTATGATGTTATTAATGTCGTTACAACATTATTTTGTATCGGTATTGCGTAATATGAGTGTAAAAAGCTTGTCTTGTTAACATGTACCTCGTTTTCATTCAAATAGTCTTTGTGCGCACACCTGACATAAATTAACAACTGAAAGTGTACCAGCTTATACGGAATGATTTAATTCATGAGAGAAAGTATTTTTTTTTAAAAGTATACATGCTTTAAAAATAACTTCTATGAAATATAGTTTAGTCATTTCACTACACGCATTTCAAATCTACATGGATTCTTAGTTGTGTGTGTCATTACGTAACACATCCCTCGCCCGCGACCGAGGAAATCGGTCGCGGCCGGACTACCTAGCGGTCAGCGGTTATCTAATACAAAAGATATGCATCTTACTTGTATGGGTTTGTTTAGCTGTAAACACACAGAATTGTTTCAATTTTGATTTCATATAAAAGTTTAGTCATCGTTAAATTGATTAAACCGATAGAGTGTTTAAGAAATATAAATTTAAAGCAATATAATTCCCAATCTGAAACATCGTCAGACATATAACAATTGTGGGTATCTAAGTCTAAAAAAAATAATACCTATGTAATGCAATTTAATAATTATACTGCAAGCATTTTAAATCTACATGTATCTGGGATCTTAGTTGTGTGTGTCATTACGCAACCCACCCCTTGCCCGCGGCCAAGGAAATCGGTCGCGGCTGGACTACCTAGCGGTCAGCGGTGATCTAATACACAAGACTCGCGTCTTACATACATGGTTGTATTTAATTGCAAACACAAAGAATTGTTTGAATGTCTATTACATATAAAAGTTTATTTATCATTTAATTGATTTAAAACGATAGAGTGTAAATTAAGAATTAGTAAAAGCATCATTAATCCCATGTTAAGCATAGTCAGACATATCTATCAGTGGTGGGTTTGTAAGTCTAAAATGTTCTAAAAACTGTAGAAATAATGTTTGAGATCAATAACAAAAAAGATAAACCTGTTAATGACGAAATCTGTTTTAGTTTCAACTCTTTTAATAAATGGTGTTCTTTGAGATAGTGTCGATGTCATGAAATATTTAAATTGTTTAAAATAAAACATTTAATAAAACTGCAAACATTTTAAACCCAACACGGCCACTGTGATTTGTGTATACCTTTACATAATCCATCCCTTGTAAATCCCGCGCGAGTGGACAAACGAATACACACGTCAGGCTTCGTGTGCTTTTACCCTATCACACATGTGCATGTTTATTGATTAAATACAATACAACGCCGAAATTTTGGCCGGTTTATGTAAAATCGACAAGCGTTTTAAATTAAAGATTAATATATTTACCCATAATTATCTCCGTTAATTACTGCTGAGATTTTAATGCATTCACAGGACAGACTTCAACACTTTGTTAGGCGACATTCACACTCTGCCAGATCAACATGTCTTATGAATTAATATTTGGCGAACACAAATTAGTGTATTAGTGTATAAAATGTTACAAGTATTCTTATAAGTTGTACAAAAATGAGAGAGAGAGAGAGAGAGAGAGAGAGAGAGAGAGAGAGAGAGAGAGAGCAAAATAGAATTTGAAAGCATTAATTGAACAGGATCCAACATGGAGAATTTTTTTAAAATACATTCCAAGCGTTTATTGTAAGGCAATTATAAACCAAAGTTCCGTGTTGCAATGTTACATATATACGTGAGGGGCTCACACGATAAAAAAACAAAAACTCGCTTATCGATGTCTGGAATTGAAGGATTCGGAGATTATTTTAAAAGCACGTGAATTATGTTTAGATTCAGGCCGTAAAAGAGAAACGGTAACATGATCGCTTTTGTAGTTTTTCTGTATGGTCGTTCGATTCATTATAGAAGCAAACTCATTGCTATTACTGTTTATATCTTTCATTTCCATGGGAACGTGTGAATTTTAAACAAGTTTTGTTGATATTCGAAGAGTAAAAGATCTGTTAAAAAACAATTGTTTAGATTCGGGCAGTAGAAGATAGAGTAGCTGTCATATGAATGAAAATGCTATACAAATCTGTAGTTTGCGGAGATTTTCATTCGGGCGAACTTTACAAATCGAACTTTTGCGTATGCAGTGCACGCCCACTCGAATGGTTGATATTTTTTTCATCAAATTACTTTGATGTGTGTGTATATATATGTTGTCTGATCAGCGCTTTTACTTCTTCCGCAAAATGAGCGAACGCGGAAATCGTGTAATAAATGTAAAACACGGGATCAACTACATGCTTCCAATTTTTTAAACTTTTAAAACTTTAAACCAGAGACATAAATAACAGAGATTAGCAACTGATCGAAATCTCGCGAAATATCGCGGTCCCTATTGTAAAGTATTCCCAGTTTAAATCAGTATATCTTTCTAATAAACAATTATATCGAAAAATAAACAGCTAAACCATATTACCAAAACATTTAAAATATTATATTTTCATGAGTTTATGTCTTATAAACAATATTAAAAGAGGAGTTTTAGGAGGCAGTTGGCTACCCGTCGTACGATATTTCGCCCATGTTTTATAGCTGGCCAATATATTTTCCATATATTAATTTTTTTTGGTTTAAGATCATTATCTCAGTTTACTAATATGTAGTTCTCAAAGTAAGGTTGGTCCCGTAACATTTTTCAACAACAAAACACGCTAATGGCGGAGTTGCCAATCTCTGTTATTTATGTCTCTGTTTAAACTAAACAAAATCACTTAGTCATAGAGTTAAGTGATCCTTCAGGACAGGGCATAGTAAAAACGACGTCATTTGCGGTTCCAGAATTTTTCCCGGACGCTTAATGGGTGGAGAAGGGGGTCCGTGGGATAATGTTTGCCAGTGTGTGCCCAAAGCCTACATGTACATGTATGATTAGTAAATTTTCTAGGTCAATTTTATGTTTGTTTGGATTTTTCTAGTTACCCACCCATCCGCCCCCTCTAGATCCGCGCATGGACGTCAACCAGTACTAAACATCGCCGAAAATTCGAAAATTTATTAAAATATGTCTAGGATCAGTGTACAAGCTACATTTACATAGATAAATTGTGACCACATATTTTCAAAACAGATTATTACTTGCATTTGATACTTTCCTAAAACACAAATGCAGCATTATACATTATGTATTAGATAACAATGCAAAAATATGTTTATCCAAGTCTTTTGTAACTCGGTTACTTGTGGACAGAACACTTGGTTATTTCCCCTTCTTACATGGCAATGGGTACAAATCATAATTTATGATCATAATATCTATTCATATACATGTATAATTAGGGTCGACGTCCCACTCTGATGACGCCGTATAATGATCAGAATGTCCCCCTGTTCGTGGCTCTCTGTCTGTCCGAATTACTTTTTCTAAGTATAATTTCTCTGTAATTGAGTCTGCCTACATTAAACTTACTCGCATGTAATTCTGATACTTCATCCACAGAGTGCCTTTGAATAAAGAGTGTGTAGTGACATTAAACCAAGTTTCTAGGTAAAAGGTGAAGGTCAGGTGTCCAGACCATATATTCTCCGAAGTTGGCCGAATCTTGCTCCCACATTTATGTAACTTACGTACATGTACCTCTAATACTTCAGATACAGAGAGCCTTAAGCTAAAGGGTGTCCAGTGACCTTAAACAAAGTTTCTGGGTCAAAGGTCAGGGTCATATTAGACCTGTGTGAAAAATCCTTGTCTAACCATAATTATATTTTTTTCGATGATTCTGTCTGGCTCATATATTACTTGTAAGTAAAAAATGTACAGTGACCTTGAATCAAGATACATGTACTTTTTAAATTACATGGTCTCATCACAGACCACTGTGTAAAGTTTCAATAAATTCTTAGTCAAAATTTAAGAATAAAAACAAAGTTGCATGCAAAGCTTTTCATTCTAATGTCCATTATTTAAGGGGCTGGTTCCTTTGAGAGGGACACCATTTAAATGATGTCAGGTATATTGCAGTATAACTCAGATTGATTTTGCGAAAGGGCCTAAAATGTCTAGGTAAAGAGTCAATGTCATAGCATACAACTTAATACACTGTAGTCTGGACTGTGTGTTCTCTCTCATGGCAAAAATATATAGATCATGCTTCACACAAACAGTTCTTGTCGTTTATGTGATCTTAAACTTAGTTTATAATTTAAAGGTCAAGATCACAGTAGACATGTATATTCTATGTTGTCTCCTTCTTGTGTCAAATCCGGTTTTAGTTTCACCAGAAGAAGCAAGAGGTGTGCTGTGACCTTGAATTTTTTTTCAGTGAATAGTTACGCAAAGTGCTTTACGATATCTTGCTATTTAGAAGTTCAAGATCCCAATGATATATAGTTGTGAAATACAAATAACAGATAAATCATAAATTGGATCTAAAATATTTTGATCGGTCAATCTCTTTGCGGCAAAAAAATGTATTATTATAAATATGGCATTTGCTGTTTAGCAGTTGTTGATAAATTCGATCTTGATACATGTATTTCGCGCACATTTTTAACCATTCATCCACTGTAAAATGTACTAAAAACAGAAACTACGTGTTTTTTCGTGACCGAATTATTACTGGATTGGAATTGCTGTCCTCTTCAATAAAGGAATGATGCATGATATCTATTTACTCATTTATAAGCACTAGTATATAACATTATGACTATTATCATATTGACAATCTTTTTCGACACGAAGCTGCAAAGGAAGACCTCATCGTTGCTTTGCAACGAGCTTGGCTCTAGTTTTTCTTACAGTTTTGATGATCGCAGCCTCTTTAACTACAGAACTTGTTAGCAGTCTGCTGCACCAGTGCCAGCTTTCGGAGAGTATTATTTTTGACAAGGGGTGAAAACCTCTGGGTCTCAGCATCGAAGCTTGCCTTTGGTCTGTTGTTATATGACGTATCCGTCACCAGGTCCACTTCAGTCTCCTCCTTTCCATCTGTGCTGCTCACTCCTCTTACATAACGTTGATTTTTTTATCATGCTTTCAGTGTTGATTTCTTCTACTTGGTCACAGAGTGAATTCAGTTTCCTCCGCATTCCTTAGTGTCGGGTACCTTAACATTAAAACAGCTGAGAATGAAGCTGGTGTCTTACATTCCTACCTTTGTTTTCAGGCAGCTGAGGGTTCCAGTCTCTGGTCCTCTGGATTTCTTGTGCGTTTTGTACAGCTGCACATCACTTGAGCTGAAGTGACAGGTAAGACTTGGAATGGCACAATGCTAAACTGTTGAACCATATATTTTTTTTACATTTTCATATGCACTGTGTCCGATTTAAAAAAAAAAACAATTGAATGGCCGGATAGTTAGATGACGGATGAAAAATCCAAACTGAATTGGATGATATACATGTACGTGGCCTTAATTCTTTTTGTTGCAGCTGAGTGGATAATGATAACAATGATTTTTTTAAACCAGTGAATGGGTGTATAGGACGTCTCTAAAAAAAATTCTTCAGAACAAATTTCACAATTTTTATTATAACTGTCCCAAATGAGAGTTTCAGATAAAGACTGTTTTGAAAAAAAAAAACAATTTGGAGAAGGTGGTCATGGTTAACTCGCCCTACACTTTCCGTCATGATGTAAATTAGTCAAACAGCGTTCCTGAGCAATCCGTTCTAGGAAAAAATTCTTTCAATCAAAGCTAAAATCGCATCAAATTGTTCCATTTTATTTATTAACTTTTTTATTAACCAAAGAGTCACATGCAGGGTATGGTTATCTGCCCGCGATGCATAATCAACCCGTCCTACACTTTTCGCCATAATGTTTTAGTTAAACCGCGTTCTTGGTTACCCCCTTCTGGAAAGTTCTATTCAATTTTCTCGCGAGAAGTCGCGCTTCGCTACATGTAGCTTCTATCTATCATAACTAAAATCGTGCAATCAAGAAACGAATTGCCTTATTTCATTTATTCAACATTTGTCAAATCTTAACTTCTATGTATAATCCAAGTAAGTTCCTTATAAATTTATTCATTGTTTATGTAATCATTCAATATTATTTCATTGCAAGCATATAATTATTCCTTACATATATCTTGTGATGTGCGTTCAATATCATGTAATGTAGGATCAATATATCTTGTAGTGGATCTATTAATTTTGTTAATTTTTGTGACTTTTTTAATGAAATGACATTTGTAATCAATAATACATTTCAAAGGTTAGAACCTCGTAAATTCTTAGATCTTTGTTTCAAAACTGTGAATTATGTATTATTAAACCATTATGCAATAAAATTGGTTCAGAACAATTATTGTTGGTAATCGTAATTTTCCTAATCCATATTTACTACAAAGCTTTTACAGAATGCAGAAAATAAAATGAAAAATAACAATTAGTTACAGTTAGAAAATAAAACGAGAAATTAATGGGAAATAGGAAAGAGAGAAAAAAAACCAGAAGATATAAAATAGGCTCAGCAATATTATATGTGCATGTACGTTTAAGTTACTTACAAGCATATATATTGTTACATAATACAATTGTCCGTTCTAAATTTTTTTAAAATAAATTGGTGAATTTGGTAAAAAAAAAACAACAAAAAAACCCCATATTTTCCTTAAAGGGGCATGGTCACAATTTTGTTCAAAAATTATTTTTCCGATTTTAATGTTTACTATGCTTCAGTAAATCATTTTTAATAGGCAACCAAAATTTGAGTGTCATTCGTTGAGTTTTAAGCGAGTTACAGAGCTTACAATTCTTTGCTATATAAACAAAACTTTTGTTTACATTTTGAATGTTGAAGTGAAAATTCCAGTTTTAGACCTAAAATGAATTGTCAAACATTAGGAACTGTTTATTTATGTTTGAAATGAATAATAAGATAGAAAAATCAGCTTGAAAAAGATTTTTACTGGTACAAGCCTATTTTATTTGGTATATTGAACCTATGTAAACAAAAACAGGGCACGAGCCTTGTTTAGATGACAAAGAATTGAGAGCCCTGTATCTTGCTTATAACTCTACGAATGACCGTCAAATTTCATTTAATCATTACGAATACATTCCTAAAGCATTGTAAATAATAACAAAAGAAAAATAGAATTTGACAAAATCGTGACCATACCCCTTTAAAGGTATATATGCCGTTTGAAATGAAAATTTTAAAAGAAAGAAATGTTTGCGTATTTCCATTATGCTAGAAAAGTTATACACTTTCTGCAAATTATACAGTTTAAATCAAACTCATTTAAAAGTATTAAATATAAATCGTAATTAATATATTTACTGACCGGGTCTGTCAGTAAACGCCCAAGATTGAAATATTCATAAGCACGTGATGTGACAAGCTAATTTTAGAACGTACACAAGATGTCGACGCAAATACGTGTTCGGTCCGTTGGCAGTGGAATAACGCGTTCGAAGAGAAAAGAAAGAAAGAAACAGTTTGAGAGAGAACATTGTAAAATGAGAATCTATATTGGAGACCACTTTGAGGGGTGGACACGTATTAGAAACTTCATGTTTAACTATGGGCTTACCGGCTTCTTGCTATAGACAGGTGGGTCACACAGCGGTGTGTTTTCTTTGTTTAATAAGATATTTACTCATAAAGGAAAAGAAGTTTATGTGTATGGTACGATATTCATCGTCTGAACATGATAAAACTTGTATAGTTATCAATCCCATACTTAAAATCTATAAATTGTGCATTGTATATGTTTTGAGTCGAGGGGCCCCAGAAGGGATAATTTTGACATTCTATTTTATAATTATATATGTTGTCAAATGTATGAAAATAATGCAAAAGAGCTCTCGTCGATTGTCATCGACACTGATACGCAACCATCCTCATAAAATGCAGATGAAAATACTTTCTGCAAAAATCAAACAGTCAACAAATTCTCTATTCTTTAAGTAAGAATTTGTTTTAATTTTTATTTAAAATGTAAAAGAGAGAGAGAGAGAGAGAGAGAGAGAGAGAGAGAGAGAGAGAGAGAGAGAGAGAGAGAGAGAGAGAGAGAGAGAGAGAGAGAGACCAACATACAGAAAGTGAGACAAACAAACAGAGAGTCAGAGAGACAGGGATAGAGAGAGAGAAAAAGACTGAAAAACAGGAGAAAAGAGATATAGAATAAGATAAAAATTAAAGAGAAAGAGAGATAAAAAAGGAAAGAGAGCGAGAAAGAGAGAACAAAATAAATCTAAGATTTCAAAATGTATGTCATCTTCCGGGTTTCAGAGAGAGAGAGATTTATTAAGATATCTCCAAACATTGCTTATTAGATAATAAACATCTATTTGAATTTTTTCCTCTTCTATTTTACCTGATAATTTTGCCCTTTTCTTCTCTCTCTCTCTCTCTCTCTCTCTCTCTCTCTCTCTCTCTCTCTCTCTCTTTTTCTCTGCGATTTACACTTCTTTTCTCTATTCTTTCTTATCATTACCAACGTTTGCATTATTGCTATCAAAACAAAATTTAAAAAGTAATGAATGTCTGTATTCTGATGAATAAACATTGCTTTTTAATAGGTCCTTAATGATATCATGCATGTTGAAAAAAAACAATGGTTGCCTATGTTTTGTAACTGCTGACATGTTGTGTTCATACGAGTTTTAAAATTTGCATATTGGGATTTTTGGCAAACGTTTGCTTTACGTTGAGGCTACACTAAAATTAGATTTGTATTGTGATTCTGGGTCAGATATTTTATTTCCGGAATATTTTTAATTTTGTTTTAGGAATTCATGCCGTTAAAGATATCAATGTTCTTTCCATCCGTTATCTTCATTGACAGAAAAAATAAGGAGAGAAAGAAAAAGAAAGAGAGAAAGAGAAAAGATGAAAGGGACAAATAGAGGGAAATATGAAAACCAAC
The DNA here is from genome assembly GCA_033439105.1 of Magallana nippona. Taxonomy (NCBI): domain Eukaryota; kingdom Metazoa; phylum Mollusca; class Bivalvia; order Ostreida; family Ostreidae; genus Magallana; species Magallana nippona. Next base: position 31,383,349 of record CM065926.1, read on the forward strand.
AGAAGAAAATCAATAAATTATGTCATCTGAATATGTATCAAACAGGTAAATATATTTCGAATGTTTGCTAAAATTAATTTAAAGTATATAACTTTGGCAAAATCATATTGATTTTAAAATTAAGTCGAAAACGATATTTGTACTTAATTTGAAAGAGAGAGAGAGAGAGAATCTCTTTCTATCTTTCTCTCTTTCTTTCAACTTAAGTACAAAAATCTAAGAAAGTAGAGAGAGACGGGTGAAAAAGAGAGTCAGAAAGGCACAGAGAGAGAGAGAGAGAGAGAGAGAGAGAGAGAGAGAGAGAGAGAGAGAGAAAAGAGGGAGAAACATACAGAGAGAACAAATGTAAAAAAAAAAAGTAAAAGGGATTGGGGAAAACAAACAGAAAGATAGATTGAATATTTGAAATACAAATAACAAAAACCAAACAGTCAACTAATTGTCAATTCTTTAAGTAGGAAAGGAAATTGTTTTAATTTTTATCAAAAATGTAATTTGGAGAGAGAGAGAGAGAGAGAGAGAGAGAGAGAGAGAGAGAGAGAAATAAGAAAGAGAAAGAAAGAATGAAAGAAAAAAAGAGGAGAGAGTGAGTGAGAAAAGGACAGAGGGAGAGAGACACACACAGAGAAAGAAAATAAAGGAGAAAGAAAATAATTGAAATTGGCAGAAAACAGAGAGAAACAGAGAGAAAGATACATTGAATAGTTGAACAACAATGGACAAAAATCAAACAGTCAACTTACTGTCCATTCTTTATATAGAAATGTGTTGATATATATATATATATATATATATATATATATATATATATATATATATATATATATATATATATATATATATATATGATTTAAATTTTTGAAATAAAAATAAAAAAAATTCCTTAATTAAGAATAGATAATTAGTAACTTTTTGATTTATGTCTTTTGTATTTCAAATATTCAATCGATCTTTTTCCTTGCTTTCCCCAATCTCTCTTACTTTCATTCTCATTTGTTCTCTCTCTCTCTCTCTCTCTCTCTCTCTCTCTCTCTCTCTCTCTCTTTCTCTCTCTCTCTCCAGATTATATATTTTATATTTTAAAGAAAGAAATCAACAAATATCTAATTAAAGAATAGACAATTAGTTGACTGTTTGATTCTTCTCCTTTGTATTTCAAATATTCAATCTATCTTTCTGTTTGTTTTCCCCAATCCCTTTTACTTTTTTTACATTTGTTCTCTCTGTATATTTCTCCCTCTTTTTTCACTGTCTCTGTCTCTCTGTCTGTCTGTCTGTCTGTCTGTCTGTCTGTCTGTCTGTCTGTCTCTCTCTCTCTCTCTCTCTCTCTCTCTCTCTCTCTCTCTCTCTGTGCCTTTCTGACTCTCTCTTTCTCCCCTCTCTCTCTACTTTCTTAGATTTGTGTACTTAAGCTGAAAGAGAAAGAGAGAGAGATAGAAAGATATTCTATCTTTCTCTCTATCTCTCTCTCTCTCTCTTTCAAATTAAGTACAAAAATCTACGAAAGTTTTCGACTTTTAAAATCAAATTGAATTTGCCAAAGTTATATACTTTAAATTAGATTTAGCAAACATTCGAAATATATCTACCTCTTTAATACATATTCAGATGACATATTTTATTGGCTTTCTTCTGTTGGTTTTCATATTTCTCTCTCTTTTTCCGCCATTCTCTCTTACTTTCATTCTTCTTTGTTTTCTGTCTGTCTGTCTCTCACTGTCCCCATCTGTCTCTCTCTCTCCTCTTATTTTCTTTTTCTCTTTCTTACTTTTCTCTCTTTCTTACTTTCTCCATCTCTGTATCTCTCTCTCTCTATCCATTTTATAATTTTTTTTTAGAAAAAAATCCACAAATTCGTTATTAAAGAATTAGTTAAGTGTTTGAATTTTGTTCTTTGTACTTCAAATATTCAAACTATCTTTCTCTCTGTTTTTCCACCAATCTCTCTTACTTTCATTCTCCTTTGTTCTCTCTGTCTGTCTGTCTCTCTCTCTCTCTCTTTTCCTATCTGACTATCTCTCTCTCCTTTTATTATCTTTCTTTCTTACTTCTCTC
>CM065926.1:31386403-31398903 GCA_033439105.1 Magallana nippona
ATGGAAAATATATTGGCCAGCTATAAAACATGGGCGAAATATCGTACGACGGGTAGCCAACTGCCTCCTAAAACTCCTCTTTTAATATTGTTTATAAGACATAAACTCATGAAAATATAATATTTTAAATGTTTTGGTAATATGGTTTAGCTGTTTATTTTTCGATATAATTGTTTATTAGAAAGATATACTGATTTAAACTGGGAATACTTTACAATAGGGACCGCGAGATTTCGCGAGATTTCGATCAGTTGCTAATCTCTGTTATTTATGTCTCTGGTTTAAAGTTTTAAAAGTTTAAAAAATTGGAAGCATGTAGTTGATCCCGTGTTTTACATTTATTACACGATTTCCGCGTTCGCTCATTTTGCGGAAGAAGTAAAAGCGCTGATCAGACAACATATATATACACACACATCAAAGTAATTTGATGAAAAAAATATCAACCATTCGAGTGGGCGTGCACTGCATACGCAAAAGTTCGATTTGTAAAGTTCGCCCGAATGAAAATCTCCGCAAACTACAGATTTGTACAGCATTTTCATTCATATGACAGCTACTCTATCTTCTACTGCCCGAATCTAAACAATTGTTTTTTAACAGATCTTTTACTCTTCGAATATCAACAAAACTTGTTTAAAATTCACACGTTCCCATGGAAATGAAAGATATAAACAGTAATAGCAATGAGTTTGCTTCTATAATGAATCGAACGACCATACAGAAAAACTACAAAAGCGATCATGTTACCGTTTCTCTTTTACGGCCTGAATCTAAACATAATTCACGTGCTTTTAAAATAATCTCCGAATCCTTCAATTCCAGACATCGATAAGCGAGTTTTTGTTTTTTTATCGTGCGAGCCCCTCACGTATATATGTAACATTGCAACACGGAACTTTGGTTTATAATTGCCTTACAATAAACGCTTGGAATGTATTTTAAAAAAATTCTCCATGTTGGATCCTGTTCAATTAATGCTTTCAAATTCTATTTTGCTCTCTCTCTCTCTCTCTCTCTCTCTCTCTCTCTCTCTCTCTCATTTTTGTACAACTTATAAGAATACTTGTAACATTTTATACACTAATACACTAATTTGTGTTCGCCAAATATAAATTCATAAGACATGTTGATCTGGCAGAGTGTGAATGTCGCCTAACAAAGTGTTGAAGTCTGTCCTGTGAATGCATTAAAATCTCAGCAGTAATTAACGGAGATAATTATGGGTAAATATATTAATCTTTAATTTAAAACGCTTGTCGATTTTACATAAACCGGCCAAAATTTCGGCGTTGTATTGTATTTAATCAATAAACATGCACATGTGTGATAGGGTAAAAGCACACGAAGCCTGACGTGTGTATTAGACTACCGCAGATCGTTTGTCCACTCGCGCGGGATTTACAAGGGATGGATTATGTAAAGGTATACACAAATCACAGTGGCCGTGTTGGGTTTAAAATGTTTGCAGTTTTATTAAATGTTTTATTTTAAACAATATAAATATTTCATGACATCGACACTATCTCAAAGAACACCATTTATTAAAAGAGTTGAAACTAAAACAGATTTCGTCATTAACAGGTTTATCTTTTTTGTTATTGATCTCAAACATTATTTCTACAGTTTTTAGAACATTTTAGACTTACAAACCCACCACTGATAGATATGTCTGACTATGCTTAACATGGGATTAATGATGCTTTTACTAATTCTTAATTTACACTCTATCGTTTTAAATCAATTAAATGATAAATAAACTTTTATATGTAATCGACATTCAAACAATTCTTTGTGATTGCAATTAAATACAACCATGTATGTAAGACGCGAGTCTTGTGTATTAGATCACCGCTGACCGCTAGGTAGTCCAGCCGCGACCGATTTCCTTGGCCGCGGGCAAGGGGTGGGTTGCGTAATGACACACACAACTAAGAACCCAGATACATGTAGATTTGAAATGCTTGCAGTATAATTATTAAATTGCATTACATAGGTATTATTTTTTTTAGACTTAGATACCCACAATTGTTATATGTCTGACGATGTTTCAGATTGGGAATTATATTGCTTTAAATTTATATTTCTTAAACACTCTATCGGTTTAATCAATTTAACGATGACTAAACTTTTATATGAAATCAAAATTGAAACAATTCTGTGTGTTTACAGCTAAACAAACCCATACAAGTAAGATGCATATCTTTTGTATTAGATAACCGCTGACCGCTAGGTAGTCCGGCCGCGACCGATTTCCTCGGTCGCGGGCGAGGGATGTGTTACGTAATGACACACACAACTAAGAATCCATGTAGATTTGTAATGCGTGTAGTGAAATGACTAAACTATATTTCATAGAAGTTATTTTTAAAGCATGTATACTTTAAAAAAAAATACTTTCTCTCATGAATTAAATCATTCCGTATAAGCTGGTACACTTTCAGTTGTTAATTTATGTCAGGTGTGCGCACAAAGACTATTTGAATGAAAACGAGGTACATGTTAACAAGACAAGCTTTTTACACTCATATTACGCAATACCGATACAAAATAATGTTGTAACGACATTAATAACATCATAATAAACAACTTTTCCCGAGACAGCTATAACAAAATACTAACCATTTTTTAATTATAAAGCAAAGACTTTGAAGGGCTCTAGGCCCCTTATTTAAAGGGCCAGCCCTTTTTCAATAGTGTCAAGTAAAAGCCCTTGATATTTTGCGCATTTTTAGTTCGGTATGTGTTCAGAAAATATTTTAAACTAAAAAGTTACGAGACAAAAATACGACCAAAAATCAGCATTTTTTGAAACATTTAAAATTAAAAATTTAAATTTCATTTTTTGAAACTTTAAATGGAAAAAATTTAGTTCAAGGGCTACAAACATGTATGCATGCCACGAGTTAGATATGAATTGGGTCACATAAAAAGAACCTGTGCAAGTCTGATGAACTTTTCAGACAGAAGGCTGAGAGAGCCATATCCAACATTCTGCTATGCTGTTCCGGAGTCCATGACTACTGTCGGAGAATGTCGTTTACATCCAATACCCACCTACCTACTTACAACGCCAAATTCCTACCTTACGGAAGGCACCTGGAACCTGAAGACATTTCCAGCATACAGAGGGTCATCAATAAACAACTAGATGCTGTCATAAGACAGTAATACCCGCACCAAGTGTTTGCCCCTAAATAACACTTTCTTGTACATGTACTAGTTTTAGTCGAAAAGAAGGTTACATGCAATTTCCGGAACTTTTCAAAAATTAAAATTTTCATTAAAGGATGAGATCCCATCCCATAATACACATATTGCCTTTATGTACAATTTGGGGTTGAACTGTTTACATTTGAACTGTTCCCCCCCCCCCCACCCGCCGGCGGTTTCCTACCTTAGATACGCTTTTGTGTGCCAACATCATCATGTGCTTAGATTTAAAGAAAGGGTGGGGTGAGGGGTCCAGACCCCCCCCCCCTTGGAAAAATTCATTTATGTAGTAAAATTGCTAAAATAAACCTCGGACCACAATCCCCCCTGCAAACACAATTATTACTCTGACGACCCCCCCCCCCCTCCCAACTTCCCATGGGTGAATAAACATCAGAATATTTTGATAACAATGAAAGCCTATACATGTAGTTGCAAATAGAAGATTGTAAACAGTGCAAAATAAATGACATATTGCGCAATGATTTTCACTGCAGGACTGCTACATGTAAGATAGAAGATACACCCAGGTGCCGAAAGTATGTCAATTTTTTTTTTCACTATATATTTCATTGAAAACCATCATTTTTCAAAGAATCGTTAAAAAGTAACCCATGAACCAATTTTTAAAAGACTTCGATGGATAAATTCAGAATTTCTCTAGCTTTTTTGCTTCATATTTAAATATTTTTCCAACCTCCAGTTCCTGAGATTTCATATTCACAATCCAAAGGAAGATTTTTCGGCTTATTGCAATAGATATATGGTAGAGCTCTAAAAAATATCTTTGTGTTGTGTTTGAAATACAATTTTACAAATGAGTTGTCAAAAAACTGTTTCAATTAATGTATGTCAAAAAATGAAAATTGAATCTACTTAAATCAATATAAATTTCTTCAAAATCTGACAAAAAATAACAACAGAAAACCGTTTTAAAATAAGTCTTGTTTTCAATTAAATATACATGTGAAGGGAAAAAGAAAAAAAAAATGACATACTCTTGGCACGCGAGTGTACATGTATAAATATTGATTCAGTACGTGGTATCGGACACAATTCGATATTTATGTGGATAAAAGTGCGTTATTTATATTATATATTTATGTTATAATCAAAATACTTTCACCGTTTTAGAATTTAAAATTCTTACAATATTTGGCCCAAAAAATAAGTTTTTTAAATAAGTTTTTAAAATTAGATAAACCCCAGCAGGATTCGAACTCTCTACTTACAGATCTAGACACATAGTTAACGCTCTAACCCATTGCGCCATGCTGCTAGGTAACATTATTTTTTTTTTTTGGGGGGGGGGGGATATTATATTTTATATACTTAATTTGTTTAGTTCAATAGGGAGTCCCATATCACATTAAAGCTGAAAATTGGGGGTCTGCCCAGTTGCCCGAAGGTTCATTAAATCGAAAGTCCGGAAGTTCGAAGGTTCATTAGTCCGAAGGCCAACTACTCCGAGGGTTCATTAGTCCGAAGGCCCACTAGTCCGAAGGTTCATTAGTCCGAAGGCCCACTAGTCCGAAGTTTCATTAGTCCGAAGGCCCACTAGTCCGAATGTTCATTAGTTCGAAACTAGATGTAGTAAATGGTGTGAATGTTAAAATAACTAAAAGGGCCAGGTTTGATTAATCATTTTTCACCTTAACAAGTTCTTTGAGGTTTAAAACACAAAATACGATGAAAAGAGAGTATTATGATATGAATTGGTATCTCTATATAAATATGTAAGATTATTTTCGTATAGTTATTTGTATGAATAATAACTTTTTTTCTGGGATTCAGATTTCTGCCTCTTCATTTTGAATTTTGTTCTCATGAACGTTATTTTCATAATAGGAATGATATTTTTTCGAACTGGAGTTTTTCGAATAGGAATAACAAGTTATGTAATTGCTTATACATCATATGATTAAAGAATAAGAGTAATGAAATTCGCATCCTCTCTCTCTCTCTCTCTCTCTCTCTCTCTCTCTCTCTCTCTCTCAAAACAAAATTAGAAACTCTTTCTACGTTTATTTTATGATCTATTTCTAAGCACGTCAAATATTTTTTAACAGATATATATATATACAGATGTGTTGGAGAGCTGCAATAAATTAAACAATAAAATGCTTTCTTTGGTGATTTATGCGGGATATGAAGGTGGCGACATTGCAGAAAAATACATAACCCGCGTTATTATATTATTTTGTCATTATTTCAACATGTTTATTCTGAATTTAGGGAATTTCGAATGTATTTTAAGGTTCTCCGATCCTCAGCCTCTAAGTATTTTTTTCATCATAAAAGTGTTATGTTTCTTGTAAACTTTATAAGGCTGTCCAAACTTAATTCTACGTTTAGCATCACTTCAAAATACCAAACTTACGAGGGAGGGCAATAAAATAAAAACAAACAAAATTTTCACACAAGTGATTTTTACCATTTAGATTATTACAAATACAGTGAGTATTCAAGCTACATGTTGGCTACCTCTTTAATAATGATTTTTCCTGACAATCCCATTGAGTATCTAATATATATACATGTAGTCCATAATGTGCTCTAAACATTTCAAATTTATATAGATTGCAATAATTTAGTAAAATCAATTTGAAAAAGATCATATTAAAATTGGAGGTTGTTTGTTTTTTCCAAAACACGATTTCTCCTAAACCTATGCGCGCGGGTTACATTAAACATATCATTAACTTTGGACAACCTAAATGAAATGAAATAAAATGAAATTTTTAAATGGTATCCATGCCTTTTACAAAGTTATTGCAAATTTGCCTACGATGGATATAATGGAATAAACAAGTTTGAAAAAAAAGTGCCGGCCGGTGCACCGGTGGCTTGAACTCTTTACCAACATGTAATTGATAATTAGTTCTGCGTGAATCCATTACGCCAAGCATGTAGTTGTTTAACTGATGGTAATACTAACACTAGTATACTAATTAAAATTGTCTGTATAAAAGTCAGATTTATGGTACGGATAAAAGAAATCCAGATAATTTAGAGTTATCAAACATTGCTGAGGATCGGAGATCATTAAAATATCCTGATTACAATTATAACATACTTATTCAGTTGGACTTCAGTTGAGAAACAGAAAGACACAATCCAGCATTTATTCCATATCACCACATTAGGTAAACCGGAATAGATGGAGTGATGTCAAAATAATTGAATTGCTTGGTTTTCAATACAAAAGAGTTGTACATCATCTCAGCCTCCAGTAAATAGTGATTTCTCTAAGTAAACTGCAAACAAACATAAAAGCTTTATGTATTTTATCTTCAAAACAGTATGAACAACTGTTATCATTTAAACCACTTTATTAATTTCAATACAAATGTTTTTTTACTTTCTTGACATGTATGCAGAAAAAAAGGTTTTGAAAATGGACACGAGAGTTATCATTGCATTGAGTAAATACGAACTAGAACTGTCCAAGACTGACCAACATTCCATGCAGAGTCTTTCCAATAAATGTCACATTAGTGATAACCTTGAATTTGGTCCAAGGGGTTAAATAAATCATAAACATCAGATCTTGCAGGTTATACAGATCAAAGAATATGTATAATCAAATTTGAATAAAGTTTAGACAATTGTTTTCATGATCAATTTGGCAACAACAAAACAGGATTAAACCATGCAGTCTGTTAAGTAAATAAAAATACAACTTGCAAAAGATACATATACATTCATGTAATTTGAATCTACAGCATTACTCTTAATTAACACTACCCTTATAAAAAGCTGAATACGACACACAGTTCAGCTTCTTCACAAGTAAAATGAGTCTTCTTTACCAAACGTGGAGGTATGTAAGGTGAACACCAGATGGCATTTGGTCATGTATATTAAAACCTTTGTCAGCAAGGATTAAATCACCTGGAACAAGATTGACACGTCCGGGATAAAGAGGTGACACGTACACTTATAACCAATTGGTGCAACAGCAGTCGGAGCTTTCATGGTATGCCAACTTTTGTAGTTACTGAATGAGGCACTCTATCAATTCAAGTCTGATGACACATACATCTTGGGTTATCTGTACAACCGTTGACTGATGGATGCTCTTCTAGATCCAAACTCTTCAAAAGATCAAAATGATGCCCTTGTAAAAGATTTCATGCAATGCACTAGTGAATCTTGTGTTCACAATATTGGAGATGGTGGCCCTACTCATAGAAAATCTGTCTGCCAAGTCCATATTTCTCAAATTTATCCATTGTTTCATCAGTTATACCAAGAGGCCCATGGGCTACATTGCTTACCTGAGCAACAATAGCAATAATAAAATCGGCTTTATGGAGTCATAAACAAAATATCAATGTAGAAAAAAGGATCCTGAATAAAAAGATTCTTAAATATTTCTCAAGATATTATATGAAATACATTGAGCCCCTTTTGTAACGGGATGATTTTATAGACATATCGGATATTGAGCATTGCAGTTCTCAAGAAGATCAATTGTGTGTGTATATATATATATATATATATATATATATATATATATATATATATATATATATATATATATATATATATGTGTGTGTGTGTGTGTGTGTGTGTGTGTGTGTGTGTGTGTGTGTGTAAACCTACATCAAACTTGGGGCCCAAAAATTGTCAAGGGGTCCCAGTCTAAACAATTAAGCGTTAACAATATTTAAAAATGCTTGCATATGCATAAAGGTACATGCAATACCATACATTAGAACAAATGATTTTTTGTGAATAATTTTTTTCCCAGATAAAAATTTGACCATCCAGTGTGGCCCCACCCTACCCCCAAAGATGATGAGTTTGACAAACTTGAATTTACACTATCTGAAGTTGCTTCCACATGTGCACAAGTTCGGCTTATCTGGTCAATTGGTTTTCGAGTAGATTCTTAAATATTGTTTTCTACATATTCCGATGTAAATTGACCCCCCCCCCCCCTTCACACTGTGACCCTCTTGCTACCCCAGTTGATCATGATTTGAACAAACTTGAATCGACATTACCATAGGATGCTTTCACACAAGTTTGAACTTTCCTGGCCATTTGGTTTTTGAGAAGAAAATTTTTGAAAGATACCAACAAATTTTCAATAATTCTTAATTATCTCCCTATAAGGAGGGGTAGCCCTTCATTTTAACTTGAATTCCCTTCACCAAGGATAATTTGTGCCAAGTTTGGTTGAAATTGCCCCAGTGGTTATGGAGAAAAAGTTAAAATTGTAAAAAGTTTACAGGAGGAAGGACGCCGGACGAAAAGCGATCAGAATAGCTCAATTTCAGCTTGTGAGCTAAAATACCTAATTTTCCAGACTTACATTTGTGACACTCCATCCTTCATAGCAGTTAAGAGGTTGAAATCGTTGATGTGCTCCATGAATAATTTTAAAGACATTATATGGAAAATTCAAAAGATGTGTACAACAGCATCTTAAAGGAAATAAAAAATTTACTTTTGATGTTGGTAAACACAAGTAAAACAACAATTTTTTTCATTGATTTAAATTATTTTCATATAATTCCATGATTTTCCACTGCTGAAATTTAATATCATCTCTTCTTTTAAATAATAAACATTGATTCATGAAAATAGTTCATCACGAGTTTATGCTTCCACCACTTTTCGCTTGATATTTCGATAATCATAATACCTTTGTGCTCAAACTATGTTCAATCACTAATATGAACAAGAGACCCAGTGGCCACATCGCTCACCTGAGCAATGATACACATAATAAGATCAGCTTTATGGAGTCATATACAAAGTATCTGAACAATGTTGTATAATAGATCTTGTATAAAAAAAAAAATTCCCTTCATATTCTTATGTTTATCATTGACCCCTTTTGTAAAAGGATGATTTTACAGTCATATTACATATTGAGCATTGCAGTCCTCGAGGTTCATATATGGATTATAAACCTACATCAAACTTTGAACCCCTTGTGAGGCCAAAGAATTGTCCAGGGGCCAGAGTCTAAATAAATATTTTAAGAATCAACAATAATTCAAAATACTTGCATATAAGTAAAACCATATATAATAACATTTGAGTTTTTGTGGATAATTTAAATGTTTTCCTTTGTAAAATTGGAACCCCCACCCCATAGGGCCCAATCCTAGTCCTGAAGATTATGATTTTGACAAATTTTTATCTACACTATCTGAACTGACTTTTCTAGGCAAATTATTTTTAAAGATATTTCCCTATATATTCCTATGAAAAAGTAAAAGTTTGACCCGCCCCCCCCCCCCATTGTGGCCCCACCCTACCCCGAGTATCATGATTTGAACAAACTTAAATCTTTCAAACCTGAGGACTCTTCCATACAAGTTACAGCTTTTCTGCCCGATCGGTTCTGAGAAAAAAAGTTTTAAAGATTTTTCTCTATATATTCCGATGTAAAAATTTGACCCCCCATTGTGGCCCCACCCTACCCCCAGGGGATCATGATTTGAACAAACTTGAATCTACACTACCTGAGGATGTTTCCACACCAGTTTCAGCTTTTCTGGCTGATCAGTTTCAGAGAAGAAGATTTTTAAAGATTTACTCTACATATTCCTATGTAAAAATTCAACCCCCTATTGTGGCCCCACCCTAACCCCAGGGGATTATGATTTGAACAAACTTGAATCTAAACTACCTGAGGATGCTTCCACAAAAGTTTCAGCTTTTCTGGCCAAATGGTTTTTGAGAAGAAGATTTTTGAAAATAGTATGTGCCAACTTAATTTTAATTATCTCCCCTTGAAAGAGGGCGTGGCCCTTCATTTTAACAAACTTGAATCCCCTTCACCTAAGAATGCTTTGTGCCAACTTTGGTTGAAATCGGCCAAGTGGTTCTGGAGAAGAAGTCGAAAATATAAAAAGTTTATGGACAGACAGACAGACGGACGCAAGACAAAAAGTGATCAGAAATGCTCACTTGAGCTTTCAGCTCAGGTGAGCTAAAAATGTTCAGATTGTCTGTTTTGAATCGCCCCCTCTACCGCTTCAGGTTTCAATACAGAACCCAAAATAGAAAGTCTACTGGGATTTTGCATTGCATCAGCCATGATTAAGCCTGGATGATAAAGTTGAAAAATTGCGCGAGGTATTCCGAGTTAGTTTCGAATGGTGAAAAGAGTAAACATTTCCCATTATAAATCTCCGAAAGAAATTTGTTTTCGTTCCTGTAAGCGTTCATGAGTGAAAAATGATAATTTTTCAATGAAGATATCTTGGATATTTTCCCATTTGTCGATTTCAACAGCATTTCTTTCACAGGTATGTGTATTTTTATTTAAAATCAACAAAAAGTGATGGAAGGAATAACTTGGGACAGACTATAAAAAAATACCACAATGTTATATTGTCAAATCCTCTCTCTCTCTCTCTCTCTCTCTCTCTCTCTCTCTCTCTCTCTCTCTCTCACACACACACACACACACTCTCTCTCTCTCTCTCTCTCTCTCTCTCTCTCTCTCTCTCTCTCTCTCTCTCTCTCTCTCTCTCTCTCTCTCTCTCTCTCACCCTTTTCTTTGTCAATTTTAATGGCATTAATAAACATTGCACACCTAGACATGGATCTGCAATCTGGCCACTTCTATAGCTCTAAGCTTTGCATGGATCTCATCTTCCTAGTTCTTTTATCTTTGCTGTACAAAATTAATAATGATAATTAATAATGAATAATGGAAACTACATGTAAAAGTAAGGTAAGGAAGAAATTAGAGTACCAATTTTTTTTTGAACAGTTACCATTATTAAACAAGAAAAAATATCTGAATGAATGACAATCATTTATCCTATCCTATACTCTGTCCCGAGTTTTTGCTTCCACCACTTTACGCTTGATATTTCGATAATCATAAATACCTTTGTGCTCAAAGTACATTCATCCACTAATTTGAAAAATATCCAGATTATCTATTTTGAAACTTCAGGTTTTAATACACAACCTAAAATATAAAGTCTACGAGGATTTTGCATTGCATCAGCCATGAAATAGCCCGGATGATAACGTTGAAAAATTGTGCGAGGTGTTCCGAGTAATTCCGAATGGAGAAAAGATGTCCCATTATGAATTTCCGTAAGAAAGGACAAGAGCGTACAAGGCCTGACAAATCCCCCTGTACCAGGATTTTGAAATGGCATATGAACATATAAAAAAAATCTTTACATTTGAAAGTGTGCATCAGTACATGTACATGTATAAAGAACTGCATTCTCTGACAAATAAATAATATACATTAAAACATGTTCTTGGCACTCTATACGATTCGAACATCCTCTCATTCGAGAAGGATGGACTACGAGCCTCCGCCCATCACAGTGAGCTACGTTGACACATTAGAGTACCGGTGAATAAATCTTACTGTTTGACAATAATTAATAAAGTAAAACGTTTTTGGTGAAAACCACGCATTTGACCCAGTATGGGTCTAGACTCCATTTTAATAAATCAATAATAAAATTAAATAAAAATTTATTCTTTAAATAAAAGTACTTTTAGGATGGAGTCTAGACCCATTCATACCTAAATTTGCAATTTGGAACAGTGAATGATCCAAGATTTTGGCATTCTGTGCAGCTTAATTTGGAAACCTATACCTGTAGTGTTTAAAGAATGAAAGCACAGTATTGACTTCCATCGTGAAATTTACACTAAAAACAATGCATACAAGCAAAAAATTAATATTCTAACTTATTTGAAATTCTATCGTCTTCGTTGCTCAGAGTGGGGGATATACAACGCCTTGTACGCCCCTGTTCTTTGTTTTCGTTCCTGTGTGTGTTATTTAAAAAAATCATATGCTTAACATGGAAATAAATTCTAAGTGTATGCTCACTTCCATGTCCATACACCATAGAAAAATTTCGAACTAAAAATGTGGTATGACCACGGTACAAAGAAATAAATTCAACGGGATTAATACATCAGGAATACTAAGGATTTATAAGAATTTATAATTAATTAATCTTAACCAGAAATATCTATTGATTTGTTTTGCGTAACATATTAGTTGTAAGTTCGAATTTCCTCTGTGCAGTAAATGGGAGTTTCCTCATACTTCTTGTCAATCAAACTCAAGTCAACATACCTGCAGAGATCTATCAATTTTCTTCTTACTTTTTATAATTTGGAAAACAAAATAAATGACGGTTCGATGTGTTTTTGTCACTTCGATGATTGCACCCATACACAATTAATGCAACAGACCATGTTCCCGGAAGAGTTCTTTAGGGAAGGGAGGTGCGCGAGACAGAAGCAATTGCCAATCTACAGAATATTTACCC
>CM065926.1:31403903-31406826 GCA_033439105.1 Magallana nippona
TCGAATATATATCACAAGATTTAGAATATACATCACAAGATTTCGAACGTTCATCACAAGATTTTGAATATACATCACAAGATTTCGATTATACATCACAAGATTTTGAATATACATCACAAGATTTCGAACATACATCACAAGATATAGAATATTCACAAGATTTTGAATATACATCAAGATATTATAAAATATACATCACAAGATTTTAAATATACATCACAAGATTTTAGAATATGCATCACAAGATTATCAAATATACATCACAAGATTTTGAATATACATCATGATATTATAGAATATACATCACACGATTTGAAATATACATCACAAGATTTCGAATATACATCACAAGATTTCGAATATACATCACAAGATTTGAAATATACATCACACGATTTTGAATAAACATCAAGATATTATAGAATATACATCACAAGATTTCGAACATACATCACAAGATATTGAATATAAACAAGATTTTGAATATACACCAAGATATTATAAAATATACATCACAAGATTTTAAATATACATCACAAGATTATAGAATATGCATCACAAGATTATCAAATATACATCACAAGATTTTGAATATACATCATGATAGTATAGAATATACATCACACGATTTGAAATATACATCACAAGTTTCCGAAAATACATCACAAGATTTTGAATATACATCACAAGATATTATAGAATATACATCACAAAATTTCCAATATACATCACAAGATTTCGAATATACCTCACAAGTTTTAGAATATATATCACAAGATTTTGAATGTACATCAAGATATCATAGAATATACATCACTAGATTTCGAATATACATAACAAGATTTTAAATATACATCACAAGATTTCGAATACACATCACAAGTTTTTGAATATAGAATAAGATATTATAGAATATACATCACAAGATTTCGAATATACATCACAAGATTTTGAATATACATCACAAGATTATAGAATATACATCACAAGATTATCAAATATACATCACAAGATTTCAAATATACATCACAAGGTTTTGAATATTCATCAAGATATCATAGAATATACATCACAAGATTTCGAATATACATCACAAGATTTCGAATATACATCACAAGATTTAAAATATATATCACAAGTTTCGAACATACATCACAAGATTTTGAATATACATCATAAGACTTTTAGAATACATCACAAGATTTTAAAATATACATCACAAGATTATCGAATATACATCACAAGATTTCGAATATACATCACAAGTTTTTGAATATACATGAAGATATTATAGAATATACATCACAAGATTTTAAATATACATCACAAGATTTTGAAGATACATCCAGATATTATAGAACATAGATCACAAGATTTCGAATATACATCACAAGATTTCGAATATATATCACAAGTTTCGAACATACATCACAAGATTTTGAATATATATCACAAGATTTTGAATATAAATCACAAGATTATAGAATATTAATGACAAGATTCTCGAATATACATCACAAGATTTCGAATATACATCACAAGTTTTTGAATATACATCAAGATATTATAGAATATAGATCACAACATTTCGAATATACATCACAAGATTTAGAATATACAACACAAGATTTCGAACATTCATCACAAGATTTTGAATATACATCACAAGATTTCGAACATACATCACAAGATTTGGAATATACATCACAAGATTTCGAACATACATCACAAGATATAGAATATTCACAAGATTTTGAATATACATCAAGATATTATAAAATATACATCACAAGATTTTAAATATACAACACAAGATTATAGAATATGCATCACAAGATTATCAAATATACATCACAAGATTTCGAATATACATCACAAGATTTTGAATATACATCAAGATATTATAGAATATACAT
Organism: Magallana nippona; assembly: GCA_033439105.1. Taxonomy (NCBI): domain Eukaryota; kingdom Metazoa; phylum Mollusca; class Bivalvia; order Ostreida; family Ostreidae; genus Magallana; species Magallana nippona. The sequence goes on from CM065926.1 coordinate 31,405,823, forward strand.
CACACGATTTGAAATATACATCACAAGATTTCGAATATACATCACAAGATTTAGAATATATATCACAAGATTTCGAGAGTACATCACAAGATTTTGAATACACATCACAAGATTTTGAATCTACATCAAGATATTATAGAATATACATCACAAGATTTAGAATATACATAACAAGCTTTTGAATATACATCAAAAGATTTCGAACATACATCACAAGATTTTGAATATACATCACATGATTTTGAATATGATACATCACAAGATTTCGAACATACATCACAAGATTTCGGATATACATCACAAGTTTTTGAATATACATCAAGATATTATAGAATATACATCACAAGATATAGAATATACATCAGAAGATTTTGAATAAACACCAAGATATTATAGAATATACATCACAAGATTTTGATGATACATTACAAGATTTCGAACATACATCACAAGATATTGAATATAAACAAGATTTTGAATATACACCAAGATATTATAGAATGTTAATCACAAGATATCGAATATACATCACAAGAGTTTGAATATACATCACAAGATTTTGAATATACATCACAAGATTATAGAATATACATCACAAGATTATCAAATATACATCACAAGATTTCAAATATACATCACAAGTTTTTGAATATACATCAAGATATTATAGAATATACATCACAAGATTTCGAATATACATCACAAGATTTCGAATATACATCACAAGATATAGAATATACACAAGATTTTGAATATACATCAAGATATTATAGAATATACATCACAAGAGTTTGAATATATATCACAAGATTATAGAATATTCATCACAAGATTATCGAATATACATCACAAGATTTCGAATATACAGCACAAGATTTTGAATATACTTCAAGATATTATAGAATATACATCACAATACTTCGAATATACTTGACAAGATTTCGAATATACATCACAAGATTTAGAATATATATCACAAGTTTCGAACATACATCACAAAATTT
>CM065926.1:31407826-31415326 GCA_033439105.1 Magallana nippona
AATAGGCAGTGCTCAAGAATATCTTTGTTTATGCTGCCCCATCACTCCCTTATATTAGTTAATTAAGCTAGTTATTAAGAAAAATATTAATTGAAATGACCCATTGACCTTTTGTTGTTAACGTTTCATATTTGGTTTTAACCTCTACATCTCTGATTCAATATGTCTGCAGTCTATAAAATTAATTTCACAGAGGAGCAGAAAGCTATGGCGTGTAAAACGTTGCTTTATTCATAAATCTTTTGATGTATGTTCGAAATCTTGTGATGTATTTTCGAAATCTTGTGATGTATATTCTAAATCTTGTGATGTATATTCGAAATCTTGTGATGTATATTCGAAATCTTAATCTTGTGATGTATATTCGAAATCTTGTGATGTATATTCTATAATATCTTGATGTATATTCTAAATCTTGTGATGTATATTCGAAATCTTGTGATGTATATTCGAAATCTTAATTTTGTGATGTATATTCGAAATCTTGTAATGTATATTCCATAATATCTTGATGTATATTGAAAATCTTGTTGTGTATATTCAAAATCTTGTGATGTATGTTCAAAATCTTGTGAGGTATATTCAAAATCTTTTGATGTATATTCAAAATCTTGTGATGTATATTCTATAATATCTTAATGTATATTCTATAATATCTTGTGAGGTATATTCAAAATCTTGTGATGTATATTCAAAAACTTGTGATGTATATTCGATAATATTGTGATGTATATTCTATAATCTTGTGATGTGTATTCAAAATCTTGTGATGTATATTCGAAATCTTGTGATGTATATTCTAAATTTTGTGATGTATGTTCGAAATCTTGTGATGTATATTCGAAATCTTGCGATGAATATTCGAAATCTTGTGATGTATATTCTATAATATCTTGATGTAAATTCAAAAACTTGTGATGTATATTCGAAATCTTGTGATGTATATTCGATAATCTTGTGATGCATATTCTATAATCTTGTGATGTATATTTAAAATCTTATGATGTATATTTTATAATATCTTGATGTATATTCAAAATCTTGTGTATATTCTATATCTTGTGATGTATGTTCGAAATCTTGTGATGTATATTCAAAATCTTGTGATGTATGTTCGAAATCTTGTGATGTATATTCAAAATCTTGTGATGAATGTTCGAAATCTGGTGATGTATATTCTAAATCTTGTGATGTATATTCGAAATGTTGTGATCTATATTCTATAATATCTTGATGTATATTCAAAAACTTGTGATGTATATTCAAAGTCTTGTGATGTATATTCGATAATCTTGTGATTAATATTCTATAATCTTGTGATTTATATTCAAAATCTTGTGATATATATTCAAAATCTTGTGATGTATGTTCGAAACTTGTGATATATATTCTAAAACTTGTGAGGTATATTCGAAATCTTGTGATGTATATTGGAAATTTTGTGATGCATATTCTATAATATCTTGTGATGTATATTCAAAATCTTGTGATGTATATTCGAAATCTTGTGATATATATTTGATAATCTTGTGATGCATATTCTATAATCTTGTGATGTATATTCAAACTCTTGTGATGTATATTCTATAATATCTTGATGTATATTCAAAATCTTGTGTATATTCTATAGATTGTGATGTATGTTCGAAATCTTGTGATGTATATACAAAATCTTGTGATATATGTTCGAAATATTGTGATGTATATTTAAAATCTTGTTATGTATATTCGAAATCTAGTGATGTATATTCTATAATATCTTGATGTATATTCAAAATCTTGTGATTTATATTCAAAATCTTGTGATGAATGTTCGAAATCTTGTGATGTATATTCCAAATCTTGTGATGTATATTCGAAATCTTGTGATGTATATTTGAAATCTTGTGATGTATATTCTATAATATCTTATTCTATATTCAAAAACTTGTGATGTGTATTCGAAATCTTGTGATGTATATTTAAAATCTTGTTATGTATATTTGAAATCTAATGATGTATATTCTATGATATCTTGATGTACATTCAAAATCTTGTGATATATATTCTAAAACTTGTGAGGTATATTCGAAATCTTGTGATGTATATTGGAAATTTTGTGGTGTATATTCTATTATATCTTGTGATGTATATTCAAAATCTTGTGATGTATGTTCGAAAACTTGTGATATATATTTGATAATCTTGTGATGCATATTCTATAATCTTGTGATGTATATTCAAACTCATGTGATGTATATTCTATAATATCTTGATGTATATTCAAAATCTTGTGTATATTCTATATATTGTGATGTATATTCGAAATCTTGTGATGTATATACAAAATCTTGTGATGTATGTTCAAAATTTTGTGATGTATATTTAAAATCTTGTTATGTATATTCGAAATCTAGTGATGTATATTCTATAATATCTTGATGTATATTCAAAATCTTGTGATTTATATTCAAAATCTTGTGATTTATATTCAAAATCTTGTGATGAATGTTCGAAATCTTGTGATGTATATTCCAAATCTTGTGATGTATATTCGAAATCTTGTGATGTATATTCGAAATCTTTTGATGTATATTTTATAATATCTTATTCTATATTCAAAAACTTGTGATGTGTATTCGAAATCTTGTGATGTATATTTAAAATCTTGTTATGTATATTTGAAATCTAGTGATGTATATTCTATGATATCTTGATGTACATTCAAAATCTTGTGATGTATATTCAAAATCTTGTGATGAATGTTCGAAATCGTGTGATGTATCTTCCAAATCTGATGTATATTCGAAATCTTGTGATGTATATTCGAAATCTTGTGATGTATATTCTATTATATCTTGATGTATATTCTAAATCTTGTGATATATATTCGAAATCTTGTGATGTATATTCGAAACCTTAATCTTGTGATGTATATTCGAAATCTTGTGATGTATATTCCATAATATCTTGATGTATATTGAAAATCTTGTGATGTATATTCAAAATCTTGTGATGTATGTTCAAAATCTTGTGATGTATATTCAAAATCTTTTGATGTATATTCAAAATCTTGTGATGTATATTCTATAATATCTTAATGTATATTCTATAAGATCATGATGTATATTCAAAATCTTGTGATGTATATTCAAAATCTTGTGATGTATATTCGATAAGATATTGATGTATATTCTATAATCTTGTGATGTGTATTCAAAATCTTGTGATGTATATGCGAATTCTTGTGATTTATATTCTAAATCTTGTGATGTATGTTCGAAATCTTGTGATGTATATTCGATAATCTTGTGATGCATTTTCTATAATCTTGTGAGGTATATTTAAAATCTTGTGATGTATATTCTATAATATCTTGATGTATATTCAAAAACTTGTGATGTATATTCTAAATCTTGTGATGTATATTCGATAATCTTGTGATGTATATTCCATAATCTTGTGATGTATATTAAAAATCTTGTGATGTATATTCAAAATCCTGTGATGTATGTTCGAAACTTGTGATATATATTCTAAATCTTGTGATGTATATTCGAAATCTTGTCAAGTATATTCGAAGTCTTGTGATGTATATTCTATAATATCTTGATGTATATTCAAAATCTTGTGCTGTATATTCGAAATCTTGTGCTGTATATTCGATAATCTTGTGATGAATATTCTATAATCTTGTGATGTATATTCAAACTCTTATGATGTATATTTTATAATATCTTGATGTATATTCAAAATATTGTGTATATTCTATATCTTGTGATGTATATTCGAAATCTTGTGATGTATATTCTATAATATCTTGATGTATATTCAAAAACTTGTGATGTATATTTGAAATCTTGTGATGTATATTTGATAATCTTGTGATGTATATTCTATAATCTTGTGATGTATATTCAAAATCTTGTGATGTATATTCGAAATCTTGTGATGTATATTCGAAATCTTGTGATTAACATTCTATAATATCTTGATATATATTCAAAATCTTGTTTATATTCAATATCTTGTGATGTATGTTCGAAATCTTGTGATGTATATTCTATAATATCTTGATGTTTATTCAAAATCGTGTGATGTATATTCGAAATCTTGTGATGTATATTCGAAATCTTGTGATGTATATTCTATAATATCTTGATGTTTATTCAAAATCTTGTGATGTATATTCAAAATCTTGTGATGTATGTTCGAAATCTTGTGATGTATAATATTCAAAAGCTTGTTATGTATATTCTAAATCTTGTGATGTATATTCTATAATATCTTGATGTAGATTCAAAATCTTGTGATGTATATTCAAAATCTTGTGATGTGCGTCCGAAATCTTATCATATATTTTCTAAATCTTGTGATGTATATTCGAAATCTTGTGATGTATATTTCAAATCGTGTGATGTATATTCTATAATATCTTGATGTATATTCAAAATCTTGTGATGTATATTCGAAATCTTGTGATGTATATTCGATAATCTCGTGATCCATATTCCATAGTCTTGTGATGTATATTCAAAATCGTGTGATGTATATTCTATGATATCTTGATGTATATTCAAAATCTTGTGTATATTCTATAGATTGTGATGTATGTTCGAAATCTTGTGATGTATATACAAAATCTTGTGATGTATGTTCAAAATCTTGTGAGGTATATTCAAAATCTTTTGATGTATATTCAAAATCTTGTGATGTATATTCCATAATATCTTAATGTATATTCTATAATATCTTGTGAGGTATATTCAAAATCTTGTGATGTATATTCAAAAACTTGTGATGTATATTCGATAATATTGTGATGTATATTCTATAATCTTGTGATGTGTATTCAAAATCTTGTGATGTATATTCGAAATCTTGTGATGTATATTCTAAATTTTGTGATGTATGTTCGAAATCTTGTGATGTATATTCAAAATCTTGCGATGAATATTCGAAATCTTGTGATGTATATTCTATAATATCTTGATGTAAATTCAAAAACTTGTGATGTATATTCGAAATCTTGTTTTGTATATTCGATAATCTTGTGATGCATATTCTATAATCTTGTGATGTATATTTAAAATCTTATGATGTATATTTTATAATATCTTGATGTATATTTAAAATCTTGTGTATATTCTATATCTTGTGATGTATGTTCGAAATCTTGTGATGTATATTCAAAATCTTGTGATGTATGTTCGAAATCTTGTGATGTATATTCAAAATCTTGTGATGAATGTTCGAAATCTTATGATGTATATTCTAAATCTTGTGATGTATATTCGAAATGTTGTGATCTATATTCTATAATATCTTGATGTATATTCAAAAACTTGTGATGTATATTCAAATTCTTGTGATGTATATTCGATAATCTTGTGATTAATATTCTATAATCTTGTGATTTATATTCAAAATCTTGTGATATATATTCAAAATCTTGTGATGTATGTTCGAAACTTGTGATATATATTCTAAAACTTGTGAGGTATATTCGAAATCTTGTGATGTATATTGGAAATTTTGTGATGCATATTCTATAATATCTTGTGATGTATATTCAAAATCTTGTGATGTATATTCGAAATCTTGTGATATATATTTGATAATCTTGTGATGCATATTCTATAATCTTGTGATGTATATTCAAACTCTTGTGATGTATATTCTATAATATCTTGATGTATATTCAAAATCTTGTCTATATTCTATATATTGTGATATATATTCGAAATCTTGTGATGTATATACAAAATCTTGTGATGTATGTTCCAAATTTTGTGATGTATATTTAAAATCTTGTTATGTATATTCGAAATCTAGTGATGTATATTCTATAATATCTTGATGTATATTCAAAATCTTGTGATTTATATTCAAAATCTTGTGATGAATGTTCGAAATCTTGTGATGTATATTCCAAATCTTGTGATGTATATTCGAAATCTTGTGATGTATATTCGAAATCTTGTGATGTATATTTTATAATATCTTATTCTATATTCAAAAACTTGTGATGTGTATTCGAAATCTTGTGATGTATATTTAAAATCTTGTTATGTATATTTGAAATCTAGTGATGTATATTCTATGATATCTTGATGTACATTCAAAATCTTGTGATGTATATTCAAAATCTTGTGATGAATGTTCGAAATCGTGTGATGTATATTCCAAATCTGATGTATATTCGAAATCTTGTGATGTATATTCGAAATCTTGTGATGTATATTCTATAATATCTTGATGTATATTCTAAATCTTGTGATATATATTCGAAATCTTGTGATGTATATTCGAAACCTTAATCTTGTGATGTATATTCGAAATCTTGTGAGGTATATTCCATAATATCTTGATGTATATTGAAAATCTTGTGATATATATTCAAAATCTTGTGATGTATGTTCAAAATCTTGTGATGTATATTCAAAATCTTTTGATGTATATTCAAAATCTTGTGATGTATATTCTATAATATCTTAATGTATATTCTATAAGATCATGATGTATATTCAAAATCTTGTGATGTATATTCAAAATCTTGTGATGTATATTCGGTAAGATATTGATGTATATTCTATAATCTTGTGATGTGTATTCAAAATCTTGTGATGTATATGCGAATTCTTGTGATTTATATTCTAAATCTTGTGATGTATGTTCGAAATCTTGTGATGTATATTCGATAATCTTGTGATGCATTTTCTATAATCTTGTGAGGTATATTTCAAATCTTGTGATGTATATTCTATAATATCTTGATGTATATTCAAAAACTTGTGATGTATATTCTAAATCTTGTGATTTATATTCGATAATCTTGTGATGTATATTCCATAATCTTGTGATGTATATTCAAAATCTTGTGATGTATATTCAAAATCCTGTGATGTATGTTCGAAACTTGTGATATATATTCAAAATCTTGTGATGTATGTTCAAAATCTTGTGATGTATATTCAAAATCTTTTGATGTATATTCAAAATCTTGTGATGTATATTCTATAATATCTTAATGTATATTCTATAAGATCATGATGTATATTCAAAATCTTGTGATGTATATTCAAAATCTTGTGATGTATATTCGGTAAGATATTGATGTATATTCTATAATCTTGTGATGTGTATTCAAAATCTTGTGATGTATATGCGAATTCTTGTGATTTATATTCTAAATCTTGTGATGTATGTTCGAAATCTTGTGATGTATATTCGATAATCTTGTGATGCATTTTCTATAATCTTGAAAGGTATATTTCAAATCTTGTGATGTATATTCTATAATATCTTGATGTATATTCAAAAACTTGTGATGTATATTCTAAATCTTGTGATTTATATTCGATAATCTTGTGATGTATATTCCATAATCTTGTGATGTATATTCAAAATCTTGTGATGTATATTCAAAATCCTGTGATGTATGTTCGAAACTTGTGATATATATTCTAAATCTTGTGATGTATATTCGAAATCTTGCCAAGTATATTCGAAGTCTTGTGA
>CM065926.1:31420326-31435716 GCA_033439105.1 Magallana nippona
CTTGTGTGGAAGCATCCTCTGGTAGTGTTAGAATCAAGTTTGCTCAAATTATGCTCCCCAGGGGTAGGGTGGGGCCACAAAGGGGGGTTGAATTTTTACATAGGAATATATAGAGTAAATCTTTAAAAATCTTCTTCTCTGAAACTGATCAGCCAGAAAAGCTGTAACTTGTGTGGAAGCATTCTCAGGTAGTGTAGAATCAAGTTTGTTCAAATCATTATCCCCTGGGGTTAGGGTGGGGCCACAATGGGGGGTTGAATTTTTACATAGGAATATGTAGAGTAAATCTTTAAAAATCTTCTTCTCTGAAACTGATCAGCCAGAAAAGCTGAAACTGGTTTGGAAACATCCTCAGGTAGTGTAGAATCAAGTTTGTTCAAATCATGATCCCCTGGGGGTAGGGTGGGGCCACAATGGGGGGGGGGTCAAATTTTTACATCGGAATATATAGAGAAAAATCTTTAAAACTTTTTTTCTCAGAACCGATCGGGCAGAAAAGCTGTAACTTGTATGGAAGAGTCCTCAGGTTTGAAAGATTTAAGTTTGTTCAAATCATGATACTGGGGGTAGGGGGGGTCAAACTTTTACTTTTTCATAGAATTATATAGGGAAATATCTTTAAAAATCATTTGCCTAGAAAAGTCAGTTCAGATAGTGTAGATAAAAATTTGTCAAAATCATAATCTTCAGGACTAGGATTGGGCCATATGGGGTGGGGGTAATAATTTTACAAAAGAAAACATTTAAATTATCCACAAAAACTCAAATGTTATTACATATGGTTTTACTTATATGCAATTATTTTGAATTATTGTTGATTCTTAAAATTTATTTAGACTATGGCCCCTGGACAATTCTTTGACCTCACAAGGGGTTCAAAGTTTGATGTAGGTTTATTATCCATACATAAACAGTTGTTTAAGTCTGATCATTTTCTCGAGAACTGCAATGCTCAATATGTAATATGACTGTAAAATCATCCTTTTACAAAAGGGGTCAATGATAAACCTAAGAATATGAATGGGAATTTTTTTTTATACAAGATCTATTATACAACATTGTTCAGATACTTTGTATATGACTCCATAAAGCTGATTTTATTATGTGTATCATTGCTCAGGTGAGCGATGTGGCCACTGGGCCTCTTGTTCATATGAGTGATTGAACATAGTTTGAGCACAAAGGTATTATGATTATCGAAATATCAAGCGAAAAGTGGTGGAAGTATAAACTCGGGATGAACTATTTTCATGAATCAATGTTTATTATTTAAAAGAAGAGATGATATTAAATTTCAGCAGCGGAAAATCATGGAATTATATGAAAATAATTTAAATCAATGAAAAAAATTGTTGTTTTACTTGTGTTTACCAACATCAAAAGTAAATTTTTTATTTCATTTTAGATGCTGTTGTACACATCTTTTGAATTTTCCATATAATGTCTTTAAAATTATTCATGGAGCACATCAACGATTTCAACCTCTTAACTGCTATGAAGGATGGAGTGTCACAAATGTAAGTCTGGAAAATTAGGTTTTTAGCTCACAAGCTGAAATTGAGCTATTCTGATCGCTTTTCGTCCGGCGTCCCCCCTCCTGTAAACTTTTTACAATTTTAACTTCTTCTCCATAACCACTGGGGCAATTTCAACCAAACTTGGCACAAATTATCCTTGGTGAAGGGAATTCAAGTTTGTTAAAATGAAGGGCTACCCCTCCTTATAGGGAGATAATTAAGAATTATTGAAAATTTGTTGGTATCTTTCAAAAATTTTCTTCTCAAAAACCAAATGGCCAGGAAAGTTCAAACTTGTGTGAAAGCATCCTATGGTAATGTCGATTCAAGTTTGTTCAAATCATGATCAACTGGGGTAGCAAGAGGGTCACAGTGTGAAGGGGGGGGGGGGGGTCAATTTACATCGGAATATGTAGAAAAAAATATTTAAGAATCTACTCGAAAACCAATAGACCAGATAAGCCGAAATTGTGCACATGTGGAAGCAACTTCAGATAGTGTAAATTCAAGTTTGTCAAACTCATCATCTTTGGGGGTAGGATGGGGCCACACTGGATGGTCAAATTTTTATCTGGGAAAAAAATTATTCTCAAAAAATCATTTGTTCTAATATATGGTATTGCATGTACCTTTATGCATATGCAAGCATTTTTAAATATTGTTAACGCTTAATTGTTTAGACTGGGACCCCTTGACAATTTTTGGGCCCCAAGTTTGATGTAGGTTTACATATATATATATATATATATATATATATATATATATATATATATATATATATATACACAATTGATCTTCTTGAGAACTGCAATGCTCAATATCCGATATGTCTATAAAATCATCCCGTTACAAAAGGGGCTCAATGTATTTCATATAATATCTTGAGAAATATTTAAGAATCTTTTTATTCAGGATCCTTTTTTCTACATTGATATTTTGTTTATGACTCCATAAAGCCGATTTTATTATTGCTATTGTTGCTCAGGTAAGCAATGTAGCCCACGGGCCTCTTGGTATAACTGATGAAACAATGGATAAATTTGAGAAATATGGACTTGGCAGACAGATTTTCTATGAGTAGGGCCACCATCTCCAATATTGTGAACACAAGATTCACTAGTGCATTGCATGAAATCTTTTACAAGGGCATCATTTTGATCTTTTGAAGAGTTTGGATCCAGAAGAGCATCCATCAGTCAACGGTTGTACAGATAACCCAAGATGTATGTGTCATCAGACTTGAATTGATAGAGTGCCTCATTCAGTAACTACAAAAGTTGGCATACCATGAAAGCTCCGACTGCTGTTGCACCAATTGGTTATAAGTGTACGTGTCACCTCTTTATCCCGGACGTGTCAATCTTGTTCCAGGTGATTTAATTCTTGCTGACAAAGGTTTTAATATACATGACCAAATGCCATCTGGTGTTCACCTTGCATACCTCCACGTTTGGTAAAGAAGTGAAGAAGCTGAACTGTGTGTCGTATTCAGCTTTTTATAAGGATAGTGTTAATTAAGAGTAATGCTGTAGATTCAAATTACATGAATGTATATGTATCTTTTGCAAGTTGTATTTTTATTTACTTAACAGACTGCATGGTTTAATCCTGTTTTGTTGTTGCCAAATTGATCATGAAGACAATTGTCTAAACTTTATTCAAATTTGATTATACATATTCTTTGATCTGTATAACCTGCAAGATCTGATGTTTATAATTTATTTAACCCCTTGGACCAAATTCAAGGTTATCACTAATGTGACATTTATTGGAAAGACTCTGCATGGAATGTTGGTCAGTCTTGGACAGTTCTAGTTCGTATTTACTCAATGCAATGATAACTCTCGTGTCCATTTTCAAAACCCTTTTTTCTGCATACATGTCAAGAAAGTCAAAAAACATTTGTATTGAAATTAATAAAGTGGTTTAAATGATAACAGTTGTTCATACTTTTTTGAAGATAAAATACATAAAGCTTTTATGTTTGTTTGCAGTTTACTTAGAGAAATCACTATTTACTGGAGGCTGAGATGATGTACAACTCTTTTGTATTGAAAACCAAGCAATTCAATTATTTTGACATCACACCATCTATTCCGGTTTACCTAATGTACATGGTGATATGGAATAAATGCTGTATTGTGTCTTTCTGTTTCTCAAGTAATCAACTAAATAGAAATTAATGATGTTTATGTTTACATGTCAATCTAAAGAATATAATATAAGTACATTATAAGTATAATACAGTATACAGTATAAACTGTACATTTTTATTGAATATAAATGGCAGCCGTTTTTTTCTCTGTTAAAATATTCAACCCAAGTCCAACTGAATAAGTATGTTATAATTGTAATCATGATATTTTAATGATCTCTGATCCTCAGCAATGTTTGATAACTCTAAATTATCTGGATTTCTTTTATCCGTACCATGAATCTGACTTTGATATACAGACAATTTTAATTAGTATTCTAGTGATAGTATTACCATCAGTTAAACAACTACATGCTTGGCGTAATGGATTCACGCAGAACTACTTATCAATTACATGTTGGTAAAGAGTTTAAGCCACCGGTGCACCGGCCGGCACTTTTTTTTTTCAATCTTGTTTATTCCATTATATCCATCGTAGGCAAATTTGCAATAACTTTGTAAAGGCATGGATACCATCTAAAAATTTCATTTTATTTCATTTCATATAGGCTGTCCAAAGTTAATGATATGTTTAATGTAACTCGCGCGCATAGGTTTAGGAGAAATTGTGTTTTGGAAAAAACAAACAACCTCCAATTTTAATATGATCTTCTTTAAATTGATTTTACTAAATCATTGCAATCTGTATAAATTTGAAATGTTTAGAGCACATTATGGACTACATGTATATATATGAGATACTCAATGGGATTGTCAGGAAAAATCATTATTAAAGAGGTAGCCAACATGTAGCTTGAATACTCACTGTATTTGTAATAATGTAAATGGTAAAAATCAGTTGTGTGAAAATTTTGTTTGTTTTTATTTTATTGCCCTCCCTCGTAAGTTTGGTATTTTGAAGTGACGCTAAACGTAGAATTAAGTTTGGACAGCCTTATAAAGTTTACAAGAAACATAACACTTTTATGATGAAAAAAATACTTTGAGGTTGAGGATCGGAGAACCTTAAAATACATTCGAAATTCCCTAAATTCAGAATTAACATGTTGAAATAATGACAGCAGACACTTTCTTCCATACTTGGCATCTGCTTACAATTCCTTCAACTACGCGGAGATTCCTCTAACACTATGATCATGTGCACAAATGTTTTCATCAAGTCAACGAACATGCTCCGTTTGTGATTGGTTTGTGATTTAGCGGAAAGTCAAAGGCAAAAGCTCAAGTCGATATAGTTTCATATTTTCCACAACCTGTTAGTTTAGAGTGAATATCATAATCGGCTAATACTGATAAAACAAACTGGAATGGATGGTGTGATGTCATATATTAGAGTTAAATGGTAGCTCTCATAACTGCGGGAAATTTAAATTAAGCAATCGATATTTCTTAATTTTTCATTTTCCCGGGGGTTTTATTGAAAATAAATATGATTTACAATCACAGTGGATGTTACTTAATTGATTTATTGTACAACATCTGTATAGTTTCCTTCCCCTTTAATTTTTGGAAAGCATAAAACATAGCCATTAGTTAGCATAAGTATAAATGGGACAATTTGAAATTTATTACTAAAAGAATAGAAATCATTTAAAATGACAAAAAATATTGTAAAAATCGCCATTGTATTGTTTCTATTTCTTAATTACTGCTGGTATGAACTGTGAAATAGAAAGCTTTTCAATATTGATTGTCCAGTTTGCATCAATTGTAATGGGAATAATATCAAGATCATCCAGTGTCCATACAATCAAATCACAGCATATTTTGTTGGTGATATGAAGTTGTCCTTGGATTTGATGATAATGGTCACTGTCTTCTTTTAAATGCAAACTATCATCTGCAACTAATGAAATAAGAATATGTGATTTAAAGCATTTATCGTTATTTTCATGCAATACATAAGTATTGGCAATTTGAAAAATATCGGTCTTTAGAATATATAAATAATTTAATACTTAGTAATAAGTATAAATTAAAGTTGATTTTTTAAATCTATTATCAGTATTGTTACATCAAACTTTATCATATCCAGAAAAAAATTTCTGTTTCAACTGCATCGGATATCTTTACATCTTTAGCGGTGTATGGACACTTAACTTTAATGAGCTCAGGTTCTCAGTGTCTAGTTGCCTCTGTCTAACTGGAAATGAATAATATGTGGTGAGCATTGTGGTTGATGGGTGACAAGGCCATCAGGAGAAGCCTCAATGACTCCAGGCTTGTGCAGTCACAGTCCTACAAAAAGCCAAATTAAAACTAATTAAATACTGCAAGTACACAGACTATTAGATACTAGTACTTGAAATTTTAATGAAATAGTGAAGAAAATTCAATATACACATATCATTGACAGATTCCCCCAAGAGTGTGTATTTTTCAATTGCAATTCTTTCAGTGGTGATCCCTAACACAATATCAGGACACTTTTCAAAGTTGTATGCTGACAAAAAAATATCAAAAATCAAGAACTTGTTATTTACGCTGAAATGATATTCAGACCATCACTTTTCTGAAGGAATGAAATAATATCTTTTCCATCTAACAGCTTTTAAAACTTGTCCAAAATTAGGGGTTGTTATTCACAACTTCCAAACTATGGCCAAAAATGCGTGAATTCTCTCTTTGTCTTTTCCACTGTGGTCGCAATTATGCCATCAAGGATCTTGAGTTGCTTATAAGCCAATTTTCCTGATCATGAGCATGATGTCAATCTTCAGACAACTACTGGTAAAAGGTCCTCTACCAGTGGAACAGGTGGTTGCTGAATAGGGGTCTGGAGGGAGAATCCAGTGGAGTGCTTTAAAAAAAAACACACACATAATAGATTTACATTTTGAATGAAGGCAATCAACCCCCCTCCCCCCCCCCCCCCCTAGAAAATGAAAATTTATTAAATTTACATAGTTAAATTATTGCAAATATGCCTCGCATTATATTATTGCAAATATGCCTCGCATAGATTAAAATTCATTATAATATTATTGTTAAGATTGTTTGAAATTTGGAGCCAAGGTAAGACTAAAAAAAGATAATTAACAGAATATTTATTATATAGAGGAAGTATTTACCTCTTGTTTTGGACAGTGTGGTCCGAGTCTGGATTTATGTCTGATAATGATTGAACTGTTGAAGTACCAGATATACATGTACATGTACCGGCCAGCAACTGTGGTACTTATTGCTTCCACTGAAGTTGATTTTACTTTCTTCCAACCATTTTCTGTAATATTTGTCATATTTTTAATGTGGAAAGATACATTATTATCACTAAAATGAAAAAAGAGGGTTAACCCTTTAGCTCGATCGGTAAAGTGCTGGATTGGCTTCACTAACAATTCGTAGATCGTAAACGTACGAGTACACTTACGAATTCCGAAATATTTTTCATTTGGTAAACGCACTATTAATATTTTGCATACCAAATTGAGACACAGCTGTATTTTGAATTATGATCTGTACAGAAGGAACATTATTGAATAACCTAATTGTATTTGTGGTCAAAAGGAGGATGTTTATCACTTTTTCTTTGTATGCAAGAATTATGTAAATGCTAGAATCAATCTATTTGAATTACTTTTTAATAGGCTTGAAGAAACAATTTTAATTAATTCACATTTGCTACTTTGGGGCAGTGACAATTTGTCTTACAATACAAACTGCTTTATTTTTTCAGCAGTTCAAAACTTTATTAAAGAGTCTGGAAGATTTAATAATTAATTATCTCTTGTTTTTTTCTATTTTTATACTGTATATCAACACTATTCACTATATATTCGCAAAAACTTTGTAAATGCATATTTATGAATATTACTATTGTGAAGTCAATAAGTATAAGTAACATGTAATATCACTATGACAATTGTATGTATTGTATGTATTATCATTAGGAGAGGAACATGTAAGTTGTAAGAACTTGTTTCCAATCCTTTTGTGCAATGTACACAATAAAATATGTTCAAATCAATTCCGGACATGCACGTATACGAGCGTTTCACTAAACCTATCGTAAACGTAGCACTTACGATTTGAGAGTTACGTTCAACTCAGTGGAACTCTTCATACAACGGAGGTATTTTCTACACGAAGCAGACGTAAACAAACTTTTTCGCTTTTGACAGACGACACGATCCACGAATTCAGAAATGGACAATTTTCGCAAAGCGAACTGGTCAGAGGGGTCCATCAGTTTACTGGTGGATCTCGTTACAGATCCCGAGCGATGGGCTGTAATTCGAGGGAAATTCAGTCCATCGCTCACCATCCAGAAAAAACAGCGAGTCTGGGAGGAAATTGCTGAGAGGTATAACATATAAGGCCTCGTAAATAATGAAATATTCATATATACATTTAATAAGATTAATTTTACTCAAGTTTTTTTTCTATTTACAAAAAAAAAATTATAATAATATTCTCTGTGTTTGATAATCATGAAATTCTGATACCACATTGAAGAGGCTGTGTACATCTAAAATTTACTTGTAACAGTGTTTATATTGACATGGCGTGATCATGATAAATTTAAATATGATGTATATAATGTATCACAGTATTAGAATATCCATTTATGATAATATAGAACCAATGCCAGTTCAACATGTGTGCGAAGTCTGAAGGATGTTAAGAAAAAATGGCAAGATCTCCAAAGCCATACTAAAAAGAAGGAGGCCAGTAGGTAAGAGAAATAGGAGAAGTTATAGCTATGAATGAACATGTACTAGCCTTTAAATGTGTTGATATGAAAATAGGGGGGGGGGTGAAAATTTTAGGATAGTTCTCATCACTTACATACATGTAAAGCAGGATAAAATGTAACTACATGTATGCGAATGTTTAAAAATGGATCAGGCCAGTGTAAAATAAAAGAGAGATGATTTGATCTATTTTAACAGAAAATAAATGAAGGATAATTTGACTTGAATTATTTCAATAGAAAATTTGACCTCAAACGAACAGGTGGTGGACCACCCCCTCCAGAACTGAAGTGTTGGGAGCAAAAGGTACAACATGTACAATGTAAATAAACTGTAATTTAATCAATTGATAACCAAAGTAAGTATGTTGTTATACATACCTTGTAATTTAAGAAGCATAATTTGTTCCTTTGTGTAAAATCAAAAAAAAAAAAGCATCTTAAACAAAGTTGTATCAAATGACAACAATGTGAAAATTGGAACATTTTGAATGAAAGACTATGCATGTATTTTTGTCATTGGAAATGAGATATGTTTTCTCGTGACAATTGATATGATAAAAATTGGTGTGTTTTTGTTTCCAAAATCCTATCTGACATCAAATTATGTCTATAAATTCATTTTAAGGACATATAATATAGTTGATATACTGACTGGAATTTATGTGCAAATAATGGTTTTTTAAACTAAGGAGCTTGTCATGGTAACTTCTCTGAAGACTCAAAAATTTTATAAAACTACATGAATGCATGTAGTGCTTATTATTTATTAAAATTATATCTATAGATCATTTCCGTCCTATCTAATGATGTTATTTCTGGCGTGGAGGGTGGATTCGATTCGCTAGACCAGCCAGTTTGGCCATAGGTAACCAAATATAAATACATGTATTTAATAAATACACACAGTTTGTAATGATTTTTTTAAGTGAATGATATGCGAGATCTGAAAAGAAACATTAGGTCTTAATACTGAGATCATTTGTCATAGCAATTATTTTTCAACCATTGTATCCTCCTTTTCAGATACTGTTACTCTGTGCAGAAAAGAATCATCAAAGAGAAGATATGGTATACATATATTTTAAAAGGACTCTTATTCAAAATTAAATTAATTTTGTATGATTTGATTTAAATTCCCAAAGAATTTACATGTATTAAAAAATATTTTCAGGCTTTTAGGCTTTAAGATAGTCCTATATTTGGCACTAAATGGGCTCAAACATGAAAAGCTTATCTTTAAATGATAGATATACATATAGATATTTGATTATGTGGAAACCTACATCTGGATTCCCAGTGATAAAAAATTATCATCATAATTAATTTATGTATAAAAAATATTGGTAATTATTGAGGTACCTATATCTGATCATCTTCGGAAACCAACAGCCGGTCTCGCTTCTCATACCAGGTTTCCGACGATGATATCTGACAGAATTTAACTTTTCAGTTGAGGTGGACAGTGAACCAGAGGTGGGGATGGAGGCACCATCATCCTTCAGTAAGTTTCTTTGGACCCTGAGTTCCAAATTCATAGGCGTCGGAACCAGAGGGGAGGCTAAGTTTCCCCACCCCCCTCCCCCCACAAACATTTAACAGATTAAGATGCTTATCACGAGATTATATCAATATTCATCTAACAATTGATATTATTCTATATATTATATATTATTATATTAAACCCTCAATTATGTATTAACTTTTTGTCTGGTCAAGAGGTCATATTCGTGTTGTCACAATGAACTTCGATCGAGCTTTTTGATTGGCTGATACATTATTACGCTTGTTTTCATACAAAATACAGCTTTAATTAGAGACTCCCTCAAATTTAAATATTAGTAATAATAGCAATGTTAAAAAGTTCATAGGGATATGAATTTGGTCGGTATATGATTAATTTTGTGAAGCGCGAATACATGCATGTATATTGATTAAAGCACGAATACATGTATATTGATTATCTAGATAAATTAAATTTGGCTTTAATATTGTCTGGTTTCAATGTAAGATATGTTCATGCATATATATACAGTTAAAGATCACAATTCATTTAGAACCCCCCCCCCCCCCCCCCCCCCCCCCGAGAAAAAAAAAATGAAATGAAATAATAGACAGTATACTTGCAAAGTGTCAGTTACCTATTTAGTAAGTTCACAAAGGCTTAGGAATAATCTATGTAAAGTTATTACAAATAAGTTGATTAAATGTAACAAGACCATGATGAATTGTTTTAAAAGCCATTACAACCAGAGAAGTATTTAATTGTCAAATCTCTGTATTAGACGTAGTCTGACTGCTTGTCCAGTCTGGTCAACTTGTGCTGGGTTGGGTAGGAGCAGAACCTGGTCAGGAATCTGAACATCCACATCAGGGTCTTGTGGTAACCTCATCTCAAGGCACATGTTGTGAAGTTTCATTACTGCAGTAATAATCTGCACACATTTGCCAGGGGAAAAAAGTAACATGCCGCCTGACTTATGTAGACACCTGTAGCAAAAACGTATTACTGATTTAACTCCACTTTACTCAATGACATATAAATTAATTTTAATTAGTAAAGACTTTACTCAGTGGTAATTCATTAAAATCTCGTTGGATTTTTAATTCATAGAGAAGAACTTTTTAAACATTTCAATGTACAATGTTGAATTAAATAGTTATTAATGAGTGAAATTTATGATGAACTTTGTATACAAAAATTCATCCTGTGAATAATAGTTTGGTAATGATGAGTTGTGAAAGCCATTCCAACTTGGTAGTTTATTCTCTCTTTCTCTCTCTCTCTCTCTCTCTCTGACTTTCCCTTTCACTTTTTTCACTAATAATGTTATGTTGTTATTATGATCGAGACTTTTTAAAGTTTAATATTACATATATACGTCTTGGTGTGAATGAAAAGAGTACGTTTTATCATCTCTGGGTTTCATGTGTGCATACTGAGTACTGGTCTATGCATACATTATCAATGTGTAATTAAAAAAAAAGGTTGAAAAAATTAAAAGTGTATAGATTTTTTGGTGAGTAATGTCTCTGTATCATAGCAGTTGACACGAAAACATTTCTTTGACTGCATGTTGTATTTTCCCTTCGTGTGTACATATAACTATTCATAAAATAAAATATAACACGGTAGATAATTCTAAATATACATTGTTCAAGTCGGACTCGCTCTTCGGTAAATTTATTCACCTGTGTGCAAGCTGATGTGGGTGTCCGGCTCAACGTCCTCTCTGACGAAATCTATCAGACGGAAAAGAAATTCTCTGGGCAGTCGATAACGCTCTATCACCTCAATGTCGTTCAGGAAGTCTAGGGGGTTAGTCCTGTCTCTGAAAACTCGTTCTCTTCGTAATTTTCTCTGTACTACGTCGTCTGCTAATATAAACACAGGGGCCATTTTGATTTGTTTACGTACACGTAAATTGTTTTAAGAGTGCCTCAGACTGCTCGTAGACTTAAGAGCAACTTTTGTCGTAACTCGCAACTCTCAACTCTTAGTGAAACGCACTTACGTGCTACGTTCACGTTTAAGTCTACGTTTACGATCTACGATACGTTAGTGAAACGGTCGCCCATAATTACTAAAGTTCGTAGACGTAAACGTAGACGTAAACTTAGACTAGCGTACGTTTACGTCTAAAACGGTATTCACAAAATGACGTTGACGTAAAATTACGTCATAATCGGACGTAAATCTACGTCTGCTCTATAGGTACACGTATCCTATTAAACATGGCGGCTATTTTGTTTGCGTTGGCAAGAGAGAGGAGTCTGAGACATCAGAGAGTCTTCCGAGACCGGACCAACCCCTTGGACGTCTTCAGTGATAGAGAATTAATTATCCGTTATCGTTTTCCGAGGCGAACCATTGTTGATTTTATTCAGCAGGTGGACAGTAGACTTTCAAGACCTACTAACAGGTCTCACCCTCTGCCTGTTTCATCCATGGTAAGAAATTTCGCTGATATTGATCCCGATGTATTTATAGTTGTAATATAATTATTCCACCTACACATATAATTCTTTCATTTATAAACACACAGAAAATTTATTTATAACAAGATGTTTGTTATTTGGACAACAATTCGAAATTCAGGACATTTGATAATTATTTTATCCCTTTGTGTCCTCATAATTTACAGATGGTATATAAAATTATTGTATGAGAAGAAGAAAAAACCTATCATTATACCTTATCATTCAAGTGTAATAGATAATAAATGAGAGTAGCTCTGGTGAACTAAAAGTTACATTGGTGTGGCATCTGGCTGGCTGATTATTGACATTTTAAATAAGCTAGAAGGTGGTAAAGGATGACCTGCATGTACTCATTGTAATTGTCCAAACAACTATTCTATTGTAGACATTCTGTACCAAAGAAAATTCAAAAACATGTATCTATATTTATTGCAACTTTAATTTAAATCCAAATAAGCATAACATTAACACATGAGAATTAATTTTTACAGGTGTTGGCAACTCTGAGGGTTCTTTCCAAAGGAGACTTCCAGTCTGAGGCTGCCGACATCCACGGGATTTCCCAACCCTCGTTCAGCAGAATGTTTATGGGAGTTGTTGATGCCCTGAATGCCAGCCTGGACAATATCACATTTCCAATTGAGCAAGAGGACATTCTTCAGACCAAGGAGGGTTTCTTGAGGGTGGCAAACTTCCCTAACGTAGTTGGTGCCATTGACGGAACCCTGATTCCCATCATCGGAACGTCTGGAGATGATGAGCACGTTCTTGTTTGCAGGAAAGGGTTTCACGCAATCAACATGCAGGGAATTGTGACGGCTGACCTGAGGTAAATAAAACATAGGTAATCACATATTACAAAGCTCACTGAGACGAGGCATCATCTTTATGAAGCATTACCTTTATGAGACCACCTTTATCACATTATATGAAAATCATAGTTAATGATCTTGGATATACATGGATACTGTTTTGACATAATATCGTATTACAATATCATATGTTAAAAAATTGTATGATAATCATATGTTAATTTCATACGGTATTATAAGATACAATGTTTATCACTACAAACATATGATATAGCACCCAATGATACTTACAATATATATCATATAATACAATAAAATACTGCAATAAATAATGATGCAGTATGATATTGTAACATGTGATATGACATTGTATCGTGTTAAACATTATGGTATTTGATCACATAATACAATATCATAATATATGATACAATATAGTATTATATGATACAGTACTATATCACATAATACATCACAATATTGTAACATATGATATTATATAATATAGTATATTGTATTGTATGATATTGTATTATGATAAAATATAATTTGATACAACATTGTATCATATTATATGATACAATATCATGCGATATAGTAATATATTATATAATACAATATCACATTATACAACATTGTATCATATGATACAATATTATATATTGCAATATCATATAATACAATTTCATGTGACATATAATAATATATAAAACAATATCATAATATACAATATTGTATTATATGATACAATATTATATATTATACAATATCGTATCATATGATACAATATTATATATTATACAACATCGTATCGTATAATACAATATTATGTATTGCAATATCATATGAAACAATAGCATGTGATAAAAAAATATATAATACAATATCATATTATACAATATTGTATCATAATATACAATACTATACATAAAAATATCATGATACAATATCATATCATAATGTACAAAAAATTGATACAATATCATATTGTGTCATATAACTTTTTACAATATAATATATGATATAATATTGTATCATATAAAACAATAGTGTATCATATCATACAATACTATATCATAGGAATCATGTTATATCATTTAACAACAAACACATCTATCTAGCAGGTTTGAGTGAGGTAGGAGATTTTTTTTAGCATCCTTGATGATGGAGTTCAGGCTCCACATCTGAAGCTGATAATGGACCAGCTGCCAGGTGGAGGATGGCTTTTAGGGGACAGTGGCTACCCCCTTCGCCCATGGCTGATGACTCCTTTCCTCACGCCCCAAACAGGACAGCAGGAGAGATACAATGGGAGTCATATCAAGACGAGAAACTGCGTTGAGAGGGCTTTTGGTGTCCTTAAGTCCAGATTTCTGCAAGTATAAAAAATAGATTTCATTCAAATATTAGACTTGCAGAACAGACTGCAAACATAAAGCACATGGGGAAAATTGCTTACCTGGATAACACTTCTCTCTTTACTTTTCTTTATTTCTTGAATTTATCTTTTTTCTGAGACTGCACTTCCATTGCGACAACAACATGGCTCCCCATCTGATGATGATGAGCTTACAATACAGAAAAGGGAGAATTAGATATAGAACACCCAAATCATAAAATTATTTCAGATTCATTTTTTCGAAGACTATTTCTAAAACATCACTAACCCATTCACAATTGGGCCATACTAATAGTTGCAAAAACATGCAAAATTCTTTGAAAAAATACAAAATAATGCATAGGACTTGACAATGTATAAATTTATACTTTCCAACAAACGCATGACTCGGTGACTGATCAATAATCCATGTCCATGTTTAACGTAACATCAATATTCTGTTACAGATGTCTGCACAAAACAGGAGGAGCTCTGGCCTACACCCCAGCAAAATGTGTTAGGATCATTGAATGTTGCTGTCGCCTCCACAATAGGGCCATTGAAGACCGTATTCCAGCACCAACAGCGGGACAAGTACCCATCTACTCCAATAATGAAACTTTAAATGCTGAAACTATTGCCAATACAAATGCAGTTAATATCAGAAACATCATTGTTAGAAGGTTTTAATTATCAAACTGCGATTGTCTGTTTATTTGCTTCCTTTTGATATATTGGCCTGTCTAAGAGTTAACAATTATTGATCATTAATGTGTAATACCCTGTTATATGATGTTTTAAATCATTCAATGATAAGTAAATAAGTGATACTTTTTTCCAATGACAGGTCATTATCT
>CM065926.1:31436716-31506716 GCA_033439105.1 Magallana nippona
TACAGTAATTTTTTAAAGAACAAGTTGGCACTTCTAAATATCTTTGACATATCCATGGTAAACAGGATACTGAAGTTCAGCTGTATATATATGTATGCTTTTGCATTATCAAAAGGAATCGCAATACAAACTAGTTTATTCTCAATCACCGTACAGTCAGAAAACACTATATACACTTCTATTCTATATATAATCCTATACTTTTTCTAATTCCATTAAATGTTGCAGATGTCTACGTTTATTATCTTGAACTTATGGTACTCACACTCTAATGAATGAAGTTAACTTTCAAAACTATTTTATTTTCTAATTCATTACCTTTTTCCATGTTTCAGATTCAAAAAAAGCTGTGGGATATCACGTTGGCACACAGAACCAAACAAACCAGTGATATCTAATTTATCAGTCTTCTTTTTAGAACGAATGATATTTCCCGCTTGAAAGTCTGAGCAATTCTGAAAAAAACATGAATACAAATTAATAAATGATGCATGAATGATTTTATTGCAATTAAATACAACTGTGTTTTGCAAAGCCATCTTTGCTTACCATTCAGAGAACCTAATGGGATACTCTCACACCCTTGACTTCTAAATTGTATCATAATTTGTTTGGGTATTTTTTCTGCTCTTGAGGTGACAAATTATAATTTCGCACTAACATGCAGTATTCAATTTGTCTGCACAGCATTGGTGTGGTAGAGGACCAACAAAATCCAAAAATAAGCATTAAATGCTTTATAGTTTTGGAAATGAAAAACAGGTAAACAGTATAACCTGTAAGATAACATGCCATTCTTCATGTTCTTATCTATGAATAGCTAAAATGTACATCAGTTGATTGTACACTGCAGATACATCCATAGACTGCACCTTAAATAGCACAGAAGCATCCCTCAGTACCTGCTTATTAAATATTATTTAAATAATCTAAAACACTCAATAATGCAAACTGTATGATGTATGTAAGATTGGAGATCACATGACATAAACAATCCAGACTATTGATAGCAGTTTGCTAGAAAAGTAGCGGACCAGAAACCCATGGCTAGTAAAAATGTTGAAATGCATAATATTTTCTGCATACAATTTTTGTAAAGGACACTATATTACATATACACATTCATTCCATGAATTTGAATCAAGCTGACATGAAATTTTATACATTGTAATTATATCAGTTTGAATTTGGTAATATCAATAACAATGAAGATTAATATCACAAATACCTTATCAAAGTTTTCTATGTACATGTATATCACATGTGGATATACGAGGGTTGTTTGGAAATTATTGAGACAACACAAATATTTCTCTTTCTAAATGACGAATTTAAGTGAAAAACAAACATTAAAAACATTAAAGAAACCTAAACAAATAATTGATAAAATTAATATTACAAAATAACAGACTTTTGTGAACCTAAATTATTCAATCAAGTTAAGTTACAATTCAATTCACTTACAATGCTTTGCTTTTTGGCATCTTGACTATAAGCTGACACAAATGCATCAACTTTGTCTTGGTCCATGAAAAATCTTTCTTTTGTTCTGGGTATCCCAGTCCTCTGTCCTGATGATTTCTTGTGCACAAGACCAAAGTTACCATCCAGGGAAATGATTTTAGTTACTTCGCTCTGAAAATTAATATATTATTATTGTTTTTTTTTTAATTATTATTTCATTGACAAAAATTAAATCACATGTGGTGGAAGTCATATATAGATACTCTTTTTCCTCACTTTCAATTTTTCAAGGATATTCTTTTTCATAAAGATATAAAGATGATTGAAATACTCTTGAACCTACATAACCCATCATAAAATAATCACTACATAACAATACCAAATCAGATAATTTTTTCTGCAGTAAAACTTAAATGTGTACCTAAACTGGCTAGTGCCAAACTTACTACAATGGCTGGATTTGAGGTACTGGTGGCTGATTTACTGAGAATTCAGTATGTAGTGATGTTTTTTTGTTAGAGATAAAAGTTTTAGCCAAGATTTCATAAATGAACAATACAGACACAAAGATCTTCATATCAAAACAAATTTTCACTAAAAATGTTCCTTGATTATATAAACAGAAGAAATACAAGCTCTATCATAGAACCTGATATTTTCTTGCAAGCTGTAAGAGTACCCCTACAAGTAAAAGCCTCGCTTATTATCCCGGCGCTACTTAAATGTGAAGGCCATTTTCTAACAAACTGGTTCCAACTGAGATTTCATCCTAACATATTATAACAGTCACAAGAAATCATAAAGTCTGCTTTAATCTGCATGCATCCATATTCATTGATCAAAAATCCTTATAATTTCAACTCTTCACTAGAAGTACTTTTGATTTAACTTTACATTAGTTTTGCAGATTGCTAATCAAAAGATTAATATTTCATTTAATGTTTTCTGCATTTAATTTTCCAAATTCTAAAAGGATAAATTGTTTTGAGTTCTGCTTAGATTTTGAAAATAATGGATTGGTAACTAATATGGGAGATTATCAGATTGATTAATGTGCAAGTTTTATAGCAAAAGACAAATATTTTTATTGTCATTAATAAGATTTTTAAAACTTAGACTCTTTCATATTGGGAAAACAAGTAAAAGGCATTGAGATTCACTATCGTATGGTGCATTCATTGAATAATGTCAACCAATTACAATATCTGTCTGCATTTTTACACACATACCTCACAACAGATAGGGCATTCATTAGCCATTTGAACATGGTTTTCATCATAATTCTCTCTGTTGTTAAACTGAGATCTGTGGAATCTGTATTCATTAAAGGGATCCCCAACAAGACTCCTGTATATATCTTTCACCTGTAGGTACAGAAACAAAAAAGTTGAGCTTTTGGCATTAAATATGCTTTCTTGGTGCTTTTGAAGATGATTTATAGATCTGAAAATATTGTCTGTTATAAAACTACTGCTTAAAAAGTACTATAAAGGCAAGGATATATAGAATGTGCTGTGAAATTGCAAACTTTCATGGGGGTTTGATTATCATTGCTTTTCATGGTATGAAGAGACCCCTATAGAAATGTTACAATTTGATATTGCAGTGTTATAATGTTTATTATTTAATACTGCAGATATAAAATCTTCTTGGACCAGTATTATCCTCAAACCATGAAAATATGGTATCATGAAAATAAGTGCTACTACGGTGCTCATTCAATTTAAAACTGAACACCGCTTGTAATTAGGCAATGTCCGGCATATTTCTCTTCTATCACCGGTATCCTTACAACCCCTATATAAGCCGCAGACCTCTTAGCAGTTTAAAGTATTTCGCAGTAGAGGTTTCACCTGTGTTACTTGGTCGCAATGAAATTATCCAATTTTACATGGGTTTTTTTCAAATCAGGAGAATGGTAACATCAAATAAACATATCAATGCATCATATACAAAGAGAGTATGCACATAAATTAAGAAATAAATGCATAAAATCCTAAGACCATGAAAGGAATACTATACATCGGCCATGAGTTTGAGATGTGCAATCAAGTGTAACAAAATCAAAGGGTTTATATACCTGTGTAACGGTGCCTATTTACGAGCAGTGTTCAGCTTTAATTGTATCTCAAGTATTTTGTTGGATTTAGATGTCAATTGGGTATAGTCCACTAATACATTCTCCATAGCCGATAATGTTAACAAAATGTCACACAGCATTCTCCCTAATTTTCGTTCAGCAACGAGTGATCCCTCAAACTGAAGCTACACAAGTTGTCCATCTTTGGTCCGAGTTTCGTGGTTTGATGTCAGATTCGTTTTCCCGCAAAATCCGTCTGTTTACGTCAACCCCTGAAAAAGAAAGTGAAAGTACAAAACTCCTGCCTATCAGTGAAGCATCACATAACACAAAATAATTCCATACACTTTCAGGTTAAATCACATTTTGCTCAATATACTTACAGGAAAAATGCTCCTCACTTACAAGTATGATGTTCATAATAGTACATAGCTTCATAGATTTTATATGTAGTCTGTTAATAAAGGAACTTTTATTTTTAATGGCACTACTTTGTTGTCCTACCGATTCTAAAAATAGTTGAAGGGATAATCCCAATATGTAAACCCATTTATCAATCTAATGCTTTCTCAACATATCATTATCTATTATACATCACTCACATCCATACTACCAAGTTTTATGAAATTCCAATAAATAGTAAAAGTTTTAGAGACTTATAAAAAATACATGTACCCCTCCCTCATTACATGTAAATAAAGCTGTTTTCAGACTTGTCTTTTGATTGACTTATACGCACTTAAATATTAAGTTATACCATGATTTTTCAGTTTGAATTGCTTCTTAGAACTAGATTTAAGAATATAAATCAAAATATTGAGAATTAACTGTTAATTTACCAAAAAAATCAGTATATTAAGTTAAAAAAGTACACATTTTTTCTCTTCTCTGGATACATTTTTACTCAAATCAAGAATAATAGCATCAAAAATACCACGAATAAGGAATTGCAAGAAAGAAGAGGATATGTCGTTTCTAAAAAGGTGCTACATGTGAAATTTGGTACGTTAGAAATGGAGTTATTAAACTTCCAATGTGTAAACCTATCAGTCAAACCTAACTACATTTTTACGCCAAAACCCAACGTCATGATGTCATAGACAGCTGAGGCAGCCATATTGAAATGTGATGTCATCATAACAAGGTAATTTGAACCTGTGTATACATTCAAAATGAGAGGTGAGAGAAAAAAGCACAAGTTTGTCTGTGGAAACAATGTTAGAAAGGGGAGAGTGGGTCAAGGCCACTCTAAACATCAGGTATTTAAATCAGTTTGGTTACTGCGGTTAACAGCTAATCAATTTAACTTAATTACTAGAGTATCACCTGATGGTAAGTCTTACACTTTGTCAGGAGCTGAAAAAAGTCTTAGTAATGTCAAGGTTTTGCGCCCCCGCCCCAGTGATCCCAGCCCTTACTCAAGTGTCACCAGACCCGACAGTCGGGAAATGAGGGTTGTTGATAAGGGTCTGACCCTTGACATGATAAATGACCTGCATGTATCACATGCCAGGTGTTTATGCCAACTTGCTGATTTTGAGATAAAATCTGAAACTAAGTGGGGGCTAGGCTGGTCATGGACATTCAGGTGCAAGAGGTGCAATTTTATATCGAAGCCATATAAATTGTATCATGAGGTTCCATCAAAGCGCTGTGGTAGAAAAGCTGCAGAAATGAATCTAGGTATACAAACGGGTCTCTACCAGACCCCATTAGGTAATGACCAGGCCAGACTTATTCTGGCATGTACCGGCATTTCACCCCCAGCAAGGTCCGGAATGTATAAATCAGGTAATAAAGTGGGTGAGAAAATTGTTGAAATAGCAGAACGCGATATGGATCAAAAATTGAAACAACTTAAGAAAAAGAATGAAATGTTAGGTCTTCCTTCCTCACATCCAATCAATATTCAAATGGATGCCTCTTATCAATCAAGGGGTATCACTAGCAGGCATAAAATGGGCCAGGGAGCCTCACAAGTAATTGGTGTAGCGTGTGAGGATGAGACAGACCAACATAATGTGATAAGCTATCATATGGTAAATAAACTATGCTGGGTTGGAGCATGGCTCCGAGGAGAGGGATATGATGTTAGCTGCCCAAATGGGCATGTTGGTTGTACGGCCAATAAAAATCCTGTCGAACCATTGTCCGAGAGGGAGACGGGATACAAAATTGGGGAAAAACTGGCTAAACATGATCTGCTGGTTAAATATGTGACCACTGATGGCGATGCCACCAGTTGTACAGGGTTAGAAACCGCCCTTAAAAACACTCTGTCCCCCCTGTGGAAAACTAGCCGACAAGCCGATAGGATACATAGG
Source organism: Magallana nippona (assembly GCA_033439105.1). Lineage (NCBI taxonomy): Eukaryota > Metazoa > Mollusca > Bivalvia > Ostreida > Ostreidae > Magallana > Magallana nippona. The sequence continues at coordinate 31,442,585 of CM065926.1, forward strand.
GGGCAAAGTCTATTTCGACAAGGTGTTAAAGCCGAATTCAGTCCCGAAATGTTTCCTGCACACACTAAAACTCACAAGTCTGATTTGCAGAAAATGTTTGCCAATGACATCAAAGAACGATGCCACGGCATTTTTCAGGCACTGTTTAAAAAACATAATGGTGACTTGAATAAAATTTCAAAATGCCTACCTAGAATTGTAGACAGGGTCATCAAGTGCTACAGTGGGGGTTGCGGTGAAGGTTGCAGATGGAGTGTAACTCTCTGTAAGGGTGGTAAGAAAACTAGCTGGTGGCACAAATCTGTTGGTCTCCGAGCACATAATCTAGAACCAGGTGACCTAAAGTTAAATCAAAAAGACAAGGTTATTCTAAAATCATTACTCGGAATGGTTCTCTCGATCTCTGCCTTGAATGAAATGAAACTAAACACAACTACAAACAAGTGCGAGTCAGTCAATCGAACCATATCTGTCAGTCTTCCCAAAAACAAAACTTACAGTAGAAATGCAAAATCCCGTGCTCTCTCAGGTCTGTTACGAGCTAACAATGGGATAGACTTGGCGGTGTTTACAACCCTTGCTTCCCTAGGTGCTCCCCTTGGTGCCCAGTCTCAGTCACTGAAAGCTCTGCAAAGAATAAAACAAATGTCAGAGTATAGCATAAAGCATGCAAAATCATTGAATCAGAAAAAGAAGCGAGCATGGGCTCGATGTAGAAATGCAATACAGTATGTCAAACAAAAACTAAATCGGCCTGTAAAGACTGACTACCGAAAGAATCAGCTAGAACCATCACTCTCCAGTCTGGCAAAACAAAGGGGTGAGAATTTAGAGAATCCCGATCCCGATCAACCTGGTTGCAGTCATTGGTGAAAAATCAATTGATATCAATACAATTAAGCTTATTAAACTGTTGTGTTCTTCAAATATGTGTTTAAAAAATTAAAACTGATTTACAATGAGTATACAATGAAAATTATGTGCAATGTTTTTAAAAATAAAATTTGTAAAGAAGAAAAAAAATTGTAGACCACTGGGGGGAGGGGTTGGAGATGGGCCTCCAGTGCTCTGCATATTTTTTTTTTATCTTTATAAAATTACACAATACATAATTTTAAGTGAATTAAATCTCTAAAATACATACCATTACTCATTTAAATGGAAATTTATAACACAAGGGGGATAATTCACATGTTGTCTGCACACACCTTCAGACATACAGTTGACACGCTGCATATTAATTCCATGTGGTTCAAGCGAGAGATGATCTGGGTTTATGCATAACCGGTTGTGGCATAAATGTGAACAATCAAGAGATGGAGGAGGAATAAATCTGAGTTTGATAATTAAAGACAATTTAGCGGGGGAATAACTATGCCATTCAAGGTTAGGGAGTTTAACTTTTATCTGACCATAGGACTTTGACCTCTGACCATTATGCCACAGTCTACACTGGAGATTGGCAGCTAAATAGCTGTTTTCATGTAATTTCTTGAAATATTTAGCCACAAAAGCATCCATATTGATGAAGAAGATGAACAGGAAGTGGATAAAATAAAAACACACACCGTTGAATTTCATATTTCAGATAAAAAATAAAAAAAATAAAAATAAGATATTTTTGCTACTTACTCAATATGGGTATAGTCCACTAATACATTCTCCATAGCCGATAATGTTAACAAAATGTCACACAGCATTCTCCCTAATTTTCGTTCAGCAACGAGTGATCCCTCAAACTGAAGCTACACAAGTTGTCCATCTTTGGTCCGAGTTTCGTGGTTTGATGTCAGATTCGTTTTCCCGCAAAATCCGTCTGTTTACGTCAACCCCTGAAAAAGAAAGTGAAAGTACAAAACTCCTGCCTATCAGTGAAGCATCACATAACACAAAATAATTCCATACACTTTCAGGTTAAATCACATTTTGCTCAATATACTTACAGGAAAAATGCTCCTCACTTACAAGTATGATGTTCATAATAGTACATAGCTTCATAGATTTTATATGTAGTAAATAATAAAAGGAACTTTTATTTTTAATGGCACTACTTTGTTGTCCTACCGATTCTAAAAATAGTTGAAGGGATAATCCCAATATATTCAAATGCCCTTCAATTTTTGTGATGAATACATGGTTCAATTTAAAATAGTTTATCATAATGCTTAAATAAGATTTATATAAATTGATTGGTTCCCTATTTACCAAGTCATTTTGCTGAAATATAACTCAAAACTGTATTCTTCAAAATTAACCATCACTTGTTTGAGTTGCCTGTGACATTAACTTTTCATTATGAAATTAAACATTAAGTAAAATATAAATCTGGCTAATTGTCTGAAAATGTTACTCCTGTCAAAAGGTCTGATGATGGACAAAGTGATCCTTCTGTACACATTGGATTTTTAATACAGTCATTATCAAATTCATCATCTCTCTGTTACCAATATAAATAATAAGACAATAAAAAACAAGACAACTGAGAAAATGCTATTTTCATTATTACAATGCATTTCTATGTTGATCCTGCCTAATTAGATCATCTATAATAAAGCAAAGTGAAAAAAAATAATAAATAAACAGAAAAATAAAAAAATAATTACCTCATCAGGTCGCACCATAACAGGAAATCCATTCTGAGATTGAATAATGGCATCACAGAAAGATTTTAAAGATAAACACCCCTCAAGCTGAAGGACCACAGCTAACTCCATCAATTTAAAATCAAACGCAACACGGGGTACTTCAGGAGAAGACGGCCATAGTCTGTACCTGACCAATGTGACAGACTCCATCTCACACTTGCAAAATTGCATATTTATTTTATGCTGATGTCCTGAAATTCAAATAAAGCCAAATATTTCATTTGTTCTGTTTAGCACATGAAAAAAAAATCCACCAATAAGTGACTGATCTGTTTTTTACATGTAACAAAACAACTATTAACTGCATTTTTGGGTTATTGTCTCAGCAAGTAATGATTATTTACATGTTTTATTTATAATTATATTACCAGATTGACAAAAAAATTTGTTTGATGTATGACCCATCATAAATGCCCCTACCCAATAATTTTTTCAGCACTTTGGATTTTTTAATCAAAACATTCAAAATCTATTGGGTATTGGGGGTAGTGTAGTTACCTGATAGGCTTATTACAGCAAGGATTTTGGTGTAAGCTGTTGGGCATTCATTATGATCTACCCTTCTAATGCAAGTTTCCGATGAACTTTCATGGGGGACATACATATCATTCTAATTTGATAAAAAAAAAAGAGAAAATTAAAATTCATTTTTTTTTAAATTGTAAAATACACATATAAATCCCAAGGAATACTCATGCACATTAAATTTCACATTTTTTGAATATAAAAAATAACATTTAAAGAAAGACAGTTCATAAACATGTACAAAAAAATAGCAAATGGCGATGGTTACTTACTTTCCAAACACATGGCTTGTGAAAAAGCACCCCACTGTGGATTTGTGTGCATCATTGTTCACAATAGTGGGCTGTTGGTCCACAGTCTGGGCAGTAAATGATGTGCATTGTCTCCTTGCCACAAAAACAACATTCCCATGTTGATGGGCACATTTCCTCCACCCTAGCCCTGAACATTGCAGGCTGTATTGTTTCCCATCCTTCACGTTCTTTAGTCTTCCTGGATACATAAGTCCTTACATCTATTTTTCAAAATGAAATCATCAAAATATAAACAAGTCTGTAATACATCACACATTGCTTTTCATCATGCTTATCACTGATACTTTGTTGCTTAAGCAAGTGTGGCAATTACCTTCCTGAACAAATGAAGTTGTTGGCTGATCCAATAGTTCCTCTGTGACAACTTTCTTTGGTTTCTTGGGAACTGAACATTTCGGCTCCAACTTTACAATTTCAATTTCTTTTCTCTCTTCCTTGTATTTAATCACTTTCATTTTTTGTACAAATTTTTTATTCCTTAGTGACATCTTTGCTTCTAAGTGGCATATCTAAACAATAAAACATGAAAAATACCAAAACGTGCTTTAAATCATAATACACTTAATACATAATCACTCTGTGTTTTTAAAAAATGCATACTTATGCTATAAAAAATAACAAGGCCTTCAACTAGCCCCCATTGCAATCCTCCGAGGCTGAAAGTAAGAAAAGTTTATGTCTACCTTAGTTTCATATTGATATAGTGATTTTTTAGTTTTTTTCATCGTAAACAGTTTAATTCTGTTCCTAAATGGACCACTATAGTGTTTGAAAGGATTTTTATAAACCGTAATTTAATTTTTGAAAACTTACGGCCATGGAAAACTTGTCAAATTAAGTGGCGGCTAGTTGCAAGCCTTGTTATTTTCATAGTATATACTATTAATAATAGGTATGCATTTTATTAAAACAAAGATTTAGATGGTGGGCGTGTGACTCGACAAATGACATTTTAAAATAGAGATGTTTTTATTTAAAAAAATGTATGTATCTATAATACAGTGAAAGTTAATCATCTCATTTGAAAAATCTACATACAACCAAGTGGTCCAAAATAGCTGAGAGCAAGGTATTAAAGAAAAACACAATGCTAAGACTAGAGCTAAAAGTTCACCTATAACTAACATTTGGTAGAGGTAACAAGATATATATATTTTTTCTGTGGAGGTAAGCAAAAAAAAAAATATGAAAAAATATCAACTAATTCAACTGTTGACAGCTGTATCGTGATACATGTACATGTTGTTTCACATGAACGTAGCTGCAGGACTGTAACTCCTGGTCTAAAAAAAATCGGATGGTCGCCCAGTCCGGGAGCTAGAACACAGGGGCAACTTATCTCTATGACATATATAATATGTAAACGGTATGACCGTTGAACCGAGCGCAAATTTAACAGAGTGCAGTTTGATTTTTTTGTAGAACAAAATTTATTTGAAACGCACACTGTAGGATCCGCCTACTAAACGTCACGAGCTCAGTCTTCATTATGACGTCATGTTTCATACGTAAAACGTAAAAGTTATGTCTTCGGAAATAGCCGAGGAAAAGTTCTTGATTCCGAGAATTTTTTATTTCTTTTTTTAATGCTTATAATTTTCCCAAATTGATGAATTTAATTTTTTCTACTTTATTCAGTCTCTAAAAGATCGGTTCCTTGATGTTAATGATTTTATTTTCCATCTGATAATCTGATAAGACATACGTGAAACTAGTCGTATTTCTTGATTAAAGCACTGTTAAAAGTGGCATAGTTTGCACACTCAATTATTTTTATCTTAATTACTTTCAATTAAACATTGGAAAGTTTTTGATCGAGTTTCGGGGCGAAAAACATCGACAAGCGACAGTCATAAATGATCAAGTTAACTTTTGTTTAACAAAATGGGAGAGTGGCTAAAATGGGTAGCGAAACCCGGGCCGGGCCGGGATTTTCGAAACGGAAAACCGGATTTTTGTTGATTTCTTAGGAAATACTTATTTGTTCTGCACGAAATTTGCAGGACTACTTTATTACATATTGTTTTGTCTTCGCTAAAAGTTTTATCATCATAGAATGAGTTTTTCAATATTTATTACAGATTGTCACTTTCCAGGTAACTAAAATGGGTAGCGAACCCGGCTGACACATTTTGGCGATATTTAGCTAATTACATTGATTGATTTGGAAATTTGTGTGTTTAATCATTGCTATTTAAGTTTAAATACTTAAATAATACCACAATTCCGTCAAAAAATATCATTAAATAAAATTATGGCGCTGCGCTCGGTATTATAAATAATACACGTGTATTATGTATAATATATATGTCATAGAGAGCAGAGCTCAGGCCTTGACAGAATCCTATTGAATTTAAATACAGTTTACGATGCAAAGAATTTCTCCTGTTAAATAACAAAATTTACAAAGGCTACTGAAAGAATATTCTTTAATTAAGTCCCCTACCCATCGGCCAAAGATGGCGGCTAAGGGACAAAACTCAAGTACTGTATTTCAACTATTATTGAGTTATTAAAAAAGATTCATTACTGAGATCAAAAGACAATACAAGCCCTCCTTTCAATAAAATGTTGTAACATCCTTACCTTTAACTGGACAGTTGACAAATTTTAAAAAGGAATGCGTATGAGCCAATACTGGCGTCTATCCACGTGACCGTTCTGAAGCTTCATCTTATCACGTGACTTCACAAATGGTACGAAAATAAATATGCTTCGGTACGGGTAACGTTTACGTGAAAAATCAATTTAAAAATGTAAGAAGACGCATGAACTAGTAGGTATTTTATTAAAAAGTTTATGGTTATTACCAAGAGCTACCCATGTTGCCATTTCTTTTTAATATGTAACGGTGTGACCGTTGGACCGAGCGCAGATTTAACACAGTGCAGTTTTTTGTTGTTTTTTTTTTTGTAGAACAAAATTATTTGAAACGCACACAGTAGGATCCGCCTGTCTACTCAAATAATAACTCAAAGTTAAACTAAACGTCGCGTGCTTAGTCTACATTATGACGTCATGTTTCATACGTAAAACGTAAAAGTTTTGTCTTCGGAAATAGCCGAAGAAAAGTTCTTGGTTCCGAGAATTATATTTTACTTCTTTCAATGCTTATAATTTTCCCAAGTTGACGAATTGAATTTTTTATACTTTATTCAGTCTCTTAAAGATCGGTTCCTTGATAGTACTTATTTTATTTTCCATCTAATAATTTGATAAGACATACGTGAAACTAGTCGTATTTCTTGATTAAAGCACTTTTTAAAGTTATGTAGTTTGCACAGTCAATTATTTCCATCTTAATTACTTTCAATTAAACATTGGAAAGTTTGTAATAGTGTTTAAGTGGCAATAAACATCGATAAGCACAAGTCATTTGACGATCGAGCTAACTTTTTAAAAACGAAATGGCGGCCAATATGGCGGCGCCCAGGACTGGAGGAATTTTTTTTAGCCCTTAGTACCCCAGATTCATCTCTCATTTTTCACTGATTTTCTTATATATACGTGTTACCAAGGCTTTGCCCGCCTCTCGCTGCGCTCGGTATTAATAACACCGCTTGTGTTAACCAGCGGGATGGGGGGGGGGGGGTCTTGCGCCCATTTATAACGCCTATTTGTAGGGCCCATGCTACATCTTTTTTTCTCTGCATGACGTAGGTGTATCATCTGTCTTTAATAAATTTACACAACGCAGCAATTTATATGGGTAATATTTACAACTACTTATTATTTCTGTCACAGTAAAATCTATTAATATATAACCATTTGTAATCTAATCTAGACAAATTATAAAAAATAAACAAATTATACCATGTAGGAATTAAAACGAACTATTAATCAAATATTCGGTCTGTGCTCAAAGTCCAATCACAGACTAAATGTTAGGTCATTGGACCTATATGCAATATCACGGGACCGGTTAAATTGAATATGATGAACACAAATTCTGAATTTGGCTTTCATTGATAATGTGTTTGGTGCACATACATGTATATAGTTTTTACTGAGTAGAGAACTGTGTATGAATAAAGAAAGACTCCGCATATGACAAAAATGTGTTATGATAAGTAAGTAGACTTAAATATTTGAAAAGGATAATTATTAATTAATTAATATTAATGAATACATTATAGATAAATATTACGAATCATATGTGTTCATTTTCTTTTCTTTTGATTAAAGGTAAGTCTTTTAAGCCACCCCCTCCTCTTTTTCTTTTACAGTGCTATAGTATATGCCGTGTGCGAAAAAGAACGAGGCTTTCCGTACTGCGTCTGGTGTTACTGTTCTGAACGCTAACCCCAATAGTATATGGTATAATGGTAATACCACAGGCAGCATTGAGAGCTGTAACCCCGTTAACTCTTTTGTCGGTTCAGAGCTGTAACCTTGTTCGTATCAGGTGGTTACGATTACTGGGCAGCGTTCAAGATCGTAGCTGCTTTGTAGGGCTACGTAGCAGCTACGCTGTTGAACGGTAAGCTAACCTAGCCACTACGTAGATATTCGTAGCCTAAATATTTTATGCTAAGCATCAAATTCAAGATGGCCACATTAGTTACTACTTTGTAACAACTATGAAATCTATTTATAAAATGATATTTTGTTCATCCTATAATTTAAAATGAATTTTAACATATATATTTCCACTTGAAATTAACAAAATATGTCGTTGTAATTAGTCTTTAGTTGAATATATCCAACTTCAATCAGAGACCTAGCGGCTAACCTAGCGGTCCGTTCTATAGACCTAGATATCTATGACCTAGCGGCTAGGCTAGCTGCTACAATATTGAACGCAGCCCTGTTTTCCTCGCTTCAAAAGAAATGGGCGTGTCTTATGAAACAATTGACGTTCGATACAAAGTTTAAAACATTCCATTCAAACGGAAACTTTTACCACTTTAATGCACTTCATTGTAACATACATATACAAATATACAAATTTTCCGCTATTTAGATTTAGAATACTATTTTGACTCTAGAATGACCGTTGAAATAAATATAGTTCAATCAAAAATACACTTCTTCTATTTAAATATCTGGAACAGTGAGATCATTAATATTCCAAAACTACGTACTTACGCACTTTTTAAAACAGTTTTTGGTTGAGAAAACTATGTAGTTTTAGATATGCCTAAACATTTGCGATCAATTTTGGCTCAGTTTAGATGTGGGGTTTTACCATTAAGAATTGAGACGGGTAGATACCATGGTGAACCTGTTGAGGAGCGAATTTGTACTTTCTGCTGTAAAAAAGTGTAGAAAACGGGATTTACTTTTTATTACAATGTCCTTTATATAACGATTATAAAAGAATCCTTTTCGAAAATACTGGATTTAATAAAATACTAGAATTGTCAGATGCAGATGCACTAATTGTACTTATTTCAAATTACCTTCGGCAGGTTGTCAAATACTTATATTATTCTTTTACACGTAGACAATCTTTATTGATCAGAAAATAAAAATAACTGTATTATATAAACTGTTAAATCAAAACAAGGGGTGCAAACTCAATGGTTCTAACCGAAGCTTTATACTTATACATGTATATTTTCAATCATATCTTTGTTTACCTCTTGACGCTGTGTTATTATCTTTTTTCTATTTATAATGTGTTTAAAGTGGCATATAGGCCCGACGTGCCGAATGTAAAATCTATGCTTATTGCTGTTTATGTTACACTTGAAAATGTATACAAATGTCACTATAAATAAATAAATAAATTACTTACTTACTTACATATACATACGGTGCATATAGCTGTAGCTCTAGGAAGAAAATTTGGGTTTGATTATACATGTACATAGCTATATATTATGTATAGTGCATACTTACAAAAACTTGCAAATCACGGCGCATGAACTACGCTAGTTTTGAACAGATTAAATTAAAATTATATCGTACCACATTCTGTGCAAAAAATGCATTTTAAGGTGGTATGGGACACCTCCATATTTTGAAGTACTTCCGAACGAAATAAACAATAAAATCAGGCATAATTTTATAAACTTTTTCTTTCTCAAAATTGAAACCTTACAGCGTAGCGCAATGGGTTAGAGCGTTAACTACGAATCTGCAAGTCATGACTTCGATTCCCGCTGGGGCATTTATAAGTTATACCTTTCCAAAAAATTTCCAAAAAAATTTAAAACATATTTTTTGGATAAATATTGTTAATTTGAAAATTTCAAAACGGTGAAAGTGTTTTGATTATAATGTACTATAGATGTCCCATACCACCTTAAAAATTCATTCAGTTTACGACTGTTCATACAAGTAGTTGTCGCATTATTTGCCCCAAACTTTCTCTTAATAAACAATCTTTGGCAAACCGACATGGGAAACCACATGTAAACAAACCACGCCACTGTATCACCCCTGCGAATGTTATTGTCATTTAAATTTAGACCAGGTGGTTTTATTTGACCCTTTCAGGTTCGCAGTAAAAATCGTGCCTCGTGGTTATAGTCTATTTCCTAGAATCTAGGTTCTTGTAGGCAAATATAAAATTTAGACGTGTATTGATTTTAAACTGTATCTTCATTAATTGGTAGATAAAATGAGTTCTAAAAATAAATGTGACAATAGAAAATACAGTTTTTATTGCTGTTGCAACAATGAACAACAATAACTAATTTTCGATCCGCGCCTGACCTAGTAATAGCATGAATAGATATACTATTCTATGCAGAATGTTCCTTGAGAATGGCTCGATATACTATGTTTTTACACAAAACAGACACCCATTCTTTTTTTTAAAAAGCATGGTATTGCCCACCAAAAGCATCAAACATGGCTATGATTTTATCAAGCAACCCAATGTTTATATTTCTAACCACGTGTTGAGTAGTTGAACACGAACGATAACTCTGTTCTGAATATCATCGTTTAGTTTAAATAACCGCTAGATGATGAAATAAGACATAGATCTCAATAGATTTTCATGTTTTAACATATATCAAAGTAAGATATGATATGAAAAACGACCAGTACTTACGTATTTTGAGAATATTATCCGAACACTCATACTTCCGCTCGAAATTTCACAGGAACTGAATAAATCTCGAGGAAGTCTCGTGAACTTTCATTTGATCGCCTCTGGATTTATTACAAACTAACAACGATAAATAAAAAAACATTCCGAACACATTCGCAGGGATGTGTATGGAGCTGTTGATGGCGTTTAAAAGAATTTCAGAGTCTAGTGAAGAAATAACATCTGCAGTAAAATGTATGATGATATTTTGGTATAGATTTACACAAAATATCGTAGGGTAAGGGAGAATGAACGAATCGGATTCTACGTACATGTACATTTATACCCCCTTGCACTTTCCACTTCCGTCTCAAGTTCTTTCACATCATCGTTCAGTTCGTTTATTGACTGTCGTTTTGTCGTTCGAAAAGTGCAGAAATCGAGATATTCATCTATATTACTTCGACTAGTAAGTTAGCAGTAATACATGTACATTATACATTTATGTTTACATTTGCAAATATTTACATTCCACATATTGTTTGCATGTAAAGTGTGTGGAAAGCTACTGAAGTTATAACACTGTAACACACACAGGGTACTGAAAGGTTGAAATGATGATTTTTATTATGACGTCACAAACGTTGACAAACGTCACAAGCGAAAATAAAAGCTTGTGGCTGTGCATACCAAATACACATTTTCATAACGCCCTAACGCGCGTCAATTTTTATGCACACACCGCTGCAGAGGGCTGGACAAATGCTGGTTGTTTGCAAATGGTGTATGGTGGACGTAAGACTGCAAGAGAATCCATTTAATATATTACGGGGCGCTCTCTCCCGTACGGAACTAATCAGAGGCGGATCCAGCAGTATCGGAAAGGGTGGGGGGGGGGGGTGATACTTGATTTATTGTTAATTTCGATAGGAAGTACGTCATAATATGGAGGTGTCCAATACCAACGTAACCTTTTATTCGTAAAAAAAAAAAAACCAGGCGTTTTGAGAATTTTCCGTCGGTAAATAAATTTTGGATTTGGTAAGGATTTGAATCACTTCTAGCCTTAATTAATAAGTCTCCAGCAATGAGAACGCGCGTCTGTGATTAATAGAAAAGGTCACATAAGAAAATAAATATATTCAGACAAACTCCGAGAAGCTATTAAAATAATGTAATCTTTGGCAAATTTATTTGAAGTCGATTTTTAGCTTTGATAGTCTACCAACTTACCTGTTAAATAAAGGTTTAAATGATCGGATATATCAAAAAGTGGGGATAATTTATCTGCCAAATAGGTGATACATGTGTCAAACAACTTGTACAAGCAATTGTGGTCTCTTAAATGGGTGCCCTACGCCATCCGGCACTAGTGCAGATGCAAGATCATATATATTTAGAAAATTTGAAAGAATGTATATTTTCATTATAGTTTGCATGTAAATCCTTCTCACGGTATTCTTTTAACAGAATTTCGATTAAACATTTAAAAAATAAAATGTTTTTTGGGGTGTTTCATAAAGTACAATCAATTTTCTTTAGAAATAGTGTATATTAATAAAAATCTGTGTATTTAGCGATATTGCTTTATGTATTTTTTAGTTTTCCACATGCTCACTCAAAGAAATAAACACCGGATGCTGAAGATTACTTTATAACCAGGTTCCCGAGACCCCTCTGTTATTATTGTTATTATATAATAATAAAAACAAAGGGGCCTCGGGAACATGACTAATTACTTTACTTCAATGAAATACCGAAAGTGTTTTGTTTACAAGAAATATATTACGGTCCGTTGTACGAACATCTTTTAAATACTAGTAATAAGCGATTTCAAAAGCATTTATGCTAGATAATTATAGTATTTATATTATAGATGGAAAAAATTGCCTTTAAATTAGTATTTTAAGTTTTAAAAAAATTAATATGTCCCAGAGAAAAAGGGGGGGTTCCCCCCCCCCCCCCCCCCTGGATCCGCCAATGCTAATACTGGGCCAACCGTTAACTAATTCTCTTCTTGTTGGACCCAGCCTCATTAAACCTCCAACAAACCAACACGCGTTTTAGTTTTCAGACTTTTATCTAGAATTTGCATGGAATAAACTTTTACATGAGTTTGCTATGCATCAGCACCGAAGGTCTGATTCCAACTGGCGATAGTTTACAATTTAAAATCATATATAGTTAACAATGGAATAAAACAATGAAGGATTAACATAATATATAGAGATGTACGGAAATCAATTATCAAACAGCTATTGAGTAAATCATGACATTTTAGCAGTATGTACATAAAAGGGTTAATAAGATGAAAGATGAAGTGTCAATAAACATAAATAGAAGTCAATTAAAAGATTAAGTGTCCATCTCTGACTGTGCCTCAGGTGGGATTAAGGCTGCGCGGAATTTAAAACGTTTTTAAAATAGTTGTCGAAATAGAGGAAAAGTTTTTGTATCAGTTAACACAAAGTCCGAAAAGTTAATAAAAAATAGTCCGAATAATTGAATTTCACACCGTGACAAATGTAGAGAGAATGCAGATTTAAATAATATTATGTGGACTGAGAATTTGACGGGGTGTGAACATCTTCATATGAATAAATGTATTTCTTGAATATTTGTGTAGTATTTTACTATGTCAAGTTAGTACACATGATGATAACTGATGAAACTAAGCAACCCATGGGGTTCTCATAAAACTGCAGAGTTTAGTTTGATTAAAACCCAAAATGAGGATAAAGGCACCAGTGATAGGATGTGAACAACAAGGGTGGTGATTTGATAACAATTTTATTTTGTAGTTCATGACATAAAAGGAACAGTCAATTGTTCCGTTTATGGAAGGTTACAACTTTTTTTAAGTCTGTGATCTCAATGTAAAGTTTTGAGAGATCATGAAACAATCTAATATCATCACAGTCTTAAGCATTTCCCTGAAGAAAAAAAACAAACCGTTACTGTCTGGACCTACTCTTACTTTGCTATTGTAACTCTCAATACTTATTCCACGTCAGGAAAATAAGATACATCACATGCACAGACTTCCAACCAAAACAAAAACTATGTACAAATAAAAAAAAACTAGATATGATCTCGTTACGAGTAACGAGTAGGTCTTCCGTCTGATTTTTTTTAACCGATACGATGAAATATCGATAACATTCAAAATCCACACCCACTCTTTCAGATGAAGTGTAGAACTGCCAATATCTTTAACATTCTCAACAAGGTGTTTTTCAAATCTAATATACGGCACATTAACGATGTAAGATTTAAGTGCAAAATTATCCTTTATTAGGTAATAAATGGACATATCAATGATTTTTTAAACAGGTTTGTTACGATCAACAACTTTGCTTCTATAATGCATTACAAAATCTTAATCATTTTAAAGTTATTTGTCAGAGACTTTACGAGTCCCTTGGCCCCTAATTAAAGGGACCAGTCCTTTTTTTTTTTATTTCATTCGACAGGTCTCAAGAATACTAACATCTTTTGTTCTTACACCTATCTGAAATTGTTGTTCATTTTTGAGATACAAGAGATTGAATATTTTTAGGGACCAGCCCTGTAGATCCTTATTGGGGACATACATTGGTGTTTTGATTGGTGAAATCAATATGAATCATCAATGCAGACATTTTCTCTTCTACAATGCTTAACAAAATATGTCTCCTTCTCTAGATATATTGCGTCAAAGTTTAAAGACTTTGACTTTGGCCCCTAAAAATCCCTAATTACGTAACAAATGAGCGTGGCAATGATTTTTTCAAACAGATATTGTTACGATCAACAACTTTGCTTCTATAATCCATTACAAAATCTTGATCGTTATTTAGTTATTTGTAATAGACTTCACGAGTCTTTTGGGCCCTAATTAAAGGGGCCAGCCCCTTTTTCTTGATTTCATGCGAAAGGTCTCAAGACTACTAACGTTTTTTATTCTTACATTCATCTATAATTGTTCCTCATTTTAAAGATAAAAATGATTGAATATTTTAGGTGCCAGCCCTGTAGATCCTTAAAGGGGATAGACATTGGTGTTTTGATTACGGGAATCATTTAATATCATCAATACAAACATTTCTCTTCTACAATGCTTAACAAAATATGTATCACACTCTGGTTTGCACCTTTCGTGATGATTGGGGAATTAACTCTTTTTCTTTCTAATTTGTGGCTGTGTGAGATACTTACATTCACAATACCTGAAGAATCAACATCAAAATCCGTAGAAGTTAATCAAAAGACGTTTATTCCAGGAAACCGCAAGAAAGTGTTCAAATAGCAAATATAAAAAAATATAAAGTTGTACAATTTAAAAGATTAAAATCACTATCGAAAACACACATGTAAACAAACATGTAAACACGGATGAAAGTAAAGTTCAGTACACATAAAAAGAAATCAAAACAAGATCAAGCATAACGCTTACCTATAAAATGCTTCCTATGTAATGACAGGATTGATCGAAAATGAACTACCGAAAGAATAAAATAATTAATTAGATTTTAACATGTTTTAGTATTTAATTTAATTCTGGTTGTAACGCGCTTTCTTATTGGCTAAAGGTATTATTTTATATCGTATAAAGAATGTTGCCTACGTCATAGTTAGACTAACGTCAAAAACGTATCAATCCGCCTGACGTTACGCTTGAATTTTGTACAATTTGACGTCATTTTAAAAGACAAATGACTGTTTTTAAGTACAATTAAGAGAAAAAAATTAAATTATAAGCAATGAATTCAATATATATTAGTTTTATACGATATAAAATGGTTTGAAACAGTTTACGCTTTTTTATAAACTGCTTCGCGGTTTATAAAGCGTAAACTGCCCCAAACCATTTCATATCGTATAAAACAAATAAATATTTAATTCATTCCTTAAAGGACTATATTTGGTATTGTCAAATATCTGCCCCCAATTTTAACCAATTTTTAAATAGCATCATATCAAAATCAAATCTTCATAAAACATTATAAAGAGGGTGTTTATTACATTTATCTTGATATTAGTCACCATTGTCCAATAGCTTTTCATCTACGACGTCACAAATATGGGAACATTCCCGCAATTTCGCAAACAAATGAAAATATTGTCATTTTTCCTTCATATTTTGCTTTTGATAGCATAGAGCGCAGGTCTGCTCAAGTACGATTTTTACATATGATTTTGTTCTTATCATTATACACATCATAGTTAAAATGGTACTTGAGCAAGCAGGCGCTCGATGTTTCCCAGTCGAAAAACCGTCGGAAAACACCCATGTTTTGCTCCAAAATATTAATTTATTCAAAATAGTACAATCTTCATGACGTTATTTATAAATTATTACGTCACTGGGGTGATCACTTTTTACATACTTATTTTTGATATGATTTTAACTATCTTCAACCATATTTTTAAAGCTCTCTATGGAAGTTTAATTTTGGGGGCAAGAAATGCATACCACCGCACTTACTCCTTTCTATTTCCGTTTTGTATACGTTAACTAGTTTATATCCTTGCACAGAAGAGTTCTTTTAATTAAGCGCGGTAAAATTTAAATTTGAGAAAATAATTTAAAGATTAGTTTAAATAAATTTAGGCTTATATATGAGAATTTCGCGAGACTTATTAAGACATTAAAGGAAACGATTTACTTTCGTTATTTAGTTCCAAGACAAAATTAATCCAAGTTAAACACAATCTTATATTTGATAATTTAAGAATTGTTATGATAATCAAATTCTTAACTAGTAAACAATAATAAAACAACTTTTCAAAATAACCTTAAAATAAAATATTCTACAAAATAATTATTAATAGAAATACTTGCATTACGAAATATTTATCGTGTTTAAGTTATTTGTAATAGACTTTACGAGTCTCTTGGTTTATAATTAAAGGGGCCAGACCCTTTTTCTTGATTTTGTTAGAAAGAACTTTTGAATCTCTACCACTTTTGTTAAATATGTCTTAACAAAATATCAACTGCTAAAAAGATACAGATCATAACGTATGAAAATTTTGATACAAAATTTGTACCCAATTTTCGTGTCTAAGCGAGCTTCAAGAAATGGCTCCACTGGTGCAAAACAACTAAATAGTGCACAACTTCAACCTATAGTCTACCTATCCTGAAAATTTCAAAGTCATATCTCTGATAGTTTCTGAGATCAGCTCTGCACACGTTGGAACGTTGAAACCGGAAGACCACCTAGACAACAAGATATCTACTGATGAATTTTAAGTGTGCAATCAGGTAGAATGAGTGTGATGGTGAATGTGCTGATATTCGAGACAGAACCAGAGCATATGGCTGTTAACAAATTCTAAGGATATTCAGCTTAAAAACCTATTTGACAGCCTGAAGACAGCATCACATACATGTAGAAGAAAACTCCCAGACCAAATTGTCCGATATTGTACAGCCCCTACAAGCCAATAACCTGGCTTGTATCTAGCATAATGTTTCTTGCATTGCTTAATTAAACAATAATGCGAAACAAGGAAAGAGCGGTATATGATTTATGTTATTAATAATTACAAATGCATGTATTATATGATGTATTGGGTTTTATTAGAGCCCCGCTCTCCGGGCACCCTATAGTGATCAATCTGTTCATCCATCCATCCTTCTGTCCATTCGAGATCACTTGTCTGGGCATATCTTTCCCCTTGGCCCAATCTGGCTCATACTTCACCTAAAGAGTCTTGGGTAAAGAGTGTGCAGTGACCTTGAACCAAGTTTTTAGGTGTAAGGTTAAGATCATAGAAGAATTATCTGAAAAATCCTTGTCCGGATCATATGTTCTCTCTTCTTGGTCCATTTGGCTCATACTTCACCCACCGAGTACCTTTGGACAAAGTTTGTTCAGTGACCGTGAATGACATTTCTAGGTCAAGGTCATATCAGACCACGCAAAAAAATAATTTCAGGGCATATTTACTCTCCCCTTAGCCCTATCTGGCTCATACATCACATAAACAGAGTTTTTGGGTAAAGGGTGTGCAGCAACCTTAATCTAAGTTTCAAGGCATGAATTATTACCCTTTGGCTTAATCATGCTCATATTAAACCCAAAAAGTCTGTTGGTAAGGAGTAATGAGCTTGACAAAATTCTATCCCAACCTGAAAATTTCTAAGTGATAGGTTAATGTCAAAGCTAAATCCTCCAAACTGCTTTTATCCTATTTTACCATCTCAATGATGTCTAGTTCTGACTACTGTCATCATTAAAGTTTTGTCTTCCATAGCTATATAATTATGTACCAGGAAAGTGCTAATTCTTCAACAGATATTGTTGAGATTAAAGAAATGCTGCTGCAAATAATCTTCTATATAATATATATATACATGTACCATGAATATTTATCTCTCTGAGTAAAATGAGGCTTTTTTTAATGTTTCTGCAAAAGTAGTCATCAAGGCTACAGAGTACAGTCATTTTAAAACACATGTACATGTAGGTCTAAAATAATTTAGGCATAGATAACCAATAATTGTCAGCACAATTAATGTGTCTTGTACATGTAAATTGTTTCTAAATGTTGGGTACAGAAGACAAAACTATTTGCGTTACAAATTTACAATTTATTCCAATTGATGACAAAATGAAAACGATACAACAATTTTTTTTTCTCCACTCTATAGCGATGCATGCAGTCATATTCTTTCTTCCTTGACCGTACACTCTTTTTCAGGTCGATGTTACATTTCCTCTCATCAAGATACAAATCTGATATTTGTCCTTCAATCTGTGCTCCCAGAGAACACAGGAGTAGCCGCTGTTATTTTGTCAAAATCTGTTCGGAGATATGTCTCATTTTCTGGTGGTAGACAGCCAGCTTGTACTCCAGCATTTCAGCCAGCTGTAACAAAGATGTACATGTATGTGTATTCCTGTCCTATATAATGCAACCACATCATTTTCATATCCTTGAGCAACACTTGATAAAAAAAAATAGATTCAAGTTAAAATGAAAGTCCTATAAAAAAATGTTTTCTGACAGAATAAGTATGTGAATCCACGTAAGTCCTGCGTGTTGTAGGAAAAATATTGTTGAAACAAAGGAACTCATACCCTTTCATAGAGCGTACCTTGTTTCACGTCTTTAAGAGCTCGGGACAATTGGTCTATACAGGTGTAAGGTAACCAGTTGTTTAAAGGGGACAGCCTTAGAGAGGACTGAAATTGAAATCAAGTTGGCAAGAAATCTTTCAAAATAATTTTCATTACAAAATTGCACAATACGAATGAAATTAGAACATGCACTATAGAAACACAGCTACATCAAACAAGTCTTTTAATGCCCTTTTCAGTGTTTGTTACATTAGTTGCAGTGAACAAGTTAACCACTGGTAAATAGCTTATTAAAGTCATGGCTTATATAGGTTACCATATAATTTCAGTTTAAACTTCTGATACAACAAATAACAATTGCATAAAACAAATCATAGTTTTTCATCCATTGGCATTTTGCTATATATCATTACTGTTTTTATCATTACTGTATTTGTCATTAGAGTAATCATTAAATTTCCAGTGACTTGTTACCTTGAGATTGAATGCAGGACAGTCCAGGCCAGTGTATGTCCCCAGTAAGACTTCCACGTACTCTATGGTCAGCAACACTGCGTCCTCCAGATGGTCATAGTCCGTGTACAGACATAAAAGTTCAGCCAAGTTCAGTTCCTGAAACATACCACAGAATTATTAAAAAAAATAACACTCTCACAAATTAAATATATGTATGAAATATACAATCTTAAATTAAACACTATACACATCAATATACACTCTTAAATTATACACTGTTTAATTAAATATATTACTCTCACAAATAGAAAAAAAGTTTTACTTTAAGAATTTAAGTGTTCAAATTTTACTGTTAAAAATCGAGTACCGGTGTTTAAAGAGAGAATTCCTTAGGGGAGTAATTAAGCATTAACCTTTCGCTGCCACGTCAAAAAGACGATATTACACTTCAGTGCCAAGAATGACGTTAAATTCATGCTTTGACGTAACAATCTGCCACAACGAGCCATACCATTTTTTAGTGTTGCGGGTTGCAGTTTTGTGTGTAATATATTTGATTGTTAGTCCTTTAATTGTTAATCTTTGTATTCACTCACAAACGGCCAGGAATAAAACTTTCTTTATCAAATGTAAAAAGAATACTAACAGTAGATTATGTACATGTAGCATTCAGTTTGAAAAAAATATCAGATATCTACTTTACTGAATATAATAGTCACTATTTTAATTCAATTTTAGTCCAATTTACATGTATATTGCTTGTTATATTGGCACATAGACATGTGAATTCATGCAACTGTTGGAATATGATGCTCCAGGAATATTGGATTGACACACGTGGGGGTGCGGGTGGGTTGGATGGTCACATTTACAGTTATTTACATGACCCTCCACATAACAAATGGTGAAACTTGATATCCGGTGCGCACAGAATCAGTCTAGTTTATTGAACTATTAAGACATTCAAAAGCTGTTGCAGTCCTGATTTTAAACTGAAATGTAACTCTTATTTTTCTTAATAAAAACAGCGTTGTTTTACATTTGTATTAATTGAAATCTGTGTAACTATTCAGTCATTGGATATACAGATCTTCCAAGTTGTGAATACAAGACAATGATCTATGTGTAAAGAGAGAGAAGTATCTGTTATTTTGGGTGTGTTCATACTCGCAATAGTATAAATAAGGAAATCAAATGCTCAACTGGTAAAAGTAAGCTTAGACGACTAAGTATTCTTATTTCAACAAGTTCCATGGAATCGAACCAGCAAACACATATAATTATGCTTTACCATAATCCACGCATACATGTACAATGATTTCTCAATTTTTGAAAAATAGGTTGGTTCTATGTAAAACTTTATTAGAAAATGCACTTATTGCACTTGTTAATCAAAAAGAATTTAAAGTAACAGAAACGTATTTAAGAATGTGTAAAAGGTATGGTTGGTTTCAAGTGTTTCAATTTTTTCTGATGAATACTGGGTAACCCCATACATTGACCATGTGCCCAATACAAAAACGGTCAAGGTAATAAGTAGGATTATATCTTCAATAAGACTAGTGTTATAATATATTGAATTAAGATTCGCTGTGCTATAGACCGCATTGTACCTTCAGTGTCATATAGACCTCTTCCATATGATTACAACACTGGGAAATTTGATCATTGAAATTATAATTAGTTCTATATGGTCTAACGCATATACCTCTTATTTTTTTGTTTGCATATATATGAGATATAAATATATATATAAAAAAATCTATCTCTATCCCTCAGAGAGAGAGAGAGAGAGAGAGAGAGAGAGAGAGAGAATAAGTAGGTTGACTAGACGTTTTCATAAATCATCAGATTTTTTTGCTAACCTTATGACACGCAAAGCAAACTTAATCATTTTTTTAAACACCAGAGACCAAATTGTGAAAAATGGAACCAAAAATCTTCAGTTGATGGGGCGGGGTTATCAAAAAGTTATCATGAAAGTATTCTATCTAAACAGCAGTACTAAGATTTTTTTCCCCGAATGATGCGTACATTTATTTTACATCTTCATTCGCTCTCACACCATTTGGGATTTACTGACGATGTCTAAACCATATCAGATCAACAGTAAACTACATGTGTAAGCGCAGAACCAAATGTTTTACAGCGATTTTATATAACCAACTTACATTGTCTCAGAGTCTGCATGCAGCATTAATACGATATGTTTTTAAAAGTCATTGTTATTAATAGCTGAAAATTTCCAGAAACTAATTGATTAGTAATACGCAAATATGTTAGTGGTCAAGAGGCAGGTATTGCTGGCTGCAGCTGGAAAGGTTGATCTTGATGCAGTTAAAAAATTCGCACAAAAAAGGAATTGATATTTATTTTGTGTTAGGTAAGCAGACAGACAGACAAAGAATGCCTGTGCTAGAATGATAAGCAAATCCTTGTTCGTTTTACCTATCATTTCTATAAAATCTCGCTTTTTCTAAAGCATAACCACCCATCGAAGTTTATGCTCGTCATTTGTATGGAACGCCTCAACTGCCTTATGTGGATAATTTTCATTATATGATGATACTTCAACATTACATGCTGATATTTTAACATTACATGCTGATACTTCAACATTATATGCTGATACTTTAACATTATATGCTGACACTTTAACATTATATGCTAATACTTTAACATTACATGCTGATACTTCAACATTACATGCTGATACTTCAACATTACATGATGATACTTTAACATTATATGAGAACCTAGTAAGTTGTAAGAGCTTGTGTTCGAACCCTTTGTATATTATATATACAATAAAATATGTTCAAACCACAACATTATATGATGATACTTCTTCATTATATGCTGATACTTCAACATTATATGCTGATACTTTGTCTTTATATGATGATACTTCTTCATTATATGATGGTACTTCACTATGCCGTGGTTCTAAAAATAGGGAAGCGTCGCCTCGGGATCAAAATACGCTAAAACTCAGAACATGTGGTTTTATTGTTTCTCTGTTTTGGAGAATGATCAGATAGGACTAAGGTCCGCCGAGACTAGTTTAGATCAAGATACTCATCAAATACTACTATTTGATTACGTGTTGTCTTTTAAAAGGGTCATTTTAAATTTAAAGAATGCCTGCTTGGTAAGACCATTGGCGCTCCCAATCCGCGCATAAAAACCAGGGGCTACGAAAAGTCCACATGGGAATTTTTGGTCCAAAAATGTGCATTCTGAGCCCAATCTCTCAGCAATTGGTCAGAACGGACCGCTAAAAATATTAATAGCACAAAAACAAAGACAGATGAGGCGTTCCATACAATTGGGGTATTTCGAATCACCCTGCGTTCCGTGGTTTAGAAAGTTTGATGTATTGTTCTGCAATGTATAAAACATGAACAAATGAAACTATCCAACAGTCATCACCTGCAATGTTATTTATATACAGAGTTTAAAGAAGAAATGGCGTACATTAATAAAATAATTTGTTATTTAATTTATGTATTCCCTATCCTCAATGAAGGGAATTTCCGTGATGAAAACACTGCATTCATTTCTCCTTACATTGTATGCTATTGCTTTATAATTTTGTTTTCCAAAGTGGGGGGGGGGGGGGGTCTCTAGGCCTAATTCGGGAATTTTACTATGTAATTTTATTAATTTGAATTTTCCAGGGGGCCAAAGGAGGTGTTCAGACACCCCACTTCTAGATTCGCACATGAACAGGTATGATCTTTCTGTTGGAGCAAAACAATGTTTGAGATATCGAAGTTCAACTGTATTAAAAGAAGGCAGTAACCATCAGGATTAGATTGCAGTAAGTCGCGATTAGAATTTGAAAGCTAGAGAGAGGATATACCAGAATGTTAGATTAAAAGGTATCTATAAGTAAAGAATGTCACAACAGGATTTTAATTGTACAACAATTATTGCGAAAAATTTATCTTCAAATATATTTCGTAGAAAAGTGACTTATCTACTGAAAAATATATACGGTACCTCATTCTGGGTTAATACCCTGTCTCTCTATAAATCTCTCTCTCTCTCTCACCTGTGTTTCATTGCCAACATCAGGTTTCACAATCCATGCATACTTTGGGTTGACCAGTCCGAGGGCATTCATGGCTGCTAGGTAACAGTGGGCCTGCTTCTGGAGGCCCTGTTTAGAGGGAACCTCCCTCCCAAGCCTCATACCGTGCTCGTACATCACAGCTCCCCTACAAAGGACATGCAACAACTGGTCAAAAATAGTCCAAAAAACAAGTCAAATGTTTGGAGGCTTCCAAATTATATCTGTGTCTTTCAAATGTACACATTAACTTGACATAAAGCATAGAACAACACCAGCCATGGGTCTATTAATATCTCAAAATTCAGTATTAACTTAAACATGAACATACCCTTTTCAAAGTTGTTTCTAGACAAATAGAAAGCATAGAGAAGGTTGTAGTAGTTCTGTGTAGTGATGTCCACTGATCTGGCTCTGGACTCCAAAATAGAAACCACCTGCAAACCACATTAAAACTTTAGATACTCTATATAAGGCCCATCACCAGTTTATTTGTAAAATCAATATACTTAGTATTATGAAATATGAAATGAAGATCAAGTATATAAACATATGCAGTTGTTAATTGATGCATGAGTAAGCAAAAACATCAAGGTAAAGAGGCCATTTGGAATAAGGCATGAATTACGGTATTGATAAAAACAAGAAAAAATCAGCATGTTGGCATATATTCTGAATTCCTATTTAAATGCGAGGAATAGATATCTACATAAAATCACGAGAAGCTCCTCTCCCATGTTCTAAAATCTTGCTTTTATTTTTTTTAAGTTGTATGCTATATAGAATCATAATTTATAACTTCAGCATTGGCAAATTGAAGTTTTCGTATTTTGATTTAAAATGGCAAGATCATAGAATTACATGTAGGTACTTGCGTTAAAAAAGGAATCTACAGTTGTAGTTAATATGCGCATGCTAGACTGTTTCTGGTTTTCCAATGAAGCTAATAGGAAGCACACCATAAATTAAAAATAGTGAAACAGTCTGATTATCCTGTCATCTATAAACAAGTTTCAAATAATTTAAACATAGTTTTAAAAAATCAATAGTGAAAAGGGACAAATGTCAAATGTCGACATTTTCTACCAATTGGGTGACAATTGCAACCAAATAAATACATGTAAATACACAAAATACTATGTACTGAAAATATAAAAGACTAGCAGTTAAAGTAAAGTCACCTCCTCTTGAAGATAAATGTATGGGAACCCCACAAGTGTTTGAAAATCCCCTCTCACACAAAGTGACCAGAAGCTGTCGAAGGCAGTCTTTTCTCCTGTGTACAGAGAAATTGGTAATTGTATATACATGAAACAAGTTTGTCTCTGCTTTAAAAGCATTTTTTTTTTCATTTTTTCATTTTTTTCATTTTAGTGCTCATCATTATGTTTTGTGAATTCTACTATAGTGAAATTACATTGAAATTACATTGAACAATATATACATTAAATTATCCAGTACTTACTGATGCATATAAAAGGATACTGGTATTTAAATAAACAAACTGTTATAAATACAAGAAGCAATTGCTAACCTTGATGGGTCAGGGTTGCTAACAATGGCATGGTATGCTTCATCATTATGACCCAATTTCAGCTGATACTTGAACATCTTGGACCACAAAGTGGCCTGAAAAAGGAACAGAAAAAAGTTGCATTAACTTGTAAGCAATTTACTGTACCAGTCTAAATTAATTTTACAAGAAAGGGGAGCAGGAGAAAAATATAATGTAAAAGGAGTCTTACAGTATTCTCATCATCCTGGTCTGCAATACTTATAGCTGTTCTTGCTAAATGGACAACTGTATCGGCACAATCAAACTCCTCAAAATGTTGAATGATCTATAAGAAAAATTAAACACAACAATTTTATTGTCTCCTAACTAATACATATGTAGAAAATCTAATTGCTGTTTTGATCTTCGCCCTGGTATCAGCCCAAGCGGTTGGTATCTGCCAAAGCCCAAAGGGCTTGGTGCATTTATAACATCAAATACATCAATGCAGTAACAACAAATAGAGCAGTGCAGTGAGAGCTCTGACCTTGAGGTAATAGAGAACTTCCAGGACCCGGGGGTTGAGCTCGTCTGTCTACAGCAGGCTGTGTGTTAGGAAGGCCTCAGTCTCCAGTCCTTCCTTGGCCTCAGTGTTACACTGTGCAGCCTTCTGGGACTCTCTATCAAACCAAACATCATCAATGTACTAATATTTGTACAAGGTTTTACAAGTCACTTGTTTGGCTTGTTTTTCAAATCAAATGTTAAAATTTATGTATTCTTCAATCAATACATATTTCAAAAATGCATGTTTTTTCTTCAACTAATATAATTTAACCATTATTAACAAAGAAGGTAAAACCATTTCATTTATTCAAAACCTTGTACAAGTTAATGCATCAATAAGCTAATTGAACAAGATATCTGTGAGCCAATGCTCACTAGTTATACCCCAGCTCTGATGTGAATATGCAAAATAAGCAAAGTCAACATTTAACACAAAGTTGACTTCCAATTGGTACAAAAATATAGGCTAAAAATAAACAAAGTCGTCATTTAACAGGTAGCTGACATCCAATTGGTACAAAAATATATCCCACCATATGGCATGCTTAAACAAAGAGAGTTTTAAAATTTCAAGCATCTGCGATGAATAGTTACTGAGAAAAATGCAACAAAAATTTTTGTTATGGACAGACAGACAGAAGGATGGACAGACAGACAGACACAAGGGTAAAACAGTATACCCCCTACTCCTTCGGAGCAGGGGTATTATTAATTGGGCTGCAAAGAAACCAACAATACATTTACCCATAATGCAGATAACAAAGCCCAAGCATGAATTTTCTGGAAGCAGGATTGACTTCACACCAATGGTTTAACTGAAAAGAGTATTCTTGTAGAGGGAGGTACTGGCAACAGCTGGTAAGGAATTTCAGGAACAAGAAGTTTTCAGAGTAAGAATTGGATGTGTCTGGTTATTCTCGGAACAGCCCAACTGCTCTGTGTTGTCAAGGATTCTTTCAGTGCGACTGAGGTTTGCTCGTGCTTGGTTGCCACCGATGCCTCGGATAAAGAGTTCAGCCACAGTCACATTGGAGAGACTGAGAATAAAGAATAACATAACAAGAGAAACTCTGTCTCTAAAATATCCATCTTTCAACATGTTCAAGATTAAACCAGTTAGTACTTATATATTTGAAGTATTTATTTGAAACTTATCTCCAAAAAGGTGTAGAGGACTATACACATTTGGAATAAATACACATTTTCTATAAAGTATTAATAAATGGTATATCACAAACCTGCTTTCTGCACATTTGTCAATCCAGAGTTTTCCATCAATTCAAGAGTGGCTAGCTGTCGCAGATTCATTTCCCTACAAACAAACAAAAGGATAAGTTTTATCTAAAATAACAGTTTAAGAATTAAAGGCATTCTTTTTCTGGCAGTATCTTGTTTGCACATATCTGCCATTTTCTGGTCAACATAACACATATCTGTCTATGTATGTGTGACTTTGTACTTACAGTGAATTTGAGTGGCTGAGAGTGGCCACTTTGGTCAACGCCCACTTCAACAGAGCATAGGACTGTAGGACTGTCTCACTAACCTCAGGGGTAATTCCATCCTAATCAGATCAGAAATACACCATAATATTAATTTTTTACAAAGCATTCTCGTTCACCCTACTCCACTCAAGAGCATCAATTGATTCCATTTACAGTATGTGAAGATAAATAAAAACTTTCCTCTACTGAATAACCGTCATCTTTCTGCCAGAGGAGAAGACAACCTACCCAGTATAATAACAATGTAAAAAACTTGAAGAGGGAGAGGCCAATTTCAGAAAGAAAGTTTAAGTGTTCATGATTGTTGCATGACAACCACCAAGGTTGAGAAATGTTTATTTTCAATCAACTCCACTCCCATTTATCAACTTTGCTCCCCATAAATGGCTGCGGAGTGAACCGTAAAATTCATAGTATGTGAAGATGTGTATAAGAAAGGTTAAGACCATCATTTAGGGTCATGACTTTGGAAACGAAGAACTGAGCAAAATTAATAAGTCTCCAAGCTTTGTATTGGAGACTTAATTACATACACGTGTGTTCTAAAGTTATATACTCATTGTCAGTGCAGGTTCTGTTTTTCTGATCTGGTAATTTACTGATGACATTTGTGGTATGTTTGTGAATAATGACTGGGCACTTGTTTGATCTTGCTTGATCAATAAATGTTTCATAGAATTGTGATTACCCGGTCTCCGAGGCTGATGTAGAGGTCAGGAACACCAGGAGATCCCGGAGAACTTGGAATCGAGTGTCCGATGACTGATGGAGAGTGGTAGTCAGGAAATCAATGGCTGAGTCACTGGTCAAAATCTGTCCACCTATCAGCTGCTGCTCACTCTCCATATCTACAGGCACCAGACAAAAAAATAATAATTAAGCCATAGTGCCAGATAAAAATGTACAAAACATAATATATAAACCACGGAACCAGAAAAAGTGTACAAAGCATGTTTAAACCACCGGGCCAATACAAAGTATAACAACAAGATACATATGCCAAACTGCAAGTATTTAAATCACTAAATTCTATTTTCGATGGATGATTTACTTTAATAAAAGAACTTTACTTGTGTGGATTACATAGACTTACATGTATATGTATTTCTATTTGAATGGAAATTTTGGAATCAAACACTAACATAACTTTTAAAGTCATTTTTTTCTTTCAAATCTTATTACAATATACCATAACTCATTCCATTTTAAACATCTGTTTAAAGAACAAGGGATGTTATTGGCTTAAAAAATGCTGTGTTTTAAAATTCAATGATTCTTACCATTTTCAAAAGCCAAGAATAAACAAAGTTCATTAGTATATTATTTATTCATATATCTTTAATGTAAATACAATAAATTTAATGTTAAATACGGCACCTTTTTTAAATGGAATGTCGACATTTTACGAAGCCTTCAACACAACATCATGAATATGACGAGTATAGGCTTAACAGGATTTTAACACAACCGAAACATTTCTCTTAATTTTTGATACATTGTATTATATGATAAGTATTTTTTCTAAACTTTCCATTTCCTTTGTTTAAAAATTAGAATTTCGTATTAAGGAATCCGTACTGCAGCGAAAACCAGCAGAAAGCCTAAAACAAGAGATAAATAGATATACCTTACTTCAACTTTGTTAGATTCATCGTTTTACTTATACACAAACAACTACATGAAGAACAGTGGACGCGTGTGGATAAAACAATTCAGCAACTTTATACATACAGAAATTTCACAAAGTATTAATTTGCGATTAAAAAAAGAAATCATTTACTGGGTACATAAATGTACAAGAAAACTGATTAATTAAATAGATGAATAATATTATAACTTTTTACAACAAGCTTAGAACAAGTACAGTTTCATGTACTTTATTTTCAATCTAATTATGTGCATGTGCTGTGAAATATATAGACCCTATAAACCTGGTTATATATCGTCCACAAACTTTAAGTCATTGTGTTGAAATCGTTGTTTAAATTAACAATCTAAAATAAACAAAATTTATTCAAACTAGAACTGTCCTAATGGGACTAATACCCCTGCAAGGCTAATTTCAAATGGGACAAATAACTGAATTGACTAATAAAGGTTTGCAACACATAAATAAAAAAAAAAAATTCTAGAATTGTAAAAAGAAATTTAGTTTACAAAGAAAAAAATCAAAATTGTCAGAACTTCACTGTAAATACATATGTAATACATTTACAAATTTCTGTATCCAATGATATTTTTTTATTTAATTGTTTTAAAAAAAACAACAAAGTATCAATAACCAGTCCCTTTCCAGTAAATGAAAATAACCAAAGCAATGCTCTTCTGTTGATAAAACCTTGAATATGTTTCTAATTAGAGTCTTGACAGGTGCAATTAGTTGTTTCAAATTTTCCTCACTTTCTCCTATTCTACATGCAACTCCATATCAGACAATTGATCCCATAGGACTATGATTTTCTTTGATGAGCTTGTTACACTTTGATAAACTCCAAAAACATTATCATAATTAGCATACTATTAAAAATATGTAAAAAGGAGAATTTAATATTACAAACAATTTTAAAATTGCTAAAACACTACAACCATATCAATAATTTTGAATATTATTTACATCAATGCCCTATAGGGTAACTTCATCAATTTACTTTACTAATAAATTCAAACAGCTTTTAACAATAGCTAAATTCTTAATAAATAATGATATAATTTATTTCCTTATATAATGATAGAAACTTTTGGTTTATATGAAACAGTATTAAAATAACCCCAAAACCACAGCCCATTTTACAGATTATCAATTTTTCCTAAACACATGCTCCATCTAAACCATGGCTCATATAATGGCCCCTTGGGACAAATGAATTCAGCCACACTTGTCTTTGATGTTCTTTATAGTATCTCCTAAGAATTTATCACTGACAAACAAAAAGTTTGCATTGTCAGTTGATAGAATACCGTTACCGGTACTTATAATAAATAAAACAAAAAATTGGTTAAGAAATAAAAACAAAAAAACTCCATCTGGATGTATTTATATAAAATATATTTTAGAGTGTTTACCATTAATTAATTAATAAAATCTGTAAGGATTAGCTCCCTTACTTTTCAACACCAGTGTACAATATACAGGATAAGGAAAATGAAAACTGTCATAAAATCATTAAATCTTTTCTGATATGAATAAAAATTGCAGGTGCACATCTTCAGATGGTGTTTAACATATGTACACATTTTCAGAACGTTCCATGCAGTAGTAAAAAATTCTATGGGGGGGACAAAATTGCATCTACAGACAGACAGACGGACGGACAGACAGATGGACAGGGTGAAACCAATATACCCCCCTAACTGCTAAACTTCATTTGCATGGGTATAATAAGACTTTAATAGAGAAGTTTAGTAATATTTGCACAAACATGTATACAATCAGAGAGAGAGAGAGAGAAAGAGAGAGAGAGGAGAGAGAGATAGAAAGTAATATACAAGTTAAACTTCACACATGCAGTGTAAGAATCATTAAACATAACAAACACTGTAAAACTTCATATTTCTATTTTCTACGGACTTGAAAAACAAAGGAAAGATATGTTTTTCTTCTCGTGGAAGGAGCATGTGATGCAGCTCACGGGCTAGTGATTTGATTGACAAGTATAGCATGTGGACTTTGAAACTGCTTGGTCGGGTTTTATCACAATGCCTTTGTGCATTAAAGGATTTATTATATGAAAACTAGATTAAATAAAAATTCTATATTAGTGAATTAAAATTAAATGTACGTAAAGTTTAGCTTAGCACTCTCTCTCTCTCTCTCTCTCTCTCTCTCTCTCTCTCTCTCTCTCTCTCTCTCACACACACACACACACACACACACATTTGCGTCAGCGCCCGATTTCTGTTGAAGCAGTTGTTGAATAGTCCATCGAACAAGCCTCCATCATCGTCCGACCACTGGCGGACATTTAGGCTTTTTGGTTTTTCTATGTTGACCCACAGACATCGATGGATGACCATAGGGGTTTCGTCTGGTTTGTCGGGCGATTTTGATATATCAATTATTAAATAAATTGAAGCGATGCCTATGTGGTTACAAGTGAATATTTAGTAATTGCGGAATTGTTTATGTAATCAACCGACTGTGAAAATCAAACTGTGGCCCAGCGCTCAATGATTGGACGACAAGTTGCCAACTTATAAATATTCAAACTTATTAAGTTATCGGTGTTCCTAGGAATTAATGTGACTGCTCCGCGTTGTTCAATACCAGTGTTGGACAATGATGTTTCTTCAGCCGACAATACAAGGAAATTTGTTAGCCCGACCATCAGCTTAAATGTGACCCAGGCATAAGTCAGAAAAGATTCCAAAAGACAATATAACAATATATTTACATCCAACAAGTATGATTCCCTCTATTTCTTGCGGAAAAGGATTGTAGAACCATTTTAACAAGAGCTTGGACTAAGGGTTGTTGTGTGAAACAGGAATGTGACGTAGGCCTGTCTATTTCGTTGTAGGGAACTCAGCCATGGCTCTTTGAAATCAACAAGACTTCTCTGGCATTTGAAATGACTATATGCAATCTATGCATATTTCACTCTAAACCAGCATCATCTTTTAACATGTTTTGATGTACGAGGGTCAATAAAAAAATACGAAGACAATGTGGCTATCTATCATATATTTTTTATAATAGTCATAACTAACAGATTAATTTATGCACCACACTTATTTTATTGATATACGAAGTTAAATTCAATTTGATGAAAAGGTATTTCTGTTATCTGATTTAAAAAACATGTTTCGCAACCACGGCGCACAGTGAAGTTGAAAAATGACATCAAGATGATGTGCGCACAGTTAATAGAAATACCCAATCTTTAAATCACCCTGAGTCTTTTGTGCTTTCCATCATACAATTGAAATCGGCATTATATCACTTGACATCTAATTTGTTCGCATTTGTTTGAGAATCATTAGTTAGTTCCTCGAAGTTTTCATTTTTTTTTACCGCATGTCTGTTCATGAACTGTAAAAAAAACCCTAAATGTCAGATGATGTAATGATATACATTAACAGTAATTTAGTTAATTTTACTTAATTTTTACAATCAATTTATTGATTTGTTAAAAGAAAGATGTAAATATGACGATAAAATGCTTTCTTTGGTTATGAAGGCAGCAATCATTGCACGGAAAAATTAATGCATTTTTTCTGCAATTTCGTCACCTTAATTTCCCGCATGAAGCACTAAAGAAAGCATTTTATTGTTTAAATGTCTACCGTCTGTTATGATTCGATTGATCAAACTACTATGATCACAAATTACAGTTAAATGCAAATGGACTTAAACATAAATTTAATAAACTGTATACATGTACTTAAAAAAAAAAAACAAAGAAAATATTAGTGTTTTGATCCAGCCTTTCACTTTATTGGCGATTATTTCGGTCTTTGTTCTAACTGTTGCGTGTGTTGTAATATTTTTTGGTGTAATTTCTGGTTGTTTTTTTTAGGTTTCTTTTACGTAAATAAATAAATATTTTAGCATGTAAAAAGTTTTATTCTTGAATCCTTCATCTTTCACGGGTAAATACCGCTTGTTACGTACGCCGAGTAACTTCCCATGTTTGAATGATTTTCGCCATGTAACATGTTTTCTTTCTCATTTCCAAGCCGTAACAGAGAACAATAGATCGAAGGCACCGACAGTTCCACTCTCAGCATTGATGTTAAACACGGTGATTGGTGTCTTTTTAAAATGTCGGGACCCTTGTGAGCCGTACTGTATGTAAAGTCATCTTTAAAGTTGTAATACAGATATATTTATTATCAGAAGTATAACATGTAACGTTACCCAAAAAAGCAAAATAAATGAGGGTTTGTTAAAGAAAAATCACAAAAAAATATGTCCGTAAAATAAGAAAATATCACACATTACAAGACAATGTGTCTGACTAAGTAATATACAGGAATTTACCCATCTTGCAACTGAGTTATAAAAAGTGTTTCGGAATACCCCAAATACTAACTCTTATTATCAAAACAATCTTTTTTTTTGCTTTTTTTTTTTTTGCTTTGCCCTACCACATTTTAAAATGATATTCTGTCAATTTGCGATTACATGTGCAATATTTTTTTCTACCCAGCATAAAGTAAGGTTGATTAAACTGTGTCCAAATTATTATAATCAAATTCATGAGATAAATAACCCAATCTGCTTCATGTTTCAGTATTTTATTGTCAGTAAAGTCCACCAGCAAAGATGCAGTATAACGCCGAAATTTCATCATATGCAACATCTGACATGATTGAAATTATGACTGAATTGTGTAAAATTGACCAATCGAAGGAAATTTACAAAAAATAAATAGATGACTTGCCATTTTTTTATTTCTAACGTACATCTTGCTATACTGTTTTCTATCTGGATCTTCACTTATTGATTGAATTACGTCAGTAAAATGTGTAATTCCGTAATCGTTTTTGCTAAAATTCACATTGTTCAGTTTTTAACTGCCACCATTTTAAGTACTATGTGAATTAGTTCCGATACAGAAAATGTGTATTTTAAATATAAAAGTGGGTGATGCATGTGAAAGATTCTAATTTAGCAAAGATTATTCATATTTCAGTATATTTTAACGATTTTTGAAGATCATTCCATGTTTAGCGTACATTAGTGACGTCATAATGAAAAATGATGTCATTTTGGTGCTAGTAGAATTAAGCCAGTATCGATCTTAGTACAATGCACCACATCAATAAACAAAACTAAGGTGTTGAAAATATCGTATATTTTGTGGCCAAATACAGCCAATAATGTCCATTGTTCTTTTTAACAAAAGTCTTACCACTTTCCTCCTCTTCAAGTGTTGCCTTAGTGGGATCTAAGGAGTTTAGCACCACATGCAGACAGTTTGGTAAATCAT
The DNA here is from genome assembly GCA_033439105.1 of Magallana nippona. Taxonomy (NCBI): domain Eukaryota; kingdom Metazoa; phylum Mollusca; class Bivalvia; order Ostreida; family Ostreidae; genus Magallana; species Magallana nippona. Next base: position 31,476,156 of record CM065926.1, read on the forward strand.
GTATGTTCTGGACCAAAGCTCCTAATTAATCCAGAGAAATTTCACCCAAGCTGTCAAAATGAATAATGATATACACATCAAACAATACCTGTTACCATCCATTACATATTTTTTTTTGCATGTATCCAAATTGCCATATCAAAAAAAAATAATCAGCATTAAATACTTTGGTATAACTTTCAAATTAAAAAACTAAAAGAGTTATATCTCTCTTACATTGATGTTGATGATACTTGTATGGAAGGTTAACTTGTGCTCTGGCTTTGAATTTATCTACAATTGTTTTTAAAGGTAATCCTTTGAGTTTGAAGAATTAACATTTCTAAAGTAAAAAAAAAATAGCAGATCACAAGATACATGTACATCTAAATAAAGGATATGTTTTTGCTGAATTCTTGCTTTATACCATTACAAACTAATGAGTAAATAAAATCTATAATGATCTTACATCATTCTCAACTGTCAGAAAAATAAGTGAGATTTTAAAATACCCAAGGAATACCCCTTGCAATTTTATGTGGATGTTAATTCCTCTCATTTCATTACGAGTCATCAGTACCTAGTGTTGAAGAATAGGTCCTCACTATGGGCCTCACCGCCTCCTCCAGCGACTCCTTCATCAGGAGGGACTCCTCAAACTGGACCACCATGTCCTCCAAGGTTTTGCTGCCAATCAAACTCGGACACATCCCCAAAGTCCTCACATCTGCCAGAGTCATCTCATCTGTCAAAATCATATGATGAAGTTGCATAATGCAAGTTTTCTTATATCTATAGCAATTGTTACTCAATGTTGAATTTCTTGAATATTATGCATGCATAATCTCATTTTTAAAATGCTCAAGATAATGATCTCCAATACATACATAGATTAAAAATGTAGCAAAGGCTTTTGTTGTCACATGGGTATACCGGTAATAAAACCTTATAAAGGGTCTTCAGAATGGCAGGTTGGTAATTTCAAAATTTGTATTTTCTTTTTAATAAGATGCAGGTTCTCACAAACCATTTTAGCACAGGGGAACATTGGGAACATCTTTATATATTTAGACAAATCATATTCAAAGTTTCTGGTTCTTAATTTTGAGGAGTAATGAAAATTGAGAAAATTAACACATTCGAGAAATACAATACTTTCTTTGATTTACGACAGGGACCTCTCAACGGCCCCAAGTGTGGACAATAGATAATCTTAATGTTACACACCAAATCCAGTCAAGATTGACTCAGTAGTTTCAGAAGAGAAGTTAAAAATGTAGAATTGTTAACAAAGATCGACAGCAGTGATTGACTCATGAGATTTAAAAATTTTTAAAAATTGAAAAACAAAAACAAAACATACTTAAGTCTTCGGCTGACCAATATCCATCACCCAGGTCAATGGGATCACAAGGTCTAACGAAGCTCAGTCCATCCTTCAATTAATTCACAACCACTTCATCAGATTTCAGTATATGCATTTTTAACACACCTACAGTAAATTCAATTTACATAGTACATAAATCAGTAGCCCTTTTTACAAAAAAACACTAAGTTTAATCTTAATTATTTGACATTACGAATCCATAAGTCATTTCTTAAGTCGTTTTCACGAAACCACTCGTAAATGAAAAAAATAAACTTAAGAGAATTCCTAAAAGCTTGCTCTGGAAACACACTTAAGATTACACTTACGACAAAAGCTTTCTTAGCAACACAGAAGCCAAATTGGAGCACAGATGAGCTGGAGGCTTTGGCACAGGGAGTTTCGGCCAACATCAAGACTATAAAAGGGAAATTCTCCCCTGGTCTTACCAACAGCCAGAAAATGCAACGTTGGCAACAAATAGCTGTTGCACTGACCTACTTGTTTACTATACATTTCTCTTATCTTCGTTTTTCGAATTTCTTACATATGAAAACAATTTAAGCAACTCACATGTCAAATTTACTTTAAAATTAATTAAGATTGATTTTATAATAGGTTTTTATCGACACAAATATATGATATGAAACAGCCAAAACCTCTAAAGTAAATATATATATGTGTTTTGAAAAACTACATAAACACATGAATAATGAATGCATTAGGCCTACATTATACAGTACAGTTACATGTTTATAAAATAAGGACCAAATCGATCAATAAAAGGACTGAATGATTGAATGATGCAAAATTTACATAAAAAACAATATCAAATCAGAGAGAGAGAGAGAGAGAGAGAGAGAGAGAGAGAGAGAGAGGTCCAATAGATAACATCTCAATGCATCAAATTGCTTTTAGAGTAAACTCTGTCAACATCTCAGAGATCTCACAGGATGTTGTTGATTGCATGAAAAAGTGGCAGGATTTTTCAAGTGCCACAAAAAAAAAAGAAAAAAAAGAAGCTGCATGTTTGAAAGAGATGAGAGGTACAGGAGGTGGTCCTGCACCTGTGGAGGACATAAAAACCTGGGAAAGACTTGTAAGTTCCAGACTATGATTATTGTAGTTGCCTTTGTTTGTATTTCTTATCTGAAACAATTTGAGACTATAGTCTGTCCCAGGATATTTATGCAGCACATTTGACTGATTTTTAATAAAAATATACATACTTATGAAAGAAGTGCAATTGAAATTGATGAAAGGGAATCTTACCAAGATATCTTCATTGACACATTATCATTATTGTTATCTTTATCATTTTTCATTCAAAAAAATTCACAGGAACGAAAACAGATTTCTTATGGAGATTTATAATGGGGAATGTGTAGTCTTTTCTCCATTTGGAAGTCACTAGGAATACCTCGCACAATATTTCAACGTTATCATCCGGGTCTGCTGCAATTAATACAAAATCCCTGTAGACATCACATTTATTAGCCATGTATTAAAACCTGATAAGCTAAAGGGGGCGTTTCAACTGAAAAATTTTTGAAATTTTTTATACTTTTGAAAGAACACCATTTGAACCCCGAATTATTTATAAATATCAAGCAATAAAGCAAATGTGAATCGATGGTATCTTGGGACAGAGTATAAGAGTTTAAAATGTCAATAAATATGTTTGCCCTACTTGTAAAACATACTGTTTTCAAATTAGATTCTTGGTACATTATCTAAATGCACTGTGCCAGGTGGAGTTGACACTTTAGAGTGAAATAAAGCAATACCATCTTGTTCCATTACAATTGAGAAAGGTAAATATTGTTCCTCTTATTCATAACTAATTCAAGATTACATGACTCTCATAGAGTAATGTATCAGTATATCAGGTTTTTTCTGCGTCATGTTTTTTCTGCGAATCAGAACCTAGAACAGTATATAAAGTTTACGCGAATCAAATTTTCACTATTTCAAAGTCATAGTGAAAATATAATTCACGATTGATTAAACCTGTGAAGTAAGAGGGAAAAAATATCTAAATTGTCACTCTTAATAATGAAATATTCGGACAAAGAGACAATTTACACGGTTTCCGCAATGTGAAATAATTACCGATAATTATTACACAGACGCGAACAATCAAAAATCAATAGATCATGTACCGTTACATATACCAATAGCTCGGTATATAATAAGACATACTAGGTTTACGCAAGGAATGTGACCACTTTAATTAGCTTGTCAATGGATTATTAAATAAACAACGAGGTTTACATATCTGTTATCTGGCGCTTGTCTTCCGATCCCGCAATTTCTACCCCTAACTAAACTAACTGAACACAGTTTACCGTACTTTTACTTACCTGTTTACTTGATAAGGAAATTACAAGGACAAACTTTGTATCAAATTTACGCTGATTTATTTTCCGCGATTCAGAAATCGTTTGCAAATAAATTATCGATCTCGGTGTCAGCCGCCATTTTGAAACAGAGGTAAACAAGAGGTATCACACCGGTAATCCACCAATGAAAATGAACTTAGTCAATTATAGTTCCATACATTTATAGGGAATATTTTTTTCTTTTGCCCACATTTTGCATTTTCCCATATTGGATTTTAATGAAATTGATTTCTATGATTAGGGAAATTTCTAAACTTTGTAAATTTGATTCTACTTTTATCGAGAACTATTTCTTAAAGGGCATAAAGGCCGACTTCCTGGGGTGCGCGCAGTCTGTTTACAAACAACTTGAAACACGTAGGCATGTTTGCAGCTAGAAAACTGGAGAAAATGGCGTATCGCATGCCCATTTTTTGATATTAGATAATGCGTAAGGTATCATAGAACACTGCTATCTATTTTTTTTCTCACGAGAAAAATATTTTGATTTTTTACAAATTTTTTTCTTACATAGAATTATATAGTGAAAACAATTAACGATGTGATACCATGAAGATAAGTGATATTTTAAGATTTCCAGTTTCAAAGGGGTTTTCCCCTTTTCATCTGCATAAAATGGCTGCTACAGTTGACAATACGTGGTTTGATGAACAAATGCGTTTTTTATTACACAATTCTGAAACATTACATAATACACAATGTCAAATCTTCAATCATAACAACACATTTTGTAAATACATTCAAACAACAGTTTTAATGCCCGGAGCCGCCCGAAAAACCCAAATATACGTTCACAGACTTTCCTACATTGTAAATACAAGTAATTTTGACATTTTTAAACGACACATGCATGTTTCACACCTCTGTCACAACACGCATTGCATCAATATTCAACACCTCTCATTCGAACCTCAACATGTAAATAACAATAGACAAAGATGCAAAGTTAGACAACCTAAGACATGTTTAGGACATGGTGCATACCTTGACTGTATATTTTAAATTCCCATCATGGTGAATATATTTTGACATAATATCATTTTCTATGATAACTGTGCTCTATACGTGCTGTGCATGAGTTACCTTTCTTGGGTAATTTAGGATCAGTTAACGATTTGCAATATTTATTTTCATTTCTCTCATCATACAGCTGATATCTAACCTTTCTATAATATTTTCGTTTACTTTTATACAACTTAGATTGCTGTCTTTGTCTGAAATAGGCCTGTCTTTTTTCTTGCTGTTTCAGGAGATGCACAACCTTCCCACCCTTGACAACAGGTGCCCCTACAGCTTCACACAGTTTTAAGGTAGAATTCCCACATCCCTCATTTAAGCTATGAACAACTCTATGGATTTTAGGTTCAAAGTTTATCTACTTGTTATACATTTTGAATTTGACCTTAAGTATGCCCTGTTAACAGATTACATTTTTGCGTGGAAGTATGAAATCTTATCCTGCACAAATTTTTTGGCCCTAGAGTTAAATTAACACAGTCTCTTAATAAACGTTCATCATTGTCATTCATGTTCACTTTAAAGTTTTTCGGTAACACTGAGGATTTCCAGTGGCTCTTTTTCAGACCCTTACAAGCAAATGAATGTTTCTGGCAAGGTCTGCCATATTCGCCGCGGTAGCAGGAGAGAATGGAGTCTACGGCATAGGACATTGCGCGCGTCAACTTTCTGATATCCCCACCATAGTGATCGTAAGCATTTTCATATTCGCTTCTGCAGCGCATTTTTAAATCCTGTGCAAAACATTTTTGTGCAGATTCACGGTCAGCCTTGGTTCTGCCAGGAAACATCGAGGCGCTAAACGGTGCTTTGCTAGTCTGTTTCCTTTGTGATTCAAAGAAATGCCGCAAGTCCTTAAGGTTTTCTATGGGTTTTTCTTGTTCTTCAGATGCTCCTGTTGCGGCGGCGCTGTCTCCATCCGTTGTGAGGTGTGAAATGGTAAGAGGGTGGGGGTCCTGCTGGATCTCACGGATGCATTCCCCCGCCCACCTTTTTTCATTTCCGATGTTGGTATCTGCAGCTAGGTTTGCGGTGCAGTCTTGGTGGTCTGGACAGGTAACATTCGCCCCTCCTCTCCGCATGACCTCTCCTTTTTTACACAGTTTATTTCCACAAAACACTGCAATGACTTTCTTCTTAGTGGTCACGTTTTCACACATAGTGTAAGTCACTTGTGTTGCTGCTTGAAACGGGGTTTTCCCTACTGCGCTGAATGTAGAATTGTTGTATCTTGCGTCCCCCTCCGCTCGCATAGTTGAGGTTGCAGGAAGCCCGCATTTTGTAGTATTTTCCTGAATTTTTTGCCGAATACCTTTCAATCTTTGTTGATTTGTTTCCAGTATTTTTTCCCCAACTTTGTTCACTGTTTCCTGCATACTACTGGCTGATCCTGGGTGGATATTGGCTGAAAGGAGCATTTCGCGCATCCCCTCGGTCGTCAGACAGGTGCCCATACGACCCACAGACATTGCTACGTTGAGGTGTGCTGCTTTCCTCCCTGGACCCCTGGACTTCACCTCCTCATAGAACTTACATGGAGGACTATGGTACCCGCAGTTGACGCAGTGGAGAGATGTTATCCAAGCCAGACCTCGTTTTTGGTCGCGAGAGTAGTTCCAATCTAAACTCCCCTCACAGGTTGGTTTCAAGGTTTGATGCTCCTTAAATGATTCTTTCCGTAATTCGGAAGTCTTCTTATTGTGTAAAAGTCTATATGTTTTACTTTCCGGGCTTCCTGCAGCTTCACTGTAACCATATAAATCAATGGTCCTGGGCTCTCTCCCCCGGGGTCTCAGAATCATCATGTTGCTGTCCCTGCCCTCTGCGTCATTAACAGTCATTAGATGGCCATTGTTAGTAATTGTAACTAATTCTTCATCTAGCTCACTACTTAGTCTAACTGTCTGTGGTTTCTTCGATTCAGGATAACTGCTCCCTTAAGATTTCTTCCCCTTGTTGTGCGGCATACTCCCTTTTCTGAATTGAAAATTGGACAGCCATTTAAGCTTTTCTTTACCCATTTTACATGTACTGTGATCAGTTATTTCGATAATTGTGGTATGATTCTATGAACATTTAACATTGAAGATTCAGGTCTTATTTATTCGTTTTAACTAGCATTTGATCTTTTCAAGCGACCAGCCCTGGCTTTGAAGACAGGAATAAGGAACAACACCCCTAGCCGATAGAGAAGCCATTATCTTAATCACTAATTGCAAGTGGGTCCCGTCCGTGGTCAAACTGTAAAATATAATTAATGGGTTTTATTTTGGCACCAAATTTACCAGATGCAGATTCTATTAACACTTTCAAATTCCATTTTTTGGTTAAAAATTCATGTTTCACATTGCATTTTTTCGAAGCAATTAGTAATATATTAATTTTTCTGAATAAATTAAGAATCAGTTTTTTATTGAAATTATCGGCACAAATATCGGTCTAACTAATGTAGGTAATTTCAGGTTAATATCTCTCACCGTTACAAAATTATGACAGTTTAACTTGTACCACTAATTGGACATATTTTACTAGGAAATGGAGAGCAACGCAAGCTATTCCCCAAGGGAGATCAATCCTCATTTTCTCCGGCTTATCTGCTCCTATTGGTAATTGCTAGAGATATGATGTTCATTATTAATTAGCAGACCTGCTGTGCTAATTTGGCATTGAATTAAGACATATTAGTTGTCTTCAAGGTATCACACCAGTAATCCACCAATGAAAATGAACTTAGTCAATTGTAGTTCCATACATTTATAGGGAATATTTTTTTCTTTTGCCCGCATTTTGCATTTTCCCATATTGGATTTTAATAAAATTGATATCTATGATTAGGGAAATTTCTGTACTTTGTAAATTTGATTCTACTTTTATCGGGAACTATTTCTTAAAGAGCATAAAGGCCGACTTCCTGGGGAGCGCGCAGTCTGTTTACAAACAGCTTGAAAACATGTGGTTTTGGGGGTAGGCATGTTCGCAGCTAGAAAATTTGAGAAAATGCCATATTGCATGCCCATTTTTTGATGTTAGATAATGCATAAGGTATCATAGAACACTGCTATCTATTTTTTTTCTCACGAGAAAAATATTTCGATTTTTTACGAATTTTTTTCTTACATAGAATTATATAGTGAAAACAATTACCGGTGTGATACCAAGAGGCCTACACAAGCCGCATCTTTTTATTGATTTCTTTCAAGTAACCAATCAAATAAGAGTTAACAAACATTGTTTGGGATCATGAAAAGGATATGACTAAATAGTAACACAAATGTTAGAGTGTTTATAGACGCTTTTCATCTATAAATAGGTTTTGGAATTTACGATATACAAAAACGACTTTTGCCTTGACCAGCACTGGCGCACAATGTCTACGGTTGCGGCAAATGCCGCAATAAGCACGATAAGGGTTAAAATTTTAACATGTAAAGGATGAATCTTGAGGCGGATTTAATCTTAATTTATTAAAAATGAACAAACCTGAATCTGCACTTAAGAACCCCAAATGCCCTTTCCACTGAATTTCTTGTTGAACAGTGGGCTTGATTGTAATTCTCTTCTTTTGGTGCCTCTTGGATCACTGAATGGGGTCAATTAAAAACCATTTTTTCAGGATGTCCTGAATCTCCCAGAATTCAGGGTCCACTCAAAGTTTCCATCATTTGAGGTACAGAGGAATTGGCCAATATAAAGGAATGTGTTGAACCAGGCCACTTCACAACAACATTGGTAAAACTGAAAGGAATAAGCTTAATTAGTTAAACCTAATTATTTCTGCTATACTTTTTTTGGAGTGAGCGGGTGGGTGGGTGTAATATGACTTTATTTGGAGTGGACTAATCTAATTAAGATTAGATCTTTGATCTGCTCTAAATAAATCGCTACATTGTGCCCAAAGATCTAATTTTAATTAGATTGGAATTTGACTAGTTGGTTGGTGTAATCTTTCTCTAATAAAAGTTATTTGTAATGTATGATTTTAATATATATATTTTTAGTCAATAAATATTTACCGAAGGTCATCATCCACAACTCCCTGAACATCGATAGAGGGAAAACCCTTACAGCAGATGAAGTGGGGTTCATCATCTCCAGACATGCCCTGTATGGGTATCAATGTACCATCTATTTAAGCACCAACTACATTTGGGAAATGGGCTATCTTATAGAACCCATCCTTCACTCTGTTTAGTTCATCCGCAGTGGTTGGGAAATTGATGTTGTTAAGCTGCTGACATAGAGCTGGGAAGATAGAATGTAATATCCTTGATGCAGATGGAACGGAGACTCCATGCAGGTCAGGCACTTCTGACAAGTAGTCTCCCTTAGCCAAAAAGCGAAGAGTGATCAACACCTGAGGAAAGAGAGAACATAATTGTTTAAGTGAGGTGTTACAGATGGGGAAGGGGAAAGAAATATGAAAGAATTTTGAGGCCATCTTTTATTAATCAGTTGTACTAGGGCTGTGCAGTGCACCGAAAAGTTCGGTGCACCGCAATTCATTCCTGTTGATTCGGTGCACCGATCCAGAATTCCGGATTTCGGTTCGGTTTGGTTCAAAATTTACCTAACATGTATAAATAAACAAGGCCGCCAGTAGACGCTCAGAAGTGTGGGGACATTTAAATTCCTTTCATATGATGGAAAAGAAGATAAATCAACGACTATTTGTACCTTGTGTACATCACAATTTAAATATACAACTGGATCTACCAACTCAATGTCTGCTAATTTCAATTTATTGACAGAAACCACATGTGGCGCAAGTCATACAAATAGTATACGGTACAAACAGTTAGTACATATATTTTCTCAAGTTAATTCTTGTCTTGAATTTAGAATTTTATAAGATATACATCCGTTACTAAAAAGTGAACAATATTCACTTCGTAGTTGTTTATAAAGAGGACATACAAATAAAAAATGATGTTCATCTTCAACAACATTATGACAATAAATGCAATATCTTTCATCCCTTGGAATAATCGGGTTATATCTGTAATTTGTGTGCACTTATTCTTAATAGAGTCAAAAAAGAAAGAAGCTTCTTGGAAATGGAAAAATTTAAGTATGGTTGAATTTCAAGCTTGTTTAGATTTTGTGTAATTATTAATTGGCTGTAGAATAACAATTTTCCATTGAATTTTTCTTTTAATATTTTTAATACTACTACTGTATATTTGCAAAATTATTTTCAAATTATTTTCAAAATCGTTTCCAGATACTGCATTAGCATGTGATCCAATAATATCATCAAATATCCTTTGTATACAGTTTTGCACAACAAGTTTTTCCATTTCCTGCAAGTTTTTCATCCTCTAAATATTTAATTTGAATAGAATACATAACATTTTTGTTTGTTATCCTTAAGTAAAGGAAAAATTACAAGGTAAAGATAATTATTTTTATTTATAATGAGAAATATTAAGGCTTATATATGTTGAATCGAATCGAACCGAAAAAAAAATGAACCGTAGCATTTCGAACCGAAATCAAACCAAATCGAATGAACTCTGAATCGTCCCAGCCCTAAGTTGTACTTCAAGACTTTTCAAGTAAAATAGGTCAATGGGTTAAAAAAAACTAAAACATTTTTACACAATTTTATAGGTAATAGTAATACTACCACTACTCCAAACCCCAAATGATTGAAAATAATTATCCTAATAAACTTTTTTAACTTTACTTGGATAAATTCATTCAAACATTTTTTTTTTTTTGGGGGGGGGGGGGGGGGGGGCAGTCTTGGAAATCAAGCACAGACAATATTTCTACTATATTTTAATAGTCACTGCTTGGGAAAGATTCAATACTTGCACTTGGAGTTGACACCCCTCCTTTTTTGAAATGTTTCAAATGGTCAGTCTTGCGCTTAACAGCTTAACATTACTGCAATTTGCTGAATATAATACGCACCTTTTTTCTAGAAAATTTCTCTGTGAGAAAGGGATGCGTATCATACACCCCAATGGAATTTTGGCACTTTTTTAAACAGGTAAACCATTGGCTATCGTAGTTCAGAACATAGTCTTTGTACGGAAACGTTACTTTTGTTTGTTTACCGCATTTAAACAATTATTGTTTGGGCGTATTTAGCAGAAAATGTTTTGCTCTAAATCCGTTGAAAAATAATTTGAATTAAAACAGCCATTTAAAATTAATATAAACTGTTTATTTAACAACCCGGCCAGTGCATTGACCATCTCCGTGTACGCTCCATTAGAGTAGTCATAAATAGATCTGTGCAATAGAGCCAAAATGAATATACTCGGTGCTTTTTCTTCATTAATTTGAAACCACAGGCACCTGACATTATAAATTATGAGAAAAATTTATAACGTCAGGTGCCTGTGTCTGGAATAAGAGGCCACCTGTCTTAAGCGGCCAGTTTGTCATTGTCCCACAAGTGGCCTCTTAAAACAGGTGCGACTGTATAAATCTGGCAATCCCCGATAAGCTTACAGCATCTTCCACTGCCTCTGTGACTTCATGCCTTAGTGTGTCAATGTCCAGGTCTGAGGGTACAGTGGCATCCATTGATCGTCGGTACACCTATATGACAAGAGAAAGGCAAGGTACAGTACAGGTACATATACAGCAATGAAGACCATGCATTAAGATAGCTAGCATTACTTCTTAGTTGACAATGTTCAGTGTACATTTCGTTTCTGTTACCAAAACTAAAATATTTACAAGAATTTATTACTCCCCAGCTTTTTAGCTTTGCTTTAAAGATTGAAAATGAAGGAGAAATTTTTAAAACCTCACAAAGATTATTCCAAAGCTTGAGAGTTGAAGGGGAAAAAAAGAGACTTAAAATACTTATGTTTAGAGCTTTGTGAATGCCGTACAGGTTGAATCGTTTGGGTTGGAACATTTTCTCCATGTAGACTTCCTACCCCTGCGAATGTTATTGTTAAATTTAGACCACATGGTTTTATTTTACCCTTTCAGTTTCACTGTAAAAATCTTGCCTCGTGGTTATAGTCTATTTCCTATAATCTAGGTACTTAATTGTAGCAGGGACATATATGTTAGTTTTCTAGGCAAATGGTTTTTTACAATTTTAATTTTTTTTTCTCACTTTAAATACCTATCTAAATACTTCACCCCCCCCCCCCCCCCCCCCCCCCCCCCCCCCCCCCGCATTGTGGCCCCACCCTGGCTAAATAATTTTTGAGAAGAAGATTTTTGAAATATACCAACATTTTTCAATAATTCCTAATTATCTCCCCTTGAAAGAGGGTGTGGTCCTTTATTTTAACAAACTTGAATCCCCTTCACCAAATGATGCTTTGCGCCAAGTTTGGTTAAAATTGGCCCAGTGGTTCGGGAGAAGAAGTCGAAAATGTAAGACGGACGGACAGACAGATGTATCTAGATGCTTTCAACTGTTCAGAATTCAGGGGCTAAAATAGGAGAAAAGGTATAGTGTTTAAGAAAGAGAAACATGGTGGACAATGCCTTTTTATAAGTCATGTTTGGCTTTACGAAAATACAAAAAAATGGCTGACATTGGGTGTCCAAGTCATTTCAACCTATAGGACATTCTGAAAAGGTTATCAAAAATTTGGTAGCTTTCTGACTTTTAACAAGAGGCCCATGGACCACATAGCTCACATAGGTAACAGCTTTTTGTGATTCTTATATCCCTTTCTAAACAGCTTTTCTAAACAGCTGATCAATGGAAAGTGGGGAAAAAGAAAAATGTGAAAAATTTTCACAAGATAGAGATCAGAAAAGGTCACATAAGCTTACATATCAGGGAGCTAAACCAACAACAACAAAGACTTCATATCAGTTAAACGTCACAATTTTTTCCCATCTGTTTAAAACATGACGAGCCAGTGTAAAAAATATCCCAAAGACACAGACTGCGAGAGAGTCATGCCTGTTTCCACTGAGTATCGGGTGGGGCTTACCCTGACATGTGGCAGACTCGCGCGTGCTCTCCCCCGAGCTATTGGTCCACAGGGTCCACAGCTTATCCGCGGTCACACAGAAGTCAATCAAATCCTCAGCCACACCCACTTCTGTCGCAACATGTATGTGCTGCAAATGCCCACTCTGTAGTTCAGGTTGTATAAAACAAAACTACAACAGAAAAATATTTCATTGTTGAGGGTACATGTACATGTTCATTGAATATTGTATTTCTTTTCTTTTTCTTACATATTCATTTAAAGTTCTATTACAAATTTTTAAAATCTAATATTACAACATTGAACAAAATATATGCAAATTAAACTTCTTTTGATATTGTGCATGTACATTACTAATAATCCCAATATATTTGAAAATGGCAACTTAATAAACTAATGTATATTGGACATGTCTTTTTGATCTACTGTTGTTTATATTTCCTGAAATGGATTAAATTACAAACTAGGGAAAAAATTTGAAAATAACATGATTTTGATCGAAATCTACATGTACATGAAATTTACCTGATTGTGTTCTGTAAAGTTCAGGTGAACACATAACAGCAAGTTGACAGCATCACTTGTCATCACTTTTACCAGCTTGTGGCCAGCACCTGAGAATCACATAGCAAACTGCATTCACCATTCACTGACATATAAATTATACCATATACATATAAACTTTATAAAATTGCAAAACATGACTGACGCCAATAAAAAAGTTACACATTTTCCCCACTTTCACAAATTTTGTGACACACAAAAAAACCAGATATACAAATGTATATGGTACAGTGCAGGCAAAAATTTGTCCCAATACAGAAAATGCAAATAGAATACACAGCCAAATGCAATACATTTACAATACAGGTGACTCTCGATGGCTCGAAGTCCACAGGATCAAGGAAAAACTTCGAGGGATCAAGAGTTCGAGTTTTCAAGAGTTCGGAATTTTCCGGGTTGACCAACAGGTTTTTAATTTAGTTTTACCGGATGTTATGATGAAGCCATTTATTTTAGTGCTAACCTTACGCATGTGCTTTAACAACGTTAGTTGGCAGTATTATATACAGATCTGGATGTTTTGAAAACTAAATAGGAAAAAAATATTAAATAAAGTCATGATATTTATTTATTTCATGCATCATATTATGACCAGATTGCTCAGTACTACTGCACTGCGAGGCAACTTGTCATAGATACCCACTGTACAGGTTCTTCACCAGATTGCCATGGACTTGTTCAGCAATAATTGTCATAATGACAATGACGCTGATATGCATAATTTCTGCATTTTTATAATTCTTTTTACTTTGTTTTTGCTCAAAATCATTGTCTTGTCTCATAATTAATTTCTCATTTTCACTGCGTCTCCAAATCCTCATAAGACGGCTAGATTAGGTCACAGTATGGTCAATCATTGATCAATTATCACCTTGCAGGACAAGTGTCACCTGAATAAACATCCAATTTCCCGGGTCACGTTTCTACCACCTGGAGCAATTCAAATGACAAAGTATAGGTGTTAATTAAGTAAGGCTTGCATTTACACAGCAACTTCGAGGTATCAAGAGTCAAATAGATTATGAATAACAGGACTGCAGTTTTACTTCAAGGGATCAAGAGTTTGAGAAATCAAGAGAAAATTTGCTTAGTTATATAGGGAACTAGATGTATTGTAACGCCTTGAATGCCCCAGCAGGCAACCAAAATTTCAAATGCCAAATTTAGTAAAACATTTTTTTGATTGCAGAATAAGTTATAAATCCCTGAAAATTACTCATTTTTTTTAAGTTCTGGAGGCATAACTCTGTTAAAAATCATCGAACTGGAACCAAGTTCAACTTGACCTGTATTTTCTAATAAATTAACCTTATATGAAATATGAACTTTACATATGCATCACTTCAAAAGTTAGAGAGCGGAAACTAAGGATTTCCCATTTTTTCCTAAGTTCAATAGGCATAACTCTGTTAAAAATTATCGGACTGGAACTGATTTCAAACTTGATCTGTATTTTCTTGTAAATAACCTTCATATGAAACATCAGCTTTATATATATGCATCCCTTCAAAAACTAGAGAGCGGAAACAGTTGTTGAGATAATGATCAAAATATTTTTCAAAGTTCAAAAGGCACAACTCTGTCAAAAATCATCGCACCGGAACCAAATTCGAACTCAACCTGTATATTCTTATGACACATCCATATATCAAATTTGAGTTGAATGTGTGCAACACTTGTTGAGATAATGATCAGAAAGTGAATTTCCAATGTTTTTCTAAGTTCAAGAGGCATAACTCTGTCAAAAATCATCGGACCGAAACCAAATTCAAACTCAACCTGTATATTCATAAGACACATCTATTTATAAAATTTAAGTTTAATTTGTGCAACGGTTGTTGAGATAATGATCGGAAAGTGGATGATGATGGAAGGACAGAAGGACTATATGCCCTAACCACTTTTTGGTGGGGGCATAAAAATTGGGACCAGAGACTCACTTCAAACGATCCAAGTCCGAGCCATCAAGAGTTACCTATATTTAAGCACAACTTTCCTCTGATTGGTTGAAAATGTTTACCCTATCACTTTTTTTGTTTTTTTTCACAAGGGGGTCCTAACAATCAAACCTGTTGAATTTTAGATATCAACTATACTTGCCAGTTGCAGGTGGTGCATGTTTAAGCTCAGGACAAGTTTCCAAAATGTTGTATATTGAAACACACTCGTGATTCTGTGAAAAGAACAATTCATAGAACATAAAATATTAAAGAGTTGTATGCAATAGCCTTATCGTTATACTACTACAAATAAGATGGGGGGGGGGGGGGGGGGGGGTTTATCATTCTTGATGTCCATACAGATACCCACCCTTGTAGACCACACTCGGATTTTGTAGTCCCTGCAGATGGCAAAGATGTAGGTGTCTCACCTGAAAGGATGGATCACCAGTCTTGTGGCTGACTTGAGGGATCCCTGACTCCCCCTACAATTCATCAGAGGGAGATCAAAAGGTTGAAATTGTATAAAAGTGAACAAGCAAAATTTTTTTGTCACTTATTAGTCTTCGATAGATACATCTCTAATGAAAATATTTTGTTTGTTCAAGCATGCACTCAATGCTTTCTGAAAGACAAGAGGCCCATGGGCCACATCGCTCACCTGAGGAACAATAGGTATGATAAAATCAGCTTAATGGAGTCATAATACAAACTATCGGGACAAAGAAGTATAATACATGTAGATCCTGTATAAATAAAAATCCATTGTTCCCCCTGGATATTCTTATGTTTATTATCATTAGTCCCTTTTTAACAGGATGATTTTATAGTCATATCACATGCTGAGCATTGCAGTTTAAACAATTGTTTATATATGGGATATTAACCTATATCAAATCTGAACCCCTTGTGAAGCCTAAGAATCGTCCAGGGGCCAAAGTCTAAACAATTTTAAAGAATCATCTGGCTGATTAGTTTCTGAGAAGAAGATTTTTAAAGATTTACTCTATATATTCCTGTGTAAAAATTCGACCCCTATTGTTGCCCAACCCTACCCCCGGGAGTCATGATTTTCACAACTTTGAATCTAGGCTTCCTGAGGATGCTTCCACACATGAGTTTCCATAGAAAATTGTTACAAGCGTACGTTTCTCTCAATATAATGATTATGACAGTAACGGTATTCGATACTTTTTAGAGAAAATGAGTACTTCATATTTTGTTCTTGTTTCAGTATTTTACCACTATTATACAATAAATGATGCACCTTAATTGTGTTTGAATGGGTACTCTGGGTCAGTTGAAACCGGTACTAATGGTCTGGAGTTTATGATAGCACTTGCTTCTGCTAAGAATGTATGGTTTTGTGTGTCAACTTCTTCGCTGTGTTCCTAAATCAAGAATGCATCTAGGATCTGTCTTGTAAGGCCTATCATCCTCTCCCAAGCACCATGCATGTGGGATGAGTATGGTGGGTTGAAGAACCATGCTGTTCTGTTGTCGAGAAGAAACTTTTTGACAGGTCCATCTTCCACGTTTATAGCGTTGATTCCAAGGCTTTCTGTTGAGCCCAAAAAATTTGTAACACTTTCACGTACATAGCAACAAATCTCCAAAGTGCATTAATGAAGGATGAGGAACTCATCTCTTTGACGACTTCAATGTGAACAGCTTGCAACGAGAGACGTGAAAACATTGCAGCCCAGTGTTTTGCACGAGCCAGTCCTCCTCTAGTCCTCTAGTACGATGTGCAAAAACTTCCCAGGGTCCAAAGGTATCCACTCCAACACTTGAGAACAGAGGACCAGGCGTTAACCGATTTCAGGTAAGTCAGCCATGAATTGATGTTCTGGTTTTCTTCTCATTTTTCTGCAAGTCACACAGCTATATATAACTGTGATCTTCTGGCACTTTAAAGCAGTGAAACATTTGCTGAATATTGGCCATAACTCCAATATTATCAAGTCTGAATCGCATCAAAACACTGTTCGTCAGGTCAGGGCAAGATACTTTGGTAGTGTAATCAGGATAATTTTAATAAATATTAAACAAATGATAGTGTATAGGTTTGTGGGAATGTAAATTTCATGGACAAGGGTTACCCACAAAAGCCACGAACATTGGTCACCCAGGAACAATGATGATTCTACAGTAGTAACATATTGTTCAATGACAATCCATTACACTGAACTGATGAGTCAAACACCATTCTGACTTGATCAGGTTTCTTCTGATGGTTTACGCTGAAGATTGGTAAGAACCAGAACTCTTCATCTTCCTTTAGTGGTGGTGCTAGTTCTGCATGTTCTGCATTCAGAATGCGCTTCATAAAAGTTACTGCATGTTCACACTTGACTGGGTTCTTTCTAAGGTTAGCATCTAAAATGATGGCTCTTCTTAGTACTTGTTGTCTATTATCTGGAAGTTTGCATCATTCTCGGAATGATAATGGTGCAACCCACTGTCCGCTTTTGTCATGACAAAACTCCTTATCCATAATTGCTAGAAATTCTTTATCTTCCACAGACAGTCCTGGCTTGTCGTCGTCATGAGATGTCTGGAAAATGTTCTGTCCGATTGGTTCATTTCTTTCTGGATGTTTGAAGATTGCATCACACTGTATCTGTCTCGGTAGGTTCTCCTTGACAATGATATTATTTGGACAAGAGGTAAATAAGGTAATTCTTCCATCAGACATAACTGCAACTTTGTTTGCCGCACAACGCATCCAAGATGAAGTTTCTGAGCGTATGGAGCATTAGGAGGTCAAATACCTTGTTCAAGTACGTGATGTGCATCACCAAGGTCACGTCCAATCAAAAGAAGAATGTTTATTCCTGCATCTAGTGGCATCAGGTGATCGGCTATGTCCCATAGATGGAAATATTTATCTGCTACCTCTGGGGTTGGTATCTCACCTCTTTTGTCAGCGAATCCAGGGTTATTGTTTGCATGACTGCGTTCTTTATCCCATTAACTTTAGGTTCAGAATTTCTCTGATCAATATGCATAGCTGTAGGATGACGAGAGCTTCCAAATTTTATGGTTGCTGTACAAATTTTCGATAAATGTTTGTATTCACAGCATTTATAATAGAAATCCATTTCTCATAGGAGATCTTTCCTCTCTTGTAAAGGTTAAGCTCATATGAATGGTTGGCCTTGTGAATAGGACATCTTGGTTGTCGTTCTTGTTTGACTCCATCATCTGTTCTTAGTTCAGTTTTTCGACTGTGAACAGGAAAAGTTTGTTTTGTTTCGTTCTTTTCTCTGTTGCTGATGTCATAGACCCTTCAGTTTGGAAAGCTGGATCATTTTTCACAATGCTGAGCTCTCCGATGAATTTCATGATGAAGCTGAATGGCGTAAACAGGACACAATAGTATCTCTTATACTTGGACGCTTGAGACACCCATTTCTCTTGTAGACCTCAAGGTAACTTGCTGATGATAGGATTGAAACCAGAGGATGAGTCATAGTAAAGAAAAGTGTAATGGTTTTTCTATAATCTTCATGCAGGTTTTGCAAATTTTCCAATCACAAAAAGAACAAGAAGGGGAGAAAGCAGACATCCATAAAATGTCTCTCCTGCATGTAATGTAAAAGTCTGTCCCAAGTTATTGCTTCCATCACTTTTTGATGATTTTTAATAAAAATATACATACCTGTAAAAGAAATACAGTTTTAATCAATAAAAGGGATAATATCCAAGATATCTTCATTGACACATTTTCATTTTTCACTCATAAAAATTCACACAAACGAAAACAAATTTCTTACGGAGATTTATAACGGAAAATGTTTACATCTTTTCTCTATTTGGAATTAGTCGGAATACCTCGCACAATTTTTTAACATTATCATCCTGGCTATTTCATGGCTGATGCAATGCAAAATCCCCGTAGACTTTCTATTTTGGGTTGTGTATTGAAACCCGAAGCGGTAGAGGGGGCGTTTCAAAACAGATAATCTGGAAATTTTTCATATTAGTGGATGAACATTCTTTGAGCACAAAGGTATTTATGATTATCGATATATCAAGCGAAAAGTGGTGGAGGCAAAAACTCGGGACAGAGTATAGTGAAAATAGTTCTGTCATGCCTGATGAGGGTTCAACCTCAATGGATGACTTGGCATATGTGAATCCGTCTTAAGTTTCTGTATGATAGTTATAATTGTGTGTGCAAATTCATATACTGTTCGAGGATTCTACAAAGTACTTGATGTATTATAATATCTACAGAGGGTCTGATTTTTTACAAAATTCAATGTTTGTTTTAGGTAATTTCGAACAATGATTGCATATAAACTAGAGGTACTGTGAGCAAGCTCACAAATGATACCCCTCGCTGAGAAAAAAAATCACAACTCGAGTATTTTTCTATTATAGAAAATGATGGATGCTATGATCAATTTAACCGTCCATATTCTATCAATAAAAACTGCACTATTTTTTTTTATATTGTTAATGCTAATATGACTACACACACCCATTTCTATTTTTGAATTCCAGTCTATTTCAACTTAACTGTTATTGCATGAAAACATTTGAATCCTTATGATAACAAAAATGACTGGAAACAAACGATAATCCACATGTCAGGCAGCCATCAAACGTTTTGAATTTTTGGTATACCGTGCCCGATTTTTTTCCGAAAATTTTCCCACACAATTTATTTTTCAAAAAAGATAAAATAAAGCGGGGATGAGAATCTAACAATTAATTTTATATGACCTGACACAAGCAAGCTTTGTGTCAAATTTTACCTTCTAATCATTTCCATTAATACAAGACATGACCCAGACAGGAATTAAGCATCTTTTAAACAATGACAATGAACTTGCCCAAATGACCTTCAGGTCATAAGCAATCTTTGTGGGAATTAAGAACTTCTAATGTTTCTACATTAGAAAGAATTATAAACCAGACAGAAATTATGTACTTTTCCTGTCAGTGACCTTGATCTTGCCATAATGACCTTGGATCAAGGTCATGACACACCCTCAGGTCATTAGCAATCTTTGTGTGAAGTAAGAACTTCCAATGTTCCTCCATAAGAAAGATATGGACCGGACACAAATTTTGCACTTTTCCTGCCAGTGACCTTGACCTTGCTCAAATGACCTTGGATTAAGGTCATGACACACCCTCAGGTCATAAGCAATCTTTTTGTGAAGTAAGAACTTCCAATGTTTCTTCATAAGAAAGATATGGACAGACAGACGGATGGACGGACAGAAAAGGTGATTCCTACATACCTTATATCACCTGAGCAACAATAGCCATAATGAAATCAGATTTATGGAGTCGTATACAAAATATCTGGACAATGTAGTAGAATAAAGATATAAAAGATTTTGAAAAATTTCTTCAGATATTATTATGTTGAACATTGAGCCACTTTTGAACAGGATAATTTCAAAGTCATATCACATAATGATTATTACAGTTCTCATGAAGATCTTAAGCAATATCTATAAACTTTAAGCCCCTGGTGGGGCCCAAAAATTGTCCAGGTTCTAAGCAATTGAGAATCCATAATATGTCAAGATGCTCGCATTTTTTAGTAAAACCATGTATAACAACATTTAAGCTTACAAGAATAATTAAAATTTTTTCTATGTAAAAATTCCCCCATCCCCCATTGAGGCCTCACCTTACCCCTGGGGGGTCATGATTTTTACAACTTTGAATCTACACTACCTGAGGATGCTTCCATGTAAGTTTCAGCTTTATTAGCTGTTTGGTTTTTGAGAAGAAGATGTTTAAAGATTTACTCTATATATTCCTATGTAAAAATTCAACCCCCCCATTGTAGCCCCACCCTACCCCCGGGGGTCATGATTTTCACAACTTTGAATCTACACTACCTGAGGACGCTTCCACCCAAGTTTCAGCTTTCCTGGTTGATTGCTTTCTGAGAAGAAGATTTTTTAAAGATTCACTCTATATATACCTATGTAAAAATTTGATCCCCACCCTATCCTTGGGGGGTCATGATTTTCACAACTTTGAATCTACACTACCTGAAGATGCTTCCACGTAAGTTGCAGCTTTCCTGGCCACATGGTTCTTGAGAAGAAGATTTATGAAAATATCTCAAAAATTTTCAATACTTCCTAATTATCTCCCTTTGTAAACGGGTGTGATCCTTAGTTTTCACAACTTTGAATCCCCTTTGCCTAAGGGTGCTTTGTGCCAAGTTTGGTTGAAATTGGACTGTCGGACAGACAGACAGAGGGATGGACAGACGGACGACAGACAAAAGGTGATAAATAAAATGTTTCCTATATTTTTGCAAGGCAGAGGATTTGATGGGATAACTGCAGGTTTTTAAATCTACAAACCTTTTAAAACTGTAAATAATTTTATTACTTTTAAGTAAAATTATGAGAAGAAAGTCTAAATTTGAAGAATTCATTTTTACCCTACAAAATCTCTAGAATTCAGGAGCTGCCGGGGGCTTGGTCCCCTGAGCCCCAACCAGAGCTTTGCCCTGGACCCACTGACCCACAAATATGACAAAAATATTTTATGATTAAGGAAAATATATTCCAGTACGATCATGCAATATCTATGTACCTTAAAAATAAAAGAAACCTGGATCTTTGGGAAAAAATTAGGAAAATACACAAATTTGCCTCAATTGATAGCATTATTAATTTAAATCACCAAGAAACTACAGTGTATAATTGAAGGGTATTGAACAATATTGAATCATTTAAAACTGTCTAGTTAATAAATATATATTGCTAGATATTTATATTTATTTTACATCTGTCTGAAAAATAAAAGTGAGATTTTAAAATCTGCGTGATGTGCTTCTCGCGATTTTACATTAATCAAAATTTTGAAAATTCCTCTGATGGAGTATTTTTTATTTCATAAAACCTGATACATGTACTATGATCGGACCATTGATTTTTTAGGGACTAAATGTGGTCATTATACATTGAATTAAATTTGTTGCTAATTAAGATTCAGCATCCTGGTTTCTTACTAAGTATCTACTGAACAGCGTCCACGCATACAAGTTTTGTGAAGTATAAGAACAAGTAATATCTCTAACCCAGCAGGAATCTTTTTTTTTCATTATGGTTTTTCTAATCTTTATGATGACAATCATTATATACTTTGCAATAATTTTAAGTTTCCAGAATCAAAATAGGTTACTCACCCTGACCAAATCACAGTCTCATCAGAAGAAATAACAACCTCCACAAGACTTTGAATGCAAAAAGAATTTGTAAGAACAATTTGTCAAACAAATGCTTGTGGGGGCAACCTACAAGCAAAACAAAGCATGGCAAAAATTAAAACACAATAACCATGATACCGTATATCTGATTATTTTGCAATGATATCTTTCACATTTTTTTTCAGAATCACAGAATGAAATACTGTGTACGCAGAAATTAATTGCTATTAGAATCTTTTTAAATCATAAAAAATTATTGGTGCAACAATTCTTTTTTTTCCAGATATATGGTATCAACAATTCATTTTATTGTAAACAATGAAGTACACTCATAATCAAATAATGTTTGATTACACATCCAGTTAAATGTCACACAAATCTTTTAATGTATTATTTCCCCACTGCAAGTTAATTTTCATTTTGAGTGCTCTCCAACTCTTTGAGGTAACATCCTTTGGATGCAGTAGTCCTTTGGGTGCGGTAGTCCATCGTTGGCCCCCTTTATGTTGCCCTCCTCAAACTCTTTGTGTTGACATTCTTTGAATGCAGTAGTCCATGGTTGCTCTCCTCCAACTCTTTGTGTTGACATCCTTTGGATGCAGTATAGTCCATCATTGCCCTCCTCCAACTCTTTGTGTTGACATCCTTTGTTTTCAGTAGTTCCATCGTTGGCCCCGGCCTTTACATTGCCCCTCAAACTCTTTGTGTTGACATCCATTGAATGCAGTAGTCCATCATTGGCCCCCCTTTATGTTTATCCTCCTCCAACTCTTTGTGTTGACATCCCTTGGATGCCATAGTCCATCGTTGGCCCCCCTTTATGTTTATCCTCCTCCAACTCTTTGTGTTGACATCCCTTGGATGCAGTATTTCATTGTTGGTCCTCTTTATGTTGTCCTCCTCCAACTCTTTGAGTTAACATCCTTTGAATGCAGTAGTCCAGTATTGGCCCCCCTTTATTTTGCCCTCCTCGACCTCTTTGTGTACATCATTTGGATGCAGTGGTTCCATCGTTGGCAACCTTTACATTGTCCTCAAACTCTTTGTGTTGACATCCTTTGGATGCCATAGTCCATCGCTGGCCCCCCTTTATGTTTATCCTCCAACTCTCTGTGTTGACATTCCTTGGATGCAGTAGTTCAATGTTGGCCCCCTTTAATATGTGTGGAAGCTGTATAACATTATTTGACCACTGTTGAGTTTGTCTTCCTCCAACTTGTGTTAATATTAGTTGTTCTCTACCAACTGTTTTTGCTAACATCATTTTGTGAGTATCTCCTTACCAATGACAGAAATGGCTTTCAAATAAATCCTTCTGTTTTCTATATTTTTGGAAATGTTAGTGATGAGTGCTGTTGCCAAGTCAAAAGATTCTCCAAAAGTTGTTGGAATCAGGCTGCTGCTGCTGCTGATCCCTTACCATTTCACATTTAAGTTGCACACATTTCAACTGTTGACAAGGTAACACAGCAGAAATATTTACCGGAAAGTAGAAATTGAGAATAGGTTAGAACATGAAATTTAAACAAAGTCCACCTGGGGTGATTACTACTAGCCCTAAACTAAATTCTATTTCACTTACCAGAGGCACATGAATAGAATTCCCTAACCAAGATGGGAGGAGGGTGGGGTGGGGGAAGGGGCGGGGGGGGGGGGGGGGGGAGGGGGGAGGGGAAAAGGAAATAATATAAAGAAAAACATACTGACCAAAAATAGCTGGAATCCAATGTTGAGGATGGCGATGTTGATCCGCGTCGACTTCAACCCATGGCTGCTGCTCTTCTTAGATCTTCTTAGACTTCATCCTGTCGGCTTCATATTCAGATGCTTTAGCCGCTGCCAGCGGCGTTGCATCTAATATTTACCCGTAAGTAGAAATTGAGAAAAGATTAGAAACACGAATACAATTTAAGACATGATTAAGAGACAAAATTCAAAACACCACGTTCTCCATTTAGTCGCCTCTTACGAACAAGCAAGGAGCGGTGCTGAGGACTTATTCTTTGATACCCACCCCAGTCCTCAGGGGTGGGGGAGCTGAAAAGTAGAAATTGAGAATAGATTAGAAACACGAATACAATTGAAGACATGATTAAGAGACACAATTCAAAACACCACGTTCTCCATTTAGTCGCCTCTTACGAACAAGCATGGAGCGGTGCTGAGGACTTATTCTTTGATACCCACCCCAGTCCCCAGGGGTGGGGGAGCTGAAATCCAATGTTTAGGATGGCGGTGTTGATCCGCGTCGCAATCACTGCCGCGGCGCAGCAATGAATATTGACCGGAGAGTAGAAATTGAGAATAAGTTACAGTACCCGCAACATTATTTTTTACAAGATAAACGATAGGATAGGATTCACGCACGATAGGATAGGATTAACGCACGATAGAACAGTATACACGCACGATACGATAGGAATGATACACGATAGGAAAAGAGAAGCGTTGTTCATGATAAGCGTTTAATCTCGGTAAACGATCTATACGATTAACCTGATAATGGCAGAATTTGAGAAAGAACACTTACGAATCAAGATATACGCGGGATTTCTTGTTATTATCAAATGCTGAGTTGTTTATCATCGCTGCATCATTTATAGAATGTATAAAAATGACCAGGTAAAATGTATCATCAAAAAATTATATGACCTTAAATAATCAATAAATTATCTGTATTGTTAACATTGTTTTCATTACGGAACGTCCTAGCTGATCGCCGCGAACATTTCAGCCCGAGATCAAATCATCGGAGAGTAGAAATTGAGAATAGGTTAGAACATGAAATTTAAACAAAGTCCACCGGGGGAGATTACAACTAGCCCTAACCTAAATTCTATTTCACTTACCAGAGGCTCATGAATAGAATTGCCTAACCCAGATGGAAGGAGGGTGGGGTGGGGTGGGGGAAGGGGCGGGGCGGGGCGGGGCGGGGCGGGGGGGAGGGGGAGGGGAAAAGGAAATAATATAAAGAAAAACATACTGACCAAAAATAGCTGGAATCCAATGTTGAGGATGGCGATGTTGATCCGCGTCGACTTCAACCCATGGCTGCTGCTCTTCTTAGATCTTCTTAGACTTCATCCTGTCGGCTTCATATTCAGATGCTTTAGCCGCTGCCAGCGGCGTTGCATCTAATATTTACCCGTAAGTAGAAATTGAGAAAAGATTAGAAACACGAATACAATTTAAGACATGATTAAGAGACAAAATTCAAAACACCACGTTCTCCATTTAGTCGCCTCTTACGAACAAGCAAGGAGCGGTGCTGAGGACTTATTCTTTGATACCCACCCCAGTCCTCAGGGGTGGGGGAGCTGAAAAGTAGAAATTGAGAATAGATTAGAAACACGAATACAATTGAAGACATGATTAAGAGACACAATTCAAAACACCACGTTCTCCATTTAGTCGCCTCTTACGAACAAGCATGGAGCGGTGCTGAGGACTTATTCTTTGATACCCACCCCAGTCCCCAGGGGTGGGGGAGCTGAAATCCAATGTTTAGGATGGCGGTGTTGATCCGCGTCGCAATCACTGCCGCGGCGCAGCAATGAATATTGACCGGAGAGTAGAAATTGAGAATAAGTTACAGTACCCGCAACATTATTTTTTACAAGATAAACGATAGGATAGGATTCACGCACGATAGGATAGGATTAACGCACGATAGAACAGTATACACGCACGATACGATAGGAATGATACACGATAGGAAAAGAGAAGCGATGTTCATGATAAGCGTTTAATCTCGGTAAACGATCTATACGATTAACCTGATAATGGCAGAATTTGAGAAAGAACACTTACGAATCAAGATATACGCGGGATTTCTTGTTATTATCAAATGCTGAGTTGTTTATCATCGCTGCATCATTTATAGAATGTATAAAAATGACCAGGTAAAATGTATCATCAAAAAATTATATGACCTTAAATAATCAATAAATTATCTGTATTGTTAACATTGTTTTCATTACGGAACGTCCTAGCTGATCGCCGCGAACATTTCAGCCCGAGATCATATCATCGGAGGGTAGAAATTGAGAATAGGTTAGAACATGAAATTTAAACAAAGTCCACCGGGGGTGATTACAACTAGCCCTAACCTAAATTCTATTTCACTTACCAGAGGCTCATGAATAGAATTGCCTAACCCAGATGGAAGGAGGGTGGGGTGGGGTGGGGGAAGGGGTGGGGCGGGGCGGGGGGGGGGGGAGGGGAAGGGAAAAAGGAAATAATATAAAGAAAAACATACTGACCAAAAATAGCTGGAATCCAATGTTGAGGATGGCGATGTTGATCCGCGTCGACTTCAACCCATGGCTGCTGCTCTTCTTAGATCTTCTTAGACTTCATCCTGTCGGCTTCATATTCAGATGCTTTAGCCGCTGCCAGCGGCGTTGCATCTAATATTTACCCGTAAGTAGAAATTGAGAAAAGATTAGAAACACGAATACAATTTAAGACATGATTAAGAGACAAAATTCAAAACACCACGTTCTCCATTTAGTCGCCTCTTACGAACAAGCAAGGAGCGGTGCTGAGGACTTATTCTTTGATACCCACCCCAGTCCTCAGGGGTGGGGGAGCTGAAAAGTAGAAATTGAGAATAGATTAGAAACACGAATACAATTGAAGACATGATTAAGAGACACAATTCAAAACACCACGTTCTCCATTTAGTCGCCTCTTACGAACAAGCATGGAGCGGTGCTGAGGACTTATTCTTTGATACCCACCCCAGTCCCCAGGGGTGGGGGAGCTGAAATCCAATGTTTAGGATGGCGGTGTTGATCCGCGTCGCAATCACTGCCGCGGCGCAGCAATGAATATTGACCGGAGAGTAGAAATTGAGAATAAGTTACAGTACCCGCAACATTATTTTTTACAAGATAAACGATAGGATAGGATTCACGCACGATAGGATAGGATTAACGCACGATAGAACAGTATACACGCACGATACGATAGGAATGATACACGATAGGAAAAGAGAAGCGTTGTTCATGATAAGCGTTTAATCTCGGTAAACGATCTATACGATTAACCTGATAATGGCAGAATTTGAGAAAGAACACTTACGAATCAAGATATACGCGGGATTTCTTGTTATTATCAAATGCTGAGTTGTTTATCATCGCTGCATCATTTATAGAATGTATAAAAATGACCAGGTAAAATGTATCATCAAAAAATTATATGACCTTAAATAATCAATAAATTATCTGTATTGTTAACATTGTTTTCATTACGGAACGTCCTAGCTGATCGCCGCGAACATTTCAGCCCGAGATCAAATCATCGGAGGGTAGAAATTGAGAATAGGTTAGAACATGAAATTTAAACAAAGTCCACCGGGGGTGATTACAACTAGCCCTAACCTAAATTCTATTTCACTTACCAGAGGCTCATGAATAGAATTGCCTAACCCAGATGGAAGGAGGGTGGGGTGGGGTGGGGGAAGGGGCGGGGCGGGGCGGGGGGGGGGGGGGGGGAGGGGAAGGGAAAAAGGAAATAATATAAAGAAAAACATACTGACCAAAAATAGCTGGAATCCAATGTTGAGGATGGCGATGTTGATCCGCGTCGACTTCAACCCATGGCTGCTGCTCTTCTTAGATCTTCTTAGACTTCATCCTGTCGGCTTCATATTCAGATGCTTTAGCCGCTGCCAGCGGCGTTGCATCTAATATTTACCCGTAAGTAGAAATTGAGAAAAGATTAGAAACACGAATACAATTTAAGACATGATTAAGAGACAAAATTCAAAACACCACGTTCTCCATTTAGTCGCCTCTTACGAACAAGCAAGGAGCGGTGCTGAGGACTTATTCTTTGATACCCACCCCAGTCCTCAGGGGTGGGGGAGCTGAAAAGTAGAAATTGAGAATAGATTAGAAACACGAATACAATTGAAGACATGATTAAGAGACACAATTCAAAACACTACGTTCTCCATTTAGTCGCCTCTTACGAACAAGCATGGAGCGGTGCTGAGGACTTATTCTTTGATACCCACCCCAGTCCCCAGGGGTGGGGGAGCTGAAATCCAATGTTTAGGATGGCGGTGTTGATCCGCGTCGCAATCACTGCCGCGGCGCAGCAATGAATATTGACCGGAGAGTAGAAATTGAGAATAAGTTACAGTACCCGCAACATTATTTTTTACAAGATAAACGATAGGATAGGATTCACGCACGATAGGATAGGATTAACGCACGATAGAACAGTATACACGCACGATACGATAGGAATGATACACGATAGGAAAAGAGAAGCGATGTTCATGATAAGCGTTTAATCTCGGTAAACGATCTATACGATTAACCTGATAATGGCAGAATTTGAGAAAGAACACTTACGAATCAAGATATACGCGGGATTTCTTGTTATTATCAAATGCTGAGTTGTTTATCATCGCTGCATCATTTATAGAATGTATAAAAATGACCAGGTAAAATGTATCATCAAAAAATTATATGACCTTAAATAATCAATAAATTATCTGTATTGTTAACATTGTTTTCATTACGGAACGTCCTAGCTGATCGCCGCGAACATTTCAGCCCGAGATCAAATCATCGGAGGGTAGAAATTGAGAATAGGTTAGAACATGAAATTTAAACAAAGTCCACCGGGGGTGATTACAACTAGCCCTAACCTAAATTCTATTTCACTTACCAGAGGCTCATGAATAGAATTGCCTAACCCAGATGGAAGGAGGGTGGGGTGGGGTGGGGGAAGGGGCGGGGCGGGGCGGGGGGGGGGGGGAGGGGAAGGGGAAAAGGAAATAATATAAAGAAAAACATACTGACCAAAAATAGCTGGAATCCAATGTTGAGGATGGCGATGTTGATCCGCGTCGACTTCAACCCATGGCTGCTGCTCTTCTTAGATCTTCTTAGACTTCATCCTGTCGGCTTCATATTCAGATGCTTTAGCCGCTGCCAGCGGCGTTGCATCTAATATTTACCCGTAAGTAGAAATTGAGAAAAGATTAGAAACACGAATACAATTTAAGACATGATTAAGAGACAAAATTCAAAACACCACGTTCTCCATTTAGTCGCCTCTTACGAACAAGCAAGGAGCGGTGCTGAGGACTTATTCTTTGATACCCACCCCAGTCCTCAGGGGTGGGGGAGCTGAAAAGTAGAAATTGAGAATAGATTAGAAACACGAATACAATTTAAGACATGATTAAGAGACACAATTCAAAACACCACGTTCTCCATTTAGTCGCCTCTTACGAACAAGCATGGAGCGGTGCTGAGGACTTATTCTTTGATCCCCACCCCAGTCCCCAGGGGTGGGGGAGCTGAAATCCAATGTTTAGGATGGCGGTGTTGATCCGCGTCGCAATCACTGCCGCGGCGCAGCAATGAATATTGACCGGAGAGTGGAAATTGAGAATAAGTTACAGTACCCGCAACATTATTTTTTACAAGATAAACGATAGGATAGGATTCACGCACGATAGGATAGGATTAACGCACGATAGAACAGTATACACGCACGATACGATAGGAATGATACACGATAGGAAAAGAGAAGCGATGTTCATGATAAGCGTTTAATTTCGGTAAACGATCTATACGATTAACCTGATAATGGCAGAATTTGAGAAAGAACACTTACGAATCAAGATATACGCGGGATTTCTTATTATTATCAAATGCTGAGTTGTTTATCATCGCTGCATCATTTATAGAATGTATAAAAATGACCAGGTAAAATGTATCATCAAAAAATTATATGACCTTAAATAATCAATAAATTATCTGTATTGTTAACATTGTTTTCATTACGGAACGTCCTAGCTGATCGCCGCGAACATTTCAGCCCGAGATCAAATCATCGGAGGGTAGAAATTGAGAATAGGTTAGAACATGAAATTTAAACAAAGTCCACCGGGGGTGATTACAACTAGCCCTAACCTAAATTCTATTTCACTTACCAGAGGCTCATGAATAGAATTGTCTAAACCAGATGGAAGGAGGGTGGGGTGGGGTGGGGGAAGGGGCGGGGCGGGGCGGGGGGGGGGGGGGGAGGGGAAGGGGAAAAGGAAATAATATAAAGAAAAACATACTGACCAAAAATAGCTGGAATCCAATGTTGAGGATGGCGATGTTGATCCGCGTCGACTTCAACCCATGGCTGCTGCTCTTCT